>CM077157.1:100659169-100842720 GCA_039583875.1 Platanthera guangdongensis
AGCTACGCCATCGTGGTAATATCTTCCATATTTCTTGAGTTTTCTCGTTAGGGTTTTTCGGCCCTAACCTCTATTTCGGCCATTTTTGTCTAGATTTCAACTCCTCCCGCATCATTTTGCCCCGATCTACGACGTGGAGTGATTCGGTGGACTTTTCCGCTAAACCAAGGCAAGTAGTGGTTTCCCCTCGTTTCTCCTTGTCCGATTTGATGGTAACGGCTATGTTTTCATGTTCCTTAAAATTTTCTATACTTATTCTTCCAAATTATTATTATGATTAACATTCTCAATGATCACATGACGTTGTAACGTTTTGTCTTGGTGAACTCGATTTTGTTCGGATATGTTAGATCGTTCTTGAAGTGTCTTATTCATGGCTTTAAATGCCTTAGATTTCGTTATTAAACGGATTAGAGTGATCCAAGATTGTAAATCGTTCCTAAGGGTTGAATTACCGCTTCTTAAATCTAGTAATGTTAAGTAGAATCTGATGAGCCAAATCACGAGATATATGTGCCGTGGTTTCTTTGGGTTTCTTAATTACGGGAGTTAGTGGACGAAACCACCTCCGTAAATGTTTGATGCCTTTATTAGTACCTTGTGGAAGTCTACCAGGTTTTTGGGCATCTGCAGTGTATGGTGGAGAGTATGAGACTCCCTCGCAGTTAGACGAATTTTATATTCATGAGGGTGTGTCCACGAGTGACCACCTCGCCCGTATTTTTGGGTAGAGTCAACCACAGGTGCCTAATAAAGGTTTTGTATTCATCCTTTTTATTTATCCATATCGTCATCTTATAGCCTCGTACGTTAGGTGTACTCTTGTTGAACGTGACGAATCACGTAAGAGTTCCTTTCATGTGGATTCCTTATTTATTTTGTACTTTACTTCAGTGCTTTTGGTCTTGGGTTGGTACCCCTTTTGACCTTCGTTTATTTTGGCTTATTAATTTTTCTGTCACCATTTGTACCTTCTTGCTGAGGTGTTTTGTCTTTGGAATGCCTCAGGTTCAGAGTAGTAGCAGATAGCAGAGCTAGTTTTGGAGTTTTTGGGCGGCAGTGTTGGTCGTGGTTGTTACCTCATCTCAGCGACGTAGATTGCTGAGGTGTTCTGTCACTTCCTTCGAATATCTCGTCTTCTTCGTGAATAAACGCTGGTTGGTTCTAACCGGAGAACTTCATGGATGCAACAACCTTTGAGATTGACATGGAGCTTGGAGATGACAATGGTGGTCGGAGATGAAGAGTTTGCTAGCTCTTAGAGTAGAAATGGTGGTCGGATCAACTCTCCAAGGAGGAGAGATAAAATGGTTGCTGGAGGGAATATTTCCCCGCTCAAAAGAGTAAAAAAGGGTGGCTGGGTCGGACTGGATCGGAACCCCCCGGTAGAAGAAATCTGCGCTTTAAATAGAAGCGGGTCAGAAAAATAAGCATGCATGGTTTTGCGCACGACCATGCGCAAACCGTGCGATATTAACTTCCAAAACAAGTCTGCGGAAGGAGAAGCATTGACCCGTGCGTTTTACAAGCACACGGACGTTTCCGCCCGTGCGAGAAGGAAATCATACAGGCAGCGACAGAGCAAGAATTTAGGACACTGTAGGGGAACCGTGCGTTATACTCACGCACGGGCGCTGTCGCCCGTGCGTGAACAAAGCGCACGATTAACCATAGAAAGGAACAAACTAGAAAGCTACAGGAAAACTGTGTGTTTCCTTCGCGCACGGTTACGATGAAATCGTGAGTCAACCGTGCGTAAGGATCGTCGAACTCAGATCGATGGAATTCATCGAGCTCAACTCAACATTCTTCCAGCTGAACAAAACGCACGCTCTAGCACAAACCGTGCATGAAATAAACGCACGACCATGCATTTTCAACAAATCATAATTCCTGCCTTGGTGAAAATGCACCACTTGCATGGCAAAGAAACCAAGCGGGAGCACAAGCTCCCAGCACCAAACATATAGCAGAGAAAATCAAGCAGAAAGAGCCATGGGGAGCACCATGTGCATACCCCCATAAACAGAATGCGCAATTGCACACCATCGGGCCAAAACAGTGCACAAAATGGTCCATGACCG
Organism: Platanthera guangdongensis; assembly: GCA_039583875.1. Classification (NCBI taxonomy): domain Eukaryota; kingdom Viridiplantae; phylum Streptophyta; class Magnoliopsida; order Asparagales; family Orchidaceae; genus Platanthera; species Platanthera guangdongensis. Next base: position 100,661,254 of record CM077157.1, read on the forward strand.
AACGATGCAAATATAACTGACATCCGATTGAAATGCAGTGCACGAGTGAGAAAACCAGCCCAGATGACTTCGAAAAACCCTATAAATATCGGACTCATCACCTACCCCGCCCTCGCACCCCAGAATAGGGCGGTAAGTGAGGGTAGTAATACTCGTGAACTGCCAGCAGTTCCTACTGGGCCAGGTTGACCTGTTTCGTGGCGTTCTTGAGCCGCTACTCTGCTCACGTGATGAGTATGCCCAGTGAAGTCATCCCGTCGTCATCATCTGGGTGCCTTATGCCCTCTAGGACCGCTCTGCGCTCCTCGGCTTCTGTCTTGTCTTTATCCACCCTGTTGCAAATCTCTCATAGCATCATGGATTGCATTTAGAACAACCAAGTCACCCGCCTATTCATTTCCTCATTATCCTGAGGGTCGCCTAGGTATTCGGAGATGCGGCCTGGGAAGGAGGAGGCAAGTACCCCTCGCTAATGTCAACATTAGATGACGAGATGGCACTGAAATCTGTAGAAACAAAGGTCAGAAAAAGCAGACGGGCGGTCACAAGCAAGCAAACACAAACTCACCCGGGGTTGGTGTAACACCTCCATCTGTCACATGAAATATAACAGAGGGTCCGGTTGGGGCCCCACGCCATATCCCACAGACAGTCGACAGAGTTACATGTTAATATCAAAGACTAAATGAATCCTAGCTCAGAGCATTATAGCGGAATCTTTAAGGGTTAACGTTTTGAACTCAAGTATCACAACAATGTCCACTATATAAAAAATACAGGAATGTACTTACAAAATACACAAAAGATACTATCGCTAGCGATACTTATTGTCGCTCGACGACAGACAATAGTAGCCAGACTATTACAGCCTTAAGGCCTTACAATTATTCTTTAGAAGTGTGGTTTACAGACATCGGCACGCAGGCCGCCAACACATGAAAGCAATAAAACTTCGCTTGGCCTTCGAGGGCAGGCATAGCTTCAGGGCTGCAACACGTTATTTCACATTCATCTCTCCAGCACCTGCACAGGGACATTCCACCAGATGGTGGAAAACAAGGAAACTATCAGCCTTTGGCTGACCAATTTATAATGAACCTACCCCATACCCGGGGCAGCGATATTCCTTCCTTGCAAGTATAGCATTAACACAACAGATTATCACAAGAAGGCACACTCAAACACCTTTCAATATATCACAAATGAGTGCTTTAGCGGCCAAACATTTCGTGCACTTAGGGCATATTCTCGGTGTACCAGATTACCAGGGTGTAACACCCCCTATCCGTCACATAGCATATAGCAGTAGGTCCGGCCGGAGCCCGATGTCATATACCACAGACAGAACGAAGGGTTACTAAATGAAACCATCCTTCCAATAACACACGTCCTACACAGAGTTCATTCTAGCGGAAGCATTTTAATAGTTGCAAAGAAATAACCCAGCCACAGCATGAATGTCCACTAAAATAACCCAAAAGGAATGAGCATAGAAAATACACAAAGTACTTGGTCTTATGGTCTTACAAGAGTTTTACTTAAATAAATAGTGTCTTCCAAACATCGGCACGCAGGCCCGTCACACATGAGTATAACAAGTAAACATTTGTATTGGACTTTTAGGGCCGGCTCAGCAACCAGGGCTTCAGCCCACTATTTGCCAATAGGCTCCGCAACACCTACAAGCAACAATCCACCGCAGCGGTGGCAAACAAAAGCAACGGTCAGCTAAAGCTAACCAAATTATAACGACCCCGCCCCTTAATTCGGGGTGGCGATGCTCCTTCCCTGCACTTTATTAGCATATCCAAACAGTAGTGAAATTACAATTCATCACTGGCGTAGGCACGCACGGCCACACACCTCGTGCTCTCAGGGCACATTCTTGGTGAACCCGGTCAAAATCTGTGGCCTCACCACCGCCCCTTGGACAGCAAATCTCGAGAGCATTATAGTCTTACCGGCCAAAGCCTAAGACCCTCCATCTATGCCAACGGCAAGTACCACATACCTTAGGTCTCTTTAACCGAACGACATAGAGGGGGTACGGTTCCACCTAACACGTTGCTCACACCACTACGTCAATATAAGCCATATATGCTGGTCAAGCTTCCCGGAGTCCCAAATCTATCACATAAATTTTACATAACCCAGTTATGTGCAAGTTGGCTCCCAGGCCCATAAGATGGCAGAATCATGCTTCTGCCTAGTTTTTCGGGTGCACCTTGGAGTTAGTCCCCAAGATTCCCTGTTGCAATCTACCGCGTAGAAAACCCGAAAGACAACCATCGGTGCGAAGTCTTCTCCGGCCATTCATGTAATGAAACATCACCGATCCAGACCAACTTGTCCGGGTAGGCTTCACACACCATGCCTATGTCCGTACTTCGATTCCGGACTCTACATGCAAAATAACGGGGACTATTCATGTCCACCCGAAGTAACACCTCACACTCACCGCATACTCGCGAGAGCGGGTTTCCTGTGTGGAAAGAAAGAGGACTTCACATGTCCAAGAAGAGAATTATTTCCCTTAGGTTTCTCTTTGGTGCCATGAAGATCTAGACGGATTAAAAGCACTGTAATGGCCTCGCCTCCATAGATCTGAACTCGGCTTGCCATTTGGGGCTCCGAAGCTCCACCGGCGGCCGGATCTCCCCTTCTCCTTCTTCCTTGCTCTCCCCTCACTCTAAAGCTTTTAGAAAGAGAAAACTCAAAAAGAAATGAGGGTTTCAAATCCTATTATCGGCCTTAACTCAGCAAGGACCAGCCTGGACCCTTGGATCCCAATAGAAGGAAACAAACGGCCATGATTCACACTTAAAATAACATTTCCTGGGCCGAACATGGCTTGTGACACGCCCGTGTCCAAGGCCGTGTGCCTCAATCGATGCTGAAACCGTCGCATCGTGACCAGGATACGGGCTTAGACACGCTCGTGTTAACCTTGACACTCTTGTGTCAATCAGTACATGCCTGTGTTGAGGGGTGTGTTCCTCTATCGACATAGGACCAAAAACATCCTGAAGAGGACACGGGTTCTCGACACGCCCGTGTCAAACTTTTGACACGCCCGTGTGTTGGATCCCTAGTTTGATTTGGGCTAGGTTCACTATCTAGGATCATTGACCCAACATGTATAGCCAGGGTCATATCTGTGTCCTAGAGTTTAGGCTAAGTCCTTAGAAACAACCACACATAGACTAGCCAACAGAAGACAGCAGAAGACTCAAAGACTTAGAAGAAAAACTAAGTTCAGGGAAATGAGATCGACGTTCGTCGAACTCAGCTCGACGAAAATTGTGCTCCGCTCGACGAACTCAGAGTAAATTCTCTGAGTTGAGCTCGATGATATTTGGGCTCAGGTCGAAGAATTCTGGGTGATCAACTTCAACACATTAAATCCAAAATCCTCTCTCTGAACTCAGGTCGACGAAGTTTCATTATCAGCTCGATGAACTTAGAGCACAGAAATGGGAAGTTCTTCACAGAAAGCAGTTAGTTGATCTCAGGTCGACGAACTTAGTTCTCAGGTCGACGAATAAGGATTCCCTGGTCGACGAACAATATTTTTCAGCTCGACAAACTTTGGACTCAGGTCGACGAAATCTGTTCTCTGCTCGATGATTGTTGTGTAGTTCTAGACTTGGAATTTTGCCTTCTTTTTGTCCTTATTATATTGCAATATTCCTGAATAATCAATGCTTATATTCTTTGGAAATAGCTGTTAGTGGCAGCATTGATTATGGTATTCATCAGGATTATTACTTGTCGTTTTTAATAGGACAGTTGAGGAAATTCATTAATGCTAATATTCTCTCCAGCCGAATTCTATTCTCCAGGCAGTCAGCAATTAATGCAAAGAAATTCAAAATTCAAAGGAGAAATTCGACTGATGATATAAAAGAGATTTTCTCTTTTTTCTACAACAAGAAGCAGTAGAACAAGAAGTCCAGAATATAGAACTGATACAGGAATACAGATATACAGAGAAGAGATCCACATCAACAACTCTCTGAACCTTCTCTGTACAGAAAACAATCTTGTTTTCTCCTTGACATTGCTGAAGAAGAAGAAGAACAATCATTCCAAATCAAGAGTCTTCTTCAACCTTCATTCCAGGAGCATTAAAGGACAACATATTCATATCAGTCAGAAGTTCCTGGATCTCTTTCTGAAGTCAAGGCCAAATACAGAAGATAGAAGACCTACACCCTGAGCAAGGCTTCAATTAATTTTTGGAGAAGTTTTGACAACAGAAAATCCACTTATCTTCTCTAATTGAAAAGAGAAAGAGAAGACACCATAAATCTCTTACCCCCTCTCTCTGTATAAAGGGTCCTTTAACTCCCTTCAAAAGTTATTCCTTGGTTGCAAGTCTTCTGATCAAAAGACTTGAGTTGGGTTTTGAGTACTTGATCAAAAGCTAAAAGGTGGCAGTCTCCTGATCAAAACTTGTAGTGGATTCATACCAGGGTGGTAGAAAAGTGGATGTACCCAGGTTGGGGAACCTGAAAGTGAGGAGTTATATCTGGAATACTCTAGAGGGGCGGAGTGAATAGAGTATCCTTAAAACTTTTCAAATTGTGTAGTAAATAAAATACTACAGAATGTAAACCAATTAAATGTAACACCCCCTATCCGTCGCATAGCATATAGCAGTAGGTCCGGTCGGGGACCGACGTCGTATGCCACAGACAAACTGGGTGGTTACTCATGGAAACCATCCAACCAATCGTATCGTACTACACAGAGCATTCTAGCGGAAGCAGATTTTAAAAGTTGCAATAAAGAACCCAGCACTAAAGCATGAATGTCCACTAATACCAATTAGGAATGTTATAAATACACCTGTACAGGCCTTAAGGCCTTACAAAAATTGTTCACTTCATATTACATGTTTTACAACCCACGGCACGTAGGCCGGTCATACATGAATAAAGTAGTAAACACTCCAATTAGGCCTTCGAGGGCCGGCTTCGCAAAAAGGGCTTTAGCCCGCTATTGACCGCTTGGTCCAGCAGCACCTGCAAGCAACAAACCACCACACGGTGGCAAAACAAGGCAACGGTCAGCAATGCTGACCAAATTATAACGATCCTGCCCCCAACTCGGGGCGGCGATGCTCCTTCCCTACATTTCATTAGCATAAGCGAGCAATAAAATATTTTCATTTCATCACATACGTTGGCTCGCACGGCCACACGCCCTGTGCTCTCAGGGCACATTCTCGGTGAACCGGTCGATGTCACGTCAATTAAAGCCATAGACATTCCGGACTCACCACCGCCACTATAACGGCCAAACCTATGAGCAATTTGTCTTCTTGGCCTGGGTCACGACAATTTAAGCCATTGACCGCCGAAGACCCTAGTCTATGCCAACCGCAAGTGCCACGTACCCTTAGGTCTCTTTAACCGAACGACATAGAACGGGTACGGTTCCATCTAACCCGTGCTCACATCGCAACGACAATTTAAGCCATTTGCGCGGGTCAAACTTCTCCCGAGTCCCATTTCCATCACAATTCACATAACCTGGTTATGTTCAAGTTGGCTCTCAGGCCACCAAGTTGGCAAGATCACACATCCGCCCAGTTTTCTGGGTGCACCTTTGGGTTAATCCCCAAGGCTCCCTGTTGCAATCTACCGTGTAGAAAACCCGAAAAACAACCAATAGCACGGAGTCTTCTATGGCATTATGCAATGCAACATCACCGATCCAGACCAACATGTCCGGATAGGCTTCACACATCATGCCTATGTCCGTTCTCGCTTACGGATTCTAAACAACGGGGACTTCACATATCTACCCAAAGGAACGCCTCCAACTCACCGCAAACTCGCGAGAGCGAGCTTCCTATGCAAAGAAGGAGAGCTACTCATGCTCAAGAAGAGAATCGTTACCCTTGCGTTTTTCTTTGGCGCCATGGAAAAGTAAGCGGATGAAAAGCACCGCACTAGCTTTGCCTCCGTGCATCCGGAGTCGGCTCGCGATTTGGAGCTTCGAAGCTCCTCCAATGGCCGGATCTAGCTTCTTCTTCCTTCCTTGGCTCTCCTCTCTCTCTAAGATTTAGAAAGACAACCACTCATGAAAAGTCAGGGTTTCTAAGGACCAATACCGGGTATATCCCTTCAGGAACAACCCCCAGCCATTGGATCATCAATTAAGGAAACGAACGGCTTTGATTCGGGACTGAAATGCCCAATCTCGACCGCACACGGCCTGGCACACGCCCATGTCCGGGGCCGTGTGCCTCATTCGCCGTCAAAATCGACTCGCCTGGAACAACATACGGGCATCGAACACGCCCGTGTTCGACCTGACACGCCCGTGTTCCACCTGACATGGCCGTGTGGCCGGCCGTGTAGCCCCATCGATTTCTCCCGAAAATAACCCGAGCACTGCACGGGTTCTAGGACACGCCCGTGTCCTTTCCCGTGTCTACCTCAACATGCCTGGGCTCCAGGCCGTGTACACGGTCTCGACACTCGACACTTCGTCGAGCGAAGATCGTCGACCTCACGACATGGCCTTGGACACGCTCGTGTCCTAGGCCGTGTGCCTTGTCTCGACACATCGTCGAGCAAAATTCGTCGACTCCCCGGGACGATTGTCGACACGGGTCGACACGCCCATGTCGAAGGCCGTGTGCCATATCTCGACACTTCGTCGAGCACAGTGTCGACTTCACAAGCTTAGTGTCGACACGGGTCGACACGGGTCGACATGCCCTACGACACGCCCGTGTCGCAGGCCGTGTGCCTCGTCGACACCCTGGGCCGATCGTCGACACGACCTTGACACGCCCTATGACACGCCCATGTCGCAGGTCATGTTCTCTGCTCGACGATCGTCGACTCCAAAATCGTTGACCTCTCGACCAACTCGCTGACACACGCCGTGGGACACGCCCGTGTTCCAGACCGTGTGCCTCCTGCCAGAACCCAAAACTGGCCCAAAACGTCACCCGTCGCTCCTTTGAGTTTCGGGGCGTTACAACTCTCCCCCTCTTAAAAGAATTTCGTCCACGAAATTATATAAAGGAAAGACATGTACAAAACCAAAATTTGTACCTGAGCGGAACAACTCTGAATACTCGTCACGCATAGTTTGCTCTCATTCCCAAGAAAGCTCCTCACGACCGCAATTGTCCCACCGGATCTTGACCATCCCGATCTCTTTATTGTGTAGCCGCTTGACCTCTGAGTCCTCAATCCGCACGGGCTTGACCTTTGTCGTCAACCCACTATCCACCGGCACTTGATCAACTGCGATCACTTGCGAAGGCTCTTGCACCGCCTTCTTGTTGAAACTTGTGAAGTGAAAGTGGGTGAATAGAAGGCTTGGGCAACCTATCCGCGCGGACTACGCGGACAAGGTTTGCGGACTGCTAAGTTGGCAGGGATGTTGCAGGCGGTTTGCTTTGTGGCGGCCTGGGCGGTCTGTTCGCGCGGACTACGCGGACAGCAGCGGCGGTCTGTCAGGCCGGGGATTACTCAGCAGACAGTTGGTTCCCAGGATGTAACCTGGCGGATAGCAATCCTATCCGCAGAGTCCGGCATGAAGCGGACTGATGAACTGGAGCTCGGCAGACCAGTTTGGCAGTTGCCTTGGTCTTGCTCTAGTGAAGCGACAAGTGGAAGTCGCGGAGACCTCCGGTCAGCGCGGACAGAAACTAGAGGTCGCCAGGTATGGTGGGCTAGATCCAGTGTCCGCCAATAAGTGCGGACTGGCCCATGTGGCCAGTGGACTGGACTTGGTGTGATCTGAACCAAGTCCAGGTTGGCTCAGTCCGGGGAGATTGCGCAGTGGAGCGCGGGCTGCTTTCTCAGTCCTCCAAGCCTAGTAGAAGTGATGTTGCCTTGATTGCTAGCTTGGGGGTATGCGGACTGGAGGATTGCCTGTGCAAGAGCGTGCGGAGTGGAGCTGGAGTCCGCTGAGTTCGGTTTAGCCTTGTGATGAGGTTATGAGCTCAGGAATGCGGATTGGAGTTTGCTGTGTAAGCAGACTGGATCGGCGTGTCCGCTGAGTCCGGTGGTGCCTTGGAGATGGAGGCAATGGACTCAGGAGGTGCGGACGGTAGCCGGGTGTCCGCTGAGTCCGGCAGGTGCCTTGATGGCGAGGCTGCGGGCTCGGGTTTTGCGGGCTGATGCCTTGTCCGCAGATTGGCGGACACGGCTGTTGTGGAGTCCGGCTGTGGTTGTCCTGGCTTGGCCTCTGGCGGCAAGGCGGGCTGGATATTGGAGTCCGGCCTTGGAGAAGTTGGGGCAGACTGGCTATCTGCACAGGAGCGGCGAACTGGAATGTGTGTCCGCGGGCTGGCGGACACCCTTGTTCTTGCTGCGGGATGTGGCGGAGTTCCTATCGGCTAGGGCGGTGACCATACTTATCATCGTGCCTATAAATAGGACTCATGTCACATCAGGAGTATGGAACCGAAGTAAGTGAACCGAAGTAAGTGAACAGTAATTGAGCTCGCGTAAGTTGCTGTGGTCTGGACTTTGGTGTCCGCGCGGTTTGAGAGTTGACCCGGTTGTGCTGTGCAGGTTATGCGGATAGCGCTGGAAAGCCAGGACTTGGCTCTGATTGTGGTCAGGGACAGTGCGGACTCTGCGGTTAAGCAACAGGCGGTAAACAGTAGGTCGCGGATAGCGACCAGGCGGTCGCCTCTTTGGCAACTTGGTTCGGAGTTCAGGAAGTCGCCTGCTTGAGGCGGACTGTTCCATTCGGTGACGCAGCTTGTGCGGTCTGGCGGCTAGGCGACCTCGCGGTCAGACGGCCTGCAGATCGGCGGTGAAGAGCTAAGCATTGGAATAAGGGGTAGTCCGCGCGGCTTGGGTTGCGGTCTGGCGACCTGGTGGACTGAGCGGACTCCACAGCAGTAGACCGGCGGCTTGGTAGTTGAGTCCGCGCGGCTTGGTTTTTTGTTTCTTGTCTTTGTAACTGTCTCTGCTCTCCCGGTTTGGGTTTTGGTGAAGCATGTCTCGCCATGTATGTCTCGCCTTGTAAAGAAGTTTGCTCTTGATCAATAAAGAAGCTTGTGCTGCATGCGTTGCTGGTTGTTACTACTTTGTTGAGATAACCCCTGCTAACTCCACGATCCGGGAAAACTTTCAACAATATAAGTGGGGTGTTCTCCGCCGGTTTGTTGAGTGTCAACAGGGTATCCGAGGAGGCCTCTGCGGTTTTGTTGAATTTCAACACTTCCGAAGTACCGAAATATTGAATACATCATGTAATCCACCAAGCTCCACTGAAAGCTTCAACCGATAGTCCGCTTCACCAACTCGCTCCAGAACCTCAAACGGGCCAAGGTACCTCGGGCTTAGCTTTTTCAATCGCCGCACCCGCGAGACACCCTTGAACGGCTTGATCTTTAAGTACACCCAATCGCCCACAGCGAACTCCACGTTCCTGTGCTTGGCATTATAGTACTTCGCTTGCCGGTCCTGAGTGATAAGCAACCTCTCCCGAATGGTTCTCACAAAAGAAGTAGCATCCTCCACTTCCAATCGCTTATACAACTTTGACTCACCCGTTTCTAACCAAGACAACGGCGTGCGACATTTTCTACCATATAGGGCCTCGAAGGGCGCCATTTGGATACTCGCTTGGTAGCTGTTGTCGTATGCGAACTCCACCAAATAAAGGTGGTCTTCCCATTGCTTCCCAAAATCCAAGAGACACATGCGGAGCATGTCTTCCATGGATCTATTGACCCTCTCAGTCTGCCCATCCGTTTGCGGATGGAAGGCTGTGCTGAATTTCAACTTTGTCCCCAACATTTATTGCACTAGCCTCCAATCATTGGACGTGAACCTCCCATCTCGGTCACTCACGATGCTGCGGGGCACACCGTGAAGCCGTACAATGTTATCCACATAAAGTTTTGCCAACTTCTCTACCGGATCATCCTTCCTATGCGGAATAAAATGCGACACCTTAGTTAGCCGATCAACAACCACCCAAATGGCGTCGTTCCCCTTTTGCGACCTTGGCAAACTGTGCACAAAGTCCATAGAGATGTCGTCGAATTTCCACTCCAGAATAGGCAAGGACTTGAGAAATCCTCCCGGCTTTTGGCACTCCGCCTTCACCAAGGCGCAAGTCTGGCACTTCGCTACGTATAGCGCCACATCCTTCTTCAAACCCGGCCACCAAAATAGTTTCTTCACATCACGGTACATCTTTGTGCTCTCCGGGTGAATCGAGTACTTGGTATGGTGTGCCTCGTACAACAACTCCGCCCGCAAATTACCCACACTTGGGACGCACAGACGACCGTCTTTCCAAAGTAATCCGTCCTCCATGACGAATTGGGAATTTGACCCATCCAGAGCCTCTACCATGAACTGCTTCATATGAGCATCCATATCCAAAGCCTGCCGAATACGATCAGCCAGGTCATATTGGACTTCAGTCCAATTCAGAGCTGCTTCAGCACTTGATTGCCTATCCACACAAACAATCTCCAACGCCTCCAACTCCCGCACCAACCGCTCATCATGCACCGATAGCCAATTGGCTTGAGCTGGGGCTCGGCGACTCAACGCGTCCGCAACTGCATTACCTTTACCCGGCACGTAGTGGATTTTGAATGTATAGTCCCCCAGGAACTCCATACATCTACGCTGCGGCATATTCAGATCCTTCTGATCAATCAGATACTTCAGGCTCTTATGATCGGTGTAGATATCAATCTTCACACCGTACAAATAGTGTCTCCACAGCTTCAAGGCAAAAATCACGGCCACTAACTCCAAGTCATGGACCGGATAATTCCTCTCGTGCACCTTCAACTGTCTTGAGCCATAAGCTATCACACTTCTGTGTTGTAGTAGCACGCAACCCAAACCGCTGCCCGAAGCATCGCTATAAATCTCATAGCCTTCTGTCCCAATCGGCGAACTCAGCACAGGCGTCGTGGTCAACCAACACTTCAACTCCTCAAAAGCTCGCGCGCACTCCGGCGTCCAAACAAACTTTTGTTCCTTCCTCGTCAAAGTAGTGAGAGGCAACGCTATCCGTGAGAAGTTCTCTACGAAGCGCCTATAATAGCCGGCAAGCCCCAGAAAGCTCCGGACTTCCGCTACCGTAGCAAGCTCAGGCCACTCCCGTATCGCAACAATCCTCGCCAGATCCACAGCAATACCCTCTCCACTCACTATATGACCGAGGAACGCCACTGAGGATAACCAAAACTCGCACTTCGAGAACTTGGCATACAGTTGATTCCTCCTTAGCGTCTCCAAAACCAAATGAAGATGCTTGAAGTGATCTTCCTCACTTTACGAGTACACGAAAATATCATTGATGAAGACGATCACAAAATGGTCCAAGTACTCCCTGAAAGTCCTGTTCATCAAATCCATGAACACTGACGGCACATTAGTTAGCCCAAACGGCATAACCGTAAACTGATAATGCCCGTATCTCGTACTAAACACTGTCTTTGGGATATCACTCTCCCTTATTCGCAGCTGATAGTACCCAGCCTTGAGATCCAACTTCGAGTACACCGTCGACCCGACTAACTGATCAAAAAGATCATCAATCCGGGGGATCGGGTACTTGTTCTTCTCCGTCAGCTTATTGAGCTCCTGATAATCAATACAAATCCTCAGACTTCCGTCCTTCTTATTAACGAAGAGGACCGGCGCGCTCCAAGGCGAAGAACTCGGGCGCACATACCCTTGCTCCAACAACTCTTGCACTTGAACTTTCAGCTCTATCATTTCCTTAGGCGCTAGCCGATAAGGAGATCGTGACACAGGCTTTGCACCTGGCACTAGCTCAATCGTAAAATCTATCTCCCGTTGAGGCGGGGCTCCAGGAAGATCTGCGGGGAACACATCAGGGTATTCCGATACCACTGAAATACAATCCAATGCGGGCTTCGGCTTTGCAACCTCCACTAGCGTAAAGAACAGTTCTGCACCGGCACGAACCGCCTTCACCACCTGAAGAGCAGACATCAACGTCTTGCTCGACCCCTTTAAGCCCGTAAAAGTCATTTCACGACTTGCTCCCAGCTTGAATTCCTTGCTACCGCAATCTATATGAGCCTGCTGCTCCGAGATCCAGTCCATGCCAAATATGACGTCGAACTCCACCAACGGAAGTAACGACACCTGCAGATCGAACTCCTGATTCCCAATACGAATCTTAACATTGTAGATCCTATCCGCGCACATCGAACACCCATTGGGCAACAACACATCCAACTTATCCTTCGCCATCGAAGAAGGGACTCCGATGCGTGATATAAATCCCTCGGACAAGAAGGAGTGTGAAGCTCCCGTATCAAAGAGTGCTCTTGCCGGATTTTCACAAATCAAAACAAATCCTAAACAAGCAGTGGTAAGGTAACATGTGCATAGCAAGTATTTAAAGAAATTGACTTGCTATAAATTAAACCGTACCTGTCACCACATCAGCCTGTTTGATGGCCTCCTGTTGGCCAAGATTATACACCCTTGGTTGGGCCGGAGCATAGTGGGACGCAGTTGACTCCACCGCCTTGCCCTTCTCTTCATAAGTCGCTCCCATCCTTCTCTCGGACTTAGGACGTCCGCTCCAACAGTCACGGGCAAAGTGCCCGGTCTTTCCACAAGTAAAACATGCACCCGGGGTCCGACCCGTAGTCGCCCCAGAAGCACCAGAAGGAGCTGGACCCGAAGTCCTATGGTTCTTGAAGGACCTCCGATAGCCGGACTTTGAAGTAGTCGGCACTTTGAATTCAGATTTCTTGTCACCCAAGCTTTTCTTTGCTTGTACATTCTTCATGTCCTTCTCCAAGGACCGGGCAGTATTGACCAAGGTTAAGAAACCTGGCATCATCGGCCCCGAGAGTAGTAATCTCAACTCATCTCTCAAGCCTTCGTAGAATCGATTCGTTTTGTGCTCCTCATCCGCGATGGTGGAGCTAGCATATCGACTCAAACGAGTAAACTCGTGGAGATATTCATCCACGCTCCTCTCACCCTGAACCAACTTCAGAAACTCATTCTCCAACGCTATCTTCTGCGTGGAAGGGAGGTATCTAGCCAAGAACAATCTCGAGAACTCCTCCATCGAGACATCAACAAGTTGCCTACCTCTCAATAAGTGCAGCTCCAAACCTTCCCACCACATTCTCGCTTCACCGTCCAGAAGGAACGTAGCGATGGTGGTCATTTGCCACACCTCCGTCTCCGTTGCTGTCATGACTCTCTTCACCCTGGAGAGCCAGTCTTCAGCTTGAGATGGGGTTCCCAACCCCGAGAATACAGGAGGATTAAAGCTCATTACATGCTTGAGCTGTCTCTCGGTTGCCCTCCTTGGCACCACCGGTTCCACAACCACTTGCTCCACTCTCCTCGGCTCAGCCTCTTGAAGAGGTTTCTGCTCCGTCGCAGGAGCGGGCTGCTGCGTTTGCCTTGCAGGCTGCGCATTTATCACGGCCAACACAGCTTCGGCCACCAATCGTATGTTCTCAGCCGAAAGAGGTGTTGCAGGAGCAACATCTGGTGCACTGCTAGCCTCAGAAACTCGGCGTTCCGACGGCCCAACACCACTTCTGGTCACCTATAGTGGTACAAAACACCGTTAAGCGACCAAATAAAATTGCAAACAGCAATTATAGGAACACGCAGGTTCCTCAAACACGTGTATTTTCATTCCTAAGTGGACATTCATGGGTTCTTTTACTGTTATAATGATGACGCACACAATGTGCTCACCACCCCTTAAAACAAATTCTCCCACGAATTCATTTTAAGCCCGACCAAAACCAGTAGTCTGATACCAAATTGTAACACCCCCTATCCGTCACATAGAATATAGCAGTAGGTCCGGCCGGGGCTCGACGCCGTATGCCACAGACAGACCGGGTGGTTACTCATGGAAACCATCCAACCAATCGTATCGTCCTACACAGAGCATTCTAGCGGAAGCAGATTATAAAAGTTGCAATAAAGAACCCAGCACTAAAGCATGAATGTCCACTAATACCAAATAGGAATGTTATAAATACACCAGTACAAGCCTTAAGGCCTTACAAAAATTGTTCACTTCATATTACATGTTTTACAAACCACGGCACGCAGGCCGGTCATACATGAATAAAGCAGTAAACACTCTAATTAGGCCTTCGAGGGTCGGCTTCGTAAAAAGGGCTTTAGCCCGCTATTGACTGCTTGGTCCAGCCGCACCTGCAAGCAACAAACCACCGCACGATGGCAAAACAAGGCAATGGTCAGCAATGCTGACCAAATTATAACGATCCCGCCCCCAACTCGGGGCGGCGATGCTCCTTCCCTGCATTTCATTAGTATAAGCGAGCAATAAAATATTTTCATTTCATCACAGACATTGGCTCGCACGGCCACACGCCCATACTCTCAGGGCACATTCTCGGTGAACCGGTCGATGTCACGTCAATTAAAGCCATAGACATTCCGGACTCACCACCGCCACTATGACGGCCAAACCTATGAGCAATTTGTCTTCTTGGCCTGGGTCACGACAATTTAAGCCATTGACCGCCGAAGACCCTAGTCTACGTCAACCGCAAGTGCCACGTACCCTTAGGTCTCTTTAACCCAACGACATAGAACGGGTACGGTTCCATCTAACCCGTGCTCACATCGCAACGACAATTTAAGCCATTTGCGCGGGTGAAACTTCTCCCGAGTCCCATTTCCATCACAATTCACATAACCCGGTTATGTTCAAGTTGGCTCTCAGGCCACCAAGTTGGCAAGATCACGCATCCGCCCAGTTTTCTGGGTGCACCTTTGGGTTAATCCCCAAGGCTCCCTGTTGCAATCTACCGTGTAGAAAACCTGAAAAACAACCAATAGCACGGAGTTTTCTCCGGCATTATGCAATGCAACATCACCGATCCAGACCAACATGTCCGGATAGGCTTCACACATCATGCCTATGTCCGTTCTCGCTTACAGACTCTAAACAACGGGGACTTCACATATCTACCCGAAGGAACGCATCCAACTCACCGCAAACTCGTGAGAGCGGGCTTCCTATGCAAAGAAGGAGAGCTACTCATGCTCAAGAAGAGAATCATTACCCTTGCGTTTTTCTTTGGCGCCATGGAAAAGTAAGCGGATGAAAAGCACCGCACTAGCTTTGCCTCCGTGGATCCGGAGTCGGCTCGCGATTTGGAGCTTCGAAGCTCCTCCAATGGCCGGATCTAGATTCTTCTTCCTTCCTTGGCTCTCCTCTCTCTCTAAGATTTAGAAATATAACCACTCATGAAAAGTGAGGGTTTCTAAGGCCCAATCCCGGGTATATCCCTTCAGGAACAACCCCCAGCCGTTGGATCATCAATTAAAGAAACGAACAGCTTTGATTCGGGACTGAAATGCCCAATCTGGACTGCACACGGCCTGGCACACGCCCGTATCCAGGGCCGTGTGCCTCATTCGCTGTCAAAATCGACTCGCCTGGAACAACACACGGGCATCGAACACGCCCGTGTTCCACCTGACACGGTCGTGTGGTCGGCCATATAGCCCCATCGATTTCTCCCGAAAACAACCCGAGTACTGCACGGGTTCTAGGACACGCCCGTGTCCTTGCCCGTGTCTACCTCAACACGCTTGGGCTCCAGGCCGTGTACACGGTCTCGACACTCGACACTTCATCGAGCGAAGATCGTCGACCTCACGATACGGCCTTGGATACGCCCGTGTCCTAGGCCGTGTGCCTTGTCTCGACACATCATCGAGAAAAATTCATCGACTCCCCGGGACGAGTGTCGACACGGGTCGACACGCCCGTGTCGAAGGTCGTGTGTCATGTCTCGACACTTCATCAAGCGCAGTGTCGACTTCACTGGCTTAGTGTCGACACGGGTCGACACGCCCTGCGACACTCCCGTGTCACAGGCCGTGTGCCCTGTCTTGACACAATGTCGAGCGAAATTCGTCGACACCCTGGGTCGATCATCGACACGGCCTTGACACGCCCTACGACACGCCTGTGTCGCAGGCCGTGTTCTCTGCTCGATGATCTTCGACTCCAAAATCGTCGACCTCTCGACCAACTCGACGACACACGCCTGACACACCCTGTGAAACGCCCGTGTCCCAGGCCGTGTGCCTCCTGCCAGAACCCAAAACTAGCCCAAAATGTCACCCGTCGCCCTTTGAGTTTCGGGGCGTTACATTAAACACAAACACAGCAGTCCTAATTAGCACAGCCACAGCAAGAACAAAAAGTAAAGGGCAACCAGACAACACAAGAAATTTATAGTGGTTCCCCAACCTGGGTACATCCACTCTTCTACCACCCTGGTAGGAATCCACTCAGATTTTTGATTAGGTGCCTAACACCAATGAGCTTTTGATCAGGTGCTCAAAAACCAAACCTCAAGTCTTTTAGTCAGGTGACTTGCAACCAGGAATAACTTTTGAAAGGAGTTAAGAACCCTTTATGCAGTGGGGGGATGAGAGATAATTTTGTCTTCTCTTTCTCAAGTTACAACTGAGAAGACTCAAGTGGATATGATGTTAGCAAAAGGCTCCCCCTGAGATGTTGAATGGTTCAGGAAGATGGAGCTTTGCATCAGGGTGATAGGCCTTCAGTATTTCTCAAGTTGTCCTTTGAAGTGTCCTGGAGTGTAGAAGGAAGAAGACTGTTGATTTTGATTTGATGTTCTTCTTCTTTAGATTGCTGATATTCTTCTAGTCTAGATCTTGTATGTATGTATCAGATTTCTCTATCTGTATATCAGCGTTCTGTCGAAACAGAGAGGCAAAGAAATCCTTATTGCAGACTAATTGCTCTCTTCCTGACTTGTTGATCCTATGTTCAGGAAAAGAGAAAATCTCTTTTATATTTTTCAAATAAGTTGCTTTTGAAATTTGAAATTCTTCTGCATTCAATGCTGATGGCCTGGAGAATGTTTTGCATTAATTGAGTTTCCCCAACTATCCCATGGAAACACGTCAAGCAATAATCCTGGAGAAGACCATAATTAATGCTCCGTCTAACGGTAATATTCAGAGAATATTTTAGCATTAATTACTCAGGAATTATTACAGTAGGAAAGGGACAGAAGGATGGAAATAACCAAGTCTGGATTCATCGAACAGAGAACAGAAATCTTCGAGCTGAGTCCGCAGTTCGTTGAGCTAAGGAGTTGTGTTCGTCGACCAGATGGCTTCTGTTCCTTGAGCTGAGTTCCAAGATCGTCGAGCTGAGAACAGATAACTGCATTCTCTGGAACCTTGCTTTTTTTGCACATCAAGTTCGTCGAGCTGAGAATTTGACTTCGTCGACCAGAGTTCAATGAAGTGTTTTGGGACTTAGATATTTCTGGAATGAAATGCTGAAGTAGAGTATCCAGAAATCGTCGACCTGAGAACTGGGTTCGTCGAACTGAGAACTAGTTTCGTTGGGCTGAGAACTTCTAACTACTGCTAGATAACTCTTGCCAATGTGGTCTAAGTTCGTCGAGCTGAGTCCACAGTTCTTCTTTAACTTCTTAACACAGCTTCTGTGGAATGTGTCGACATAAATCCTATGTGTCGACATAATTACTTCTTGTCTTAATAAAGTTGTTGTTTTGACAGAAATCTGAAGTGTGTCGACACAAGTCCTGTGTGTCGACACAATTGCTGTCGACAGATGTTTTGTGTGTCGACACAAGTCCTGTGTGTCGACAGAATCTCTCTTCTGGTGTCGACATAGTTGATTTCGACAGATGTTCTGTGTGTCGACACAAGTCCTGTGTGTCGACATAATCTAGCTTCTGGTGTCGACACAGCCTTTCCGAAGTGTCGACACAATTGCTTGAGTCTCTGGCAGTCTGTTGAAGGGTGGTCCATGTGATGTTGATTCTAAGGACTTGGCCTAGACTCTAGGACACAACCATGACCCTGGCCATACATGATGGGTCATATGATCCTAACTTAGTGAACCTAGCCCAAATCAAACTAGCGATCCAACAATCTCCCCCTATTTGTGTAAGGTCGCTAATTACAGACTCATAATAAAATCAAAAAATTTACAAAGCATGAAAACATATATCTGGCAGGAAAAATAAACAAATGCAGCAGATATATATATACACAGTAAGCTTTGTATCAAGAAATTAATAAGTAGTTTCAAAACAACACAAACTTATCAGTTCAGGTTTCACTTCCTCTTCTTCTCCTTGTGCTTATCCTCTTTATCTCTTTCACCAGGCTTAGTAAATATAATTTCTCTGTTGGGATCTGCAGCTTGCACCTTTGTCATAGTCATGTCAGCAGCCCTTATGATATTTAGAGATGTAGCCCTTGGGACCACTACTTGTGGATGCAGTTTCATGTAGTCATCGATATTGAAAAATTTATTAGCTTTTTCAAACTGTTAAGCTCTTCCTTACTGTATTTTGACATAGTACTATATTCTGACTAATCCTTCCCTTCAGCTCTGGCTTTATTGATCATAGAAAGGCCAACCAGTTCTTGGAACCTGGCCATCCTAGTTGTTGTTGATATTTCAGGATCTTCATATGGTACAGGTGGGGAAGCAAGTCTCTTGGGGCTTTCAGCTTTTTGATGTTTAGGGAATTGTTGTTTTAGCTGTTGTTGATGCTGCTGTTGTTGAGGTTGGTGCTGCTTTCCTGAAGAGTAGTATCTCTGCTGGCTGCTTCCTGAGGATGAGGACCTACCCTTGAAAGTCCACCTAGTGTCAGCTATGTGCACCTATGGGGGGGGGGGAATAGGTGACGTGTGGTTCTTTTGCGGAATTTACGGATGTACCTGCACAATAAAAACAACAAGCACAGCACACAGAATACACAGCAAATTTATAGTGGTTCCCCGACTTGGGTACATCCACTTTCCCCCTTCGACCTATCTCCCCAACAAGGGACGACTCGGTCACTTCTCCAACGGGATTGAAATCCAATCCCTTCACTAACGGAAGGAGCCCTTCCACACGTGAGAGTCAACACTCCCACAAAACGGGTTGCACCCAACCCTTACAACACGTAACAAAGGTTCCTATACAATAAAATAAATGTAGAATGTACACGTGATACAAACTTCTCTTGGAGACTACGGTGTTCCTCTTTGTTCTACGACGTGTTCTTGAAGTCGATGAAGAGTCTACGACCTTGGTCTCTCTTGGAGAAGATCTCCCCGGAACCGGCGGCGGCACACGAGCGGCGGCTAGCTTCGGGATCGGCGGCTACGATGAAGAGCGGCTGCTGAACTTGGAGATCTAAACTTCGTAGCGAAGCAAGCTAGGTCTACCAACGGTCACTCTAGGATCAGTCGTCTCGATCGATTCAGACGGGGGAGTTTTTCTCGGTCAACAAATCGAGAGACAAGAGATCTCCGGATAGATGCGTGAGACTCAAGCTTTGCTAAGCTTCTGTCACCGGAGATCGGGAAGAAGATCGATCAGCGGCGGCGACGACTTGACGCGAGCGGCGGCGGCGGAGCGGAGCGATTTCGCGAATTTAGGGTTATGTCGCGGCTCAGTTTTCTTTCTCTCTTCTCCGTAGATTTACTGTTCAAAATACCCATGTATTTATACCCTGAAGATACAGCAATTTTGACCGTTTGTGGGACCCACAAAAGGAATCCCCAAATTCCGGTTCAAACTAGTCCAGAAGCAGAATCCGGTCCAGCAGCATTCTGAGAAAACGCCAAGTAAAAATCGGCGAGAATCGCAGACGATTCTCGACGAATCGGCGAGAATCACCAAGTGATTCTCGACGATTCGTCGAGAATCGTTTGTGATTCTCGTCGAATCACTTGTCGATTCTCAACGAATTTTACTTTATACATGGGCTGCTTGACCACTGGTTCGGCGGGAATCACAAGTGATTCTCGCCGAATCTTACTTGGCACCATTTTGAGATGGCCAGAAGGAGTCGGGGAGAATCACTGATGATTCTCGTCGATTCGGCGAGAATCACTAGTGATTCTCGCCGATTCGGCGAGAATCACTTGGTGATTCTCGTCGAATTTGCCTTGGACGATTTTTCGTCTTCCACCTAGGAGCTGCTCCTTGATCCTCCATGCTCCTTGTCTTCTCTTGCATATGAACGGCCCTGTACTTGAAAGTAAGTGCACTCCAATAGAGAGAGTACACATAGGCCAACACACTGATCTGCTCAACGAGGGATTACGTCGTGCAGACCCGTGTATATTGACCTACTGCACCCTGACATTGGTGTGCACTTAGCGTGGAGAAACTGCAAGTACAACTTGAAAAAGTTTCATCAAATACATTGTGAATTCATCTTAGCTTGACAGGGGGCTTCCTCAAATCTAGGTAATCGTGGATACAATACCCAACAATCTCCCCCTATTTGACGAAGCCAAAACCCTACTAGCTAGGATGAATAACACCTATCAAATAATAATTATAGCATTTAAAAATTAAATATGCAACACAAGGGAATATATGCAATCAGAACAGGACTTGAGTCATTCACACATTCAAGAATATATATATATACCAAGAGAAATATATTCACATATAATTCAGAATTGTTCATATGACAGTAATAATCATTAAACGTTCTTAAGACACAGTGACCAGCTATAACATAATGACTATTTGTCCTTAGCTACGTCACCCTTCAGAGTTTGAGCCAAGTACTTTTTGCTTTGCCTTTCCATGTATTTCTTGGGCTTCGGGTAGTACCTAGGAGGAGCAACTTTGTCTGGATCCTTGTTGTTTCTGAAGAAAATGTTGTGTTTTGCTTCAAACGTCTTGTGCGTCTCCCACTCATATTGGCTATATACCTCGTTTCGATTGATCTCTCCTCTTTCTTGTAGCCAGAAGGTGTCTAAGATTATATTCCTTGAGACTGGACTCCACCTTTCATTTCGTACATCCTCCTCATTCATTCGAATTCTCTTTGCAGCCTGTGTCTCCTTGGATGTCCCTTCCTGAACTTTCCTCTTTTCCCTGGCTTTAGCTAAAGCCTCCTGGTCAAACATACTCCTCAGCTTAGATTTGGAGATGGCCCTAGCATCAGCTTTATCAGTGAAAATTTCTGCAGCACTTGTACTTACATCCTCAGCAATATTTACTTCCTCAGCAGCCTTAGAAGTCTCAGGAACCTGAATACCGGCAGGTTGGTCAGGTAGGACGACGCCTAACGTGCCCAGTGCCTGTTGTAGCATCCACCAGCAACTCTCATAGACGTATTTGCTTGATTGTGCAAAGTTTGCATCCATGCTTTCTTGGAGCTCGGCCAGCTTAGCGATATACTCCTTCTCCCCCTTTTTGGCTTCGTCAGCTATGCAATTGGCATATGAGTGCAGAGAGTCATCAATATGCTTAGTTGTCTTGCTGAATTCAGTGATTAGGGCCTGCTGATTTGCATTTAAGGTTACCATATTACCATCAAATTTCTGAATATTGTTGGCTACAACGTGTGCGTTCTGATTTACAACAGCCAAAGTATCAGTACTCTTTTTCAAACCGGCCATTAAGAGTGTGACAGCTTCGCCGGCCGCGGTATACTTTTCTTCGAATTTCTTCTCCATCACATCCAGTTTGTGGTTGATTTCCACCATATTCTGCAGCATGAGATCTTCAGAAGTCTTGATCTTTTTCAGCAGTGTTTTCTGAGCTGTATCAAAAGAATCTTTAAGCTCGTTCACTATTCCTTGAATGACATTGATGGTGTGAGTGGCCAGCTCATCTCGCAACGGTATGGTCTGAGGTACTTCTTTCCCTTGCTCGTGCTCTGCAGCAGATGCATCGGTAGAGCTGGATACAATCACAGCCTCTATAGAAGGAATGTTGGCGGCCTCTTGAGGTTTATCAAACTCCCCCTCCACTGGTGCAGACTTATCAGATGGAGGTTCAACGGGATCCGGAGTCTCCAACACTTCATGGTCCTCATTCTCATCGTCCTCTCCGTCCTCATCCAAAAATTCATCCATATCAGCAGCTTCTTCCACTTCTTGATCAGCAGTATCCAGTGCTTCAGCTTCAGTTCTTTGAGTGTTTCTGTTCAAGCCCTCCTCATCCTCCAACTCAGGTTCACTTACTTCATGAATTTCGGCCACCGCATCCTTGGCCACCTGGGCGATTTCAGATATTATATCCATATGAGTGGGTAGAGTCTCCCCCTCGATTCCTGCAGGCACAGTATCAGGAATTTCACTGGGGGAGGCTGCTGGAGATACTTCCTCTTGCTCTTCCACAGCAGGCTGCCCGATGCGTCGCTCCCATCGATCAAACACAGTAGCATCCATCTTTTTCAAGTAATGGAGAGGAACTCCTTTGCTCATGTCGAATATGTCTCCGTTGAGCTGGTTGAGATATAGACTAATGATGCGGCCGAAGCTTGGAGTGCCCAAAGTGTCCTTGATCTTTTGGAACAGCAACTCCCCCCAGTTGAACCTCTTTCGGCAGACCACAGCTATGAGAATTTTGAACATATCTCCGGAGATATGATCATGGGAGCCTGGCTTGCAGATGAGTACTTTTCCTATGACGTCAGATAGGAGCTTCCCTTCTTCATTCATCTCTTTTCTCTTTACTGATCGAGTGCCTCTTGGAAGACCGCAGAACAAGAGGGTTCTGGCTTTGTCCTCGTCCTCCAGATAATCTTCCTGCTCCGAACTTAAGAGCTGCAGGTAGCGAGTTAGCTTACTGGCAGACATCTTTACTTTTGTCCCAGCCACCTTGCTCTTGATGATGGAGTCTCTATCTCGGAGTCTTGCGATAGAGAAGAACTCCAGCACCTCTTTATCCAGGACTTTGCAAGGGTGCTCCAATATGAAGGTTAGCCCGGCCTCTTCCAGCATGAGAATGATATTCCGGAACTCGTCCGAGGCATGAGAGAATCCAGTGCGAACCAGCTCGCAGCCAGAAATCAAGCCTGCAGTAGTCCTTGGAGCCATTGAAGATCTAGAGAGAAGCCCTACTCTAAGCATTAGTGAACATTCAAAAAGAAAGCATCACTAGTGAGCGCGTCCAAGTGCGGTTGAGGAGAAGGTTACCTAAGGGCTTACACGGAAGAGAGTTGATGAGCTTCGGGAAGATCTTCGGTGGAAGGAAGAGTATCCTGTGGGAAACACAGCAGCAATTCGCTCACTTCGACGAGAGCGTCGGAGGGCTGCGGGTTTCGGCGAGAGTCGTCGGGATCCTTTCGAAGAGAACTTTGCGAGACCCTAGCGGGAGCTTAGGAGGAGACCTCATGAGCTGCCGCGAATCGGCGGAAGAACTCCTGCGGGTTGCGGAGAATCGGCGAAGCTCCTGCGGGTTGTCAGGAGAGTTCTTGCGGGAAGAATCGGCGAAGCTCCCACTGTGGTCACCAGGGTGTCGGGGAACTTGCTGCAGCGTGACGCGGGAGTTGTGAGGAAGGCGAAGGGTTTTACGGGATTTAAATGATTCGGCTTTGTCAAATTCGGCGGGATTCAGGAGATTTGGTTAATTCGGCTTCTGATACTATGTATCTGATTCGAAATTGAGGGGTCTCTTGACTAGGGATTTTCACATTTGAGAAGCTTGCAATATTTTAGAAATTTTCCGATGTCAAGTCAATAAAAAGAATGATAAATACAAGTATATTCTAAAGTCAATCTATTTGAATTTTACTGAGGTTTTTGCAAAGTCTTCTTAATGTCAATTGTATGTTGTCGAGATTTACAATGACATGTCTTCGTTAACCCTTTATTGAGGTGTAAAGGTTTGCATGCATCGAGTTAACCAATCCTTAGACGTGCATACATACACTAATATACAAAGAAGGATCTGTATATGATGATATATATAAGTATATATATTTTTTTGAATGAGGATCCATTATGACACAAGTCCTTGAACTGATCAAAATTACTTGGGATTTTGAGAGTCATCGTCTTAGTCCCACAGGTAGAACACATTAGTAGCTTAAAGTGAGTATGCTCAACAGGTAGCACATCTGTTATTGCAGACGCTTGTTCCAAGTTAGCCTTGAGCCACCTACTGTCCAGATCTCATCGTATTTACGGGGACCTAGACTACCCTGCAAAACAGAATTACTTCACCTTAGGAACCCAAATCATATTGGGTCCTAGGTTTCTATTAGCATAAGCACGCAACTTCCTTCCTTCAGAAAACCTGTCTGGAAGACTACCTCTGTCCCTAGAATGTGGATAAGCCCTTGCTGTGGGCACAGAGGGGTTGTGCCAACAGTTAATGGCAAAGTGCCCCACTTTGCCGCAGCACCAACAAGGGTGAATGTTGTATCGCCTTTTTCGACCTGATCTAGTGACTGATGAAGTCACGGTCCTAGGTCTAAACGGGATAGGGCATGTTCTTGTCACACAAATTCCTCTTCCATCGTGACATGAGGAAGGGTGGAACGAATGCATGATGTGAGCGTTATGAGGCCGAGAAGGTGGTGTCATTCTTTCAGGCATCTCCCTTGCTGAGGCCCCATGAAGCCTGACATCATGACTTCTATCCTCCCTATCCCGTGTCCTCGAATGGTGAGAGGTCTCCTGTGAGCTGGGACATGCAGATCCACACTTTGTTGTGGCAGTGGCTGTGAATACAAAGGGCTCAGAATGAGCCTTAGGTATTCTCTCGTGGGTGGCCATGCCGGCCCTTGCACGCCGGGTGTCTCCACATGGGGACAGATCATCCTTGCAGTGACCACGACTATTCCTGTGGTCATACCTGAAGGCATGATGAGTTGCCTTCCTGCTTGGAGTGGGGGGTCGGAATACCGTTTCCCCATTTCTCCATCCCTGAATAATCCGGGAAATCCACCCGGTTTCTTGCTTTCTCTTTATAGCATCAACTTTGGAAAAGTTTGATACTATACGTTTCTCATTATCTAGACTATTCTCTAGAGCTGAGATCTTAGAGTCCTTGACCTTGTTGGATGCCAATTGGAGAACCAACAAGATCTTCAGTCGAGCAATCTCTCGAGCTTGTTCCTCAGCAAGTAGATTGCTTTCTTGAAGGGCTCTCTTCAGGGAATCAGTATTTTCTGGAGGAGAGCAGTTTCTGTCTTCAGAAAAGTCGAAAGATATGGGGCAGGATGAAGATGATACCTTCTCATCTGAGTTATTGTCATTAGAATCAGTGACCAATGTTTCGTCCTCGTCGGAGCTGCTTTCCTCACTATCTTCTTCAGTCTCTGACAAGGATACTGGAGCTCTGATGCAATCCGAAGGATCCTTGCATTCATCTTCAGAAGTGAGGACCCCCACATACGCCTCATCCTCTGATTGGCAGCATATTTCAGCTTTCTCTGACCCCCCCCCCCCCATCAGCTCTGAGATCATCATCCACAGAGATTTAGCCGTTGTACATTTTTCCAATCTAGAGCGAGAGGCTCCAGACCAGACATCCATGATAATTTGTCGAATCCTCTCGTCCAAGAGAAATAGAGATAGTTCCATCTCAGACATCTCAGCAATGCCCATGGGCACTTGGATCCCAGAGTCGGAGGTCTTCATGGGGATAAACGGACCCTCTTCCAGGATGAGGGATGCTCGTGGATCGATGGCATCCAGGTGAAATAACACTCTCATCCTCCAGATGGGATAATAATCCTTTGTGCATGCAGGGAGTTTGAGTGGCAATACGTCATAATCCAGATCCATGCTTCTGACACTGGTGGCAGGATTCTACTCAAGGTGTTAACCTTTTTGAAGAGTAACCTCGCTCTGATACCACTTGAAAGTCCACCTAGTGTCAGCTATGTGCACCTATGGGGGGGAATAGGTGACGTGTGGTTCTTTTGCAGAATTTACGAATGTACCTGCACAATAAAAACAACAAGCACAGCACACAGAATACACAGCAAATTTATAGTGGTTCCCCGACTTGGGTACATCCACTTTCCCCCTTCGACCTATCTCCCCAACAAGGGACGACTCGGTCACTTCTCCAACGGGATTGAAATCCAATCCCTTCACTAACGGAAGGAGCCCTTCCACACGTGAGAGTCAACACTCCCACAAAACGGGTTGCACCCAACCCTTACAACACGGAACAAAGGTTCCTATACAATAAAATAAATGTAGAATGTACACGTGATACAAACTTCTCTTGGAGACTACGGTGTTCCTCTTTGTTCGACGACGTGTTCTTGAAGTCGATGAAGAGTCTACGACCTTGGTCTCTCTTGGAGAAGATCTCCCCGGAACCGGCGGCGGCACACGAGCGGCGGCTAGCTTCGGGATCGGCGGCTACGATGAAGAGCGGCTGCTGAACTTGGAGATCTAAACTTTGTAGCGAAGCAAGCTAGGTCTACCAACGGTCACTCTAGGATCAGTCGTCTCGATCGATTCGGACGGGGGAGTTTTTCCCGGTCAACAAATCGAGAGACAAGAGATCTCCGGATAGACGCGTGAGACTCAAGCTTTGCTAAGCTTCTGTCACCGGAGATCGGGAAGAAGATCGATCAGCGGCGGCGACGACTTGACGCGAGCGGCGGCGGCGGAGCGGAGCGATTTCGCGAATTTAGGGTTATGTCGCGGCTCGGTTTTCTTTCTCTCTTCTCCGTAGATTTACTGTTCAAAATACCCATGTATTTATACCCTGAAGATACAGCAATTTTGACCGTTTGTGGGACCCACAAAAGGAATCCCCAAATTCCGGTTCAAACTAGTCCAGAAGCAGAATCTGGTCCAGCAGCATTCTGAGAAAACGCCAAGTAAAAATCGGCGAGAATCGCAGACGATTCTCGACGAATCGGCGAGAATCACCAAGTGATTCTCGACGATTCGTCGAGAATCATTTGTGATTCTCGTCGAATCACTTGTCGATTCTCAACGAATTTTACTTTATACATGGGCTGCTTGACCACTGGTTCGGCGGGAATCACAAGTGATTCTCGCCGAATCTTACTTGGCACCATTTTGAGATGGCCAGAAGGAGTCGGGGAGAATCACTGATGATTCTCGTCGATTCGGCGAGAATCACTAGTGATTCTCGCCGATTCGGCGAGAATCACTTGGTGATTCTCGTCGAATTTGCCTTGGACGATTTTTCGTCTTCCACCTAGGAGCTGCTCCTTGATCCTCCATGCTCCTTGTCTTCTCTTGCATATGAACGGCCCTGTACTTGAAAGTAAGTGCACTCCAATAGAGAGAGTACACATAGGCCAACACACTGATCTGCTCAACGAGGGATTACGTCGTGCAGACCCGTGTATATTGACCTACTGCACCCTGACATTGGTGTGCACTTAGCGTGGAGAAACTGCAAGTACAACTTGAAAAAGTTTCATCAAATACATTGTGAATTCATCTTAGCTTGACAGGGGGCTTCCTCAAATCTAGGTAATCGTGGATACAATACCCAACAACCCTGATGCCTTTTATAAGTTTGAAATGGAGTAATGCTTTGAGATGTTGTACCTGAAGCACCAGCAGCTGGAGGAGGAGGTGGAGGAGGACCCTTTCTATATCTTTGAGTAGGAGGAGGTGAATTCCTTCTGCTCTTCTTTCTCTCTTTCTGGTCATTCTTGGACAACCATATCCAAGCAGGCATTCCCTTGTAAGGAGTGATCTTCTGGAGGATATAGCAAGTGGTGTCATTTGCTGGATTGGGCTTTAGAGTAGGAGGTGGAGGTGCTTTCCTTTTCTTAGAAACTTTCCTTTTCTTGGGATCTTCATTTGAGTCCTTATCTTCATCCTCATCATCATCAGAAGATTCTTGTGGATTATCATATAGTGAATCTAGTGCTTTGAGAGCCTCTGCAGAAATTAGAGGTTTCTCAGGCTGGGAGGGAGCTGGAGGAGGAACTGCAACTGGAGCTGGAACAGGAACTGGAGAGTTGTACATGACAGTGCTTTCAGCAACTGACTTATTTTCCTCTTGTATATCAGCCATGATCAGTTCATCCAGATCAGGCATGGGGGAATCATCCATTATAAAAATTGGAGCAAAAATGGTTTCTGGAGGGGATGAAATGATGACTGAGTCAGCCTTAGATGGAGATGAGATGATTGGAGACTCTGGAGTAGCAAAAATTGCGTTGAGTTGCTTTGCACCTTTGGGGATTATTGGTTTGGTGTATGGGATTATAGTCAAAGATGGCTTAGTACTATCTTCTGGAGGAAGGCTCAGATAAGCTGTATCAAAAATTCTTAATAGACTTGACAAATCAACTATGGGATTAATGATATAATCACCACCAATAATGATTTCTTCTGTGGCAATCTCATCCACATCCATTTCAGTATCAATGAAATCAATAAAATCAGATAAATCTAAATCAGCATCTGCTGCTGCTAATTCTGCTGCTGCTAATTCTGCTATTGCTGCTGCTGGTACTGTTGTTGCTTATGTTACTGTTGTTGGGGATATTGTTGTTGCTGCTATTGTTGCTGCTTCTTAGTACTATCTTCTGAAGGAAGGCTCAGATAAGCTATATCAAAAATTCTTAACAAACTTGACAAATCAACTGTGGGATTAATGATATAATCACCACCAATACTGATTTCTTCTGTGCCAATCTCATCCACATCCATTTTAGTATCAATGAAATCAATAAAATTAGATAAATTTAAATCAGCATCTGCTGCTGCTAATTCTATTACTGCTAATTCTGTTGTTGTTGCTGCTGGTACTGCTGTTGCTTCTGTTACTGCTACTGGGGATACTGTTGTTGCTGCTATTGTTGTTGCTTCTTAACAAAATGGTTTCAGTGCAAACTGGAGCCAGGCCCCTAACTAAAGAGGGGGCAGCAGAGAGAGCATTTATTTGAGCAGCAAGGGAGGAAATAGAATAAGCAAGAGGTGTGATGGCCTCTGCTAGAATATTCTTGAGGAGAGGAGTAAGCAGTGTAATAAGAGATGAAATGGTGGAGGGTTCCAAGGGTTGATTTGCAGATGGTGGAATGGAAGGTGTTTGAGGGGAAACAGATGGAGGAAGGGAAGTTGATGGTGGAGTAGGAGTGATAACATCTTGCATGTTTATATCTTGTGCAGAAGGAGTGTTGAGAGGGGAGGAGACTAGATTGAATGTTGGGATGTTGGCTAGATGGGGAGGTAAGGGAGATGAAGGTGGTGAAGGAATGTGGGTATCATGGGGGGACTGAGGTGGTGTTGGTTGTGGTGATTGAGATGGAGAAGGTTGATGATATTCCTGAATAGGGGAAGAGGGGATGTCAGTAAGATATATTGGTGGAGAGGTGGCAGGAGATGTAGCTAGAGTAGGAACATGAACAGGTTGTTGTGGTTGTTGTTGTGGTTGTTGTTGGGTTTGTTGGAGAGGAGGAATGGTGGAAGATGGAGGTGTAGGGGGACCTCTTCAGAAGTGTGGGTAGTGGCTGGATCAGCCCTTGTACTTTCAGAAGCTCTTGTGGAAGAGGGAGCATTAGAGGGCTTTGTGATGGTCCTCTCCCACCAAACAGGGCACAAGTGAGCCTTTTGCTGGCATTAATGAATATGGTCGGGGAGACCAGGTATTCAGCAGCTTTTTCTTTCAAAACTAACTCCCTTCTTATTATTCTTTTTTCTTTATCAAATCAAACATGATTTGAGCCCAGTTTACTTTCTTCTTATTGACAACAGCACACATAACCAGGAATTGGTGCCTGGTTATGTAGTCATGGGCAGTATACTTGCCAAGCAACACCTTCTGAAAGATATGGTACCTAAACACCTAGAGGGGGGGGGTGAATAGGTGACCTAAACCTTTTTGAGGAACTTTGTTGGCAGCACAACAGTTATTTTAAAGAATTCTACAGCTAACAGCAATTACAGAATATAAACAGTTAATCCACAGCACAGCACAGCACAGCAGACACACTAATTTATAGTGGTTCCCCAATCTTTGGGTACATCCACTGTCCCCCTTCGCCTATCTAGCAGTGTACTAGATTCGGCCAACCTTCTCCACTATCTCAGAACCCAACAAGGTTCCTACACCTCAGGCCCAAAGCCTTACACTCAGCCACTAAGGCCTACACTCAGCCACCCAGGCCTACACTCAGCCAATTAAGGCCTACACTCAGAGTTCTTCAACTCCTACACTCAGGCAACCAAGCCCTACCCTCAGCCTTTATAATATAGGCTTACAATTCTCTCAGATCCAATGGATCCTACAAGTTAAAATAGAAATACAATAGCTAACTCTACAACTCAGAAAATAGGAGAGGAGTTGAGAATTATTTGAAGAGTTCTTGGAAGAACTCAGTTAGATCCAAACTGACTTAGCTTCCTTCAAAACTTCTTGAGTTAGAACTGAATTAGTCTGAATCTTCTGCAGTTGATCCTTGACCTCTGCTTCTTGAGATCCAGATGATTCTGAATCTTTCTTATCAGCCTTAGTTCCAAAGACTGAATTCTTGATTGGAGCTCTCTCTCTCCAACTTCTTAGATCTGCAGTTGAACTGACAGACCTTCTTGTGTTGATCCTCTGTGTATCACTTCTTGATTTAATCTGATCAACCACTTTGAATATTCTCACAAGTTGTAACAACAACAATCAATCACTTTCTGTAATCTATGAGTGCTTATTTATAGGCTTCCTTCATGGTAACCGGCTGGTCCGGTTCATAACAGACTTCTGATTTCTCTGACAGTTGATGTAGACCGGCTGGATCGGCAGCTGTCTTGTCAACCAGTCACTTCTTGAAATTCTCTAACTGTCAGATAGTGTCGAGACTTTCTGTTCTTAAGTGTCGACACTTATAGACTAAGTGTTGACACATGTTGTGTAAGTGTCGACACAAGTCTACAAGGTGTCGACACAATTCCTTGTATGTCTCGACACAGATTCTTCTGCATGTGTCGACACTGAAATTGAGTGTCGACACAAGTACTTGTACTTCATTCTTTAACTGTATTCTTCTAAGTGTCGAAACTGTCAAGTGTTGACACTGCTTCTTGGTGTCGACATAAGTCTTCAATTTTGTTTCTTCAGCTGAGTGTCGACACATTCCCTTAGTGTCGACACTTGTACTTAGAATATTTTATAAACTTCTCTGTTCTTTGCCAAGTGTCGACACAGCTCCTTGTGTCGACACTTCTTCTTCAAATGTAGAGTCTTTAGCTAAGTGTCGACACATTGTGCTGAGTGTCGACACTTACTTCAAGTGTTGACTCTTCTGGTTGTGTGTCGACACATTGTGCTGAGTGTCGACACATTCCTCAAATGCTGACTCTTCTGCATAGTGTCGACACATTGTGTTAAGTGTCGACACTTGTACTTAGACTCTGCAGACTTTTGCTGAGTGTCGACACATCTTCAAGTGTCGACACTTTCTGGTGTAGACTTAGCTCTTCTAGGTGTCGACACTTCTGCTAAGTGTCGACACAGCTTTTCTGCATACTTCTTCACTGAGTGTCGTCACAGCTCTAAGTGTCGACACTTTCTGTCTGGTGTCGACTCTTCATCCCAGGTGTTGACACAATGACTCCAAGTGTCGACACTGCTTGTCTGGGTGTCGACACAAGCTTTCTCAAGTGTCGACACTTTCCCTCTGGGTGTCAACACATGGACTTAGAAACTTTTAGCTTCAGTCTAGTGAATACCTAACCTGCACAAGTAACTCAAACACACATCAAATACATTATGATGTATATCATTGAGTTAGGTGAGGCTTCTTCAAATCAGGTACATTTGACCAATGTACCCAACAATCTCCCCCTATTTGGAGAAGTCATAACCCTTAGTCAATGATATACACCATTCATAATTAAAAAATTATAAAATGATGAAAAGCAAATTATAATCAGCAGGGTTAACATGAACATGTAAAACTTCACACATATACACATTCAACATTCCAGAACAAATAAGAAACAGACATATTTCAGAACAATCATAATATATTTATCATATATTGTTCTAACATAGTTCCTTATACATTTTCAATGTTGTACAAAAATGTTTTTCATTTAAAAGTTTACAACAAGCTTCAAGTTAAATTCCTAATCTATTTCTGATCAGGTTCTTTGATAACAATTCCTTTTCCAGCTTTAACTTGAGCTTTGACAGCAGCAGCAGCAGCAGGCTCAGCATCAGCAGGCTTCTTGCCTTTTGAGTCTTTCTTCTTTTGTTCTTCAGCCTTGATTTTCTGCCTCTCAAAGTAATGATAGGGCTTAGGAAAGTACTTGCTAGGCTCCACAGCTGTAGGAGGTAGCTTTCCTAACTTAGCCTTCCTTCTATACTGGATAATGGCTTCCTGCCTGATCTCATGCTTCCTCCATTCAGCTTCTGAGAACCACTTGTTCCTCTCATGTGCATTGTCCTTGGCTGCTTTCCAGGCTGTGAGAATGATGTTCCTAGAAGTAGGGCTCCACTGTTCAAAATCTGGTTTTTGCTCAGCCAGTTCCCTGAACTTCTTCTTTGACAGCCTTGTTTCTTCTTCTTTGTCCATAGCCTCTTGCATAGCTGCTGTAATAGGTTGAGTAACCTTTTCTAAATGGACATTGTCCTTGCCCCCAGATGGGCTATACATAGTGCTCACCTCTGCATGAATCATTTCAAAATCTGGAGGTGGATAAATGACTTGAGCTACTTCTTGTGGCTCACCTCCAAAATAGGCAGGGTTCAGTCCAGATTCAGCAACTTCATTGTCATCACACAGGGGAGGATATCCAAGTGTAGCCCTGATTGAATTTGAAATCCATTTTGCATGCTCAGAACTGGCCTTGACTAACACTCTCTCCCCCTTTATGACTTCTTGGGCTACATGGTCTCTTACATCATCTTTCTGGAACCTGATTTGGCTGTCCAAATACCTTATGCCATCCTTAAAGAAAGGTCTAAGCTTGGTAAGCTGTTCAGAAATGACCTTCTGGGAATCCTTGATTGCAGTCTTGACAGCAGCAAGTTCTTCTTGAAAAGCTTTATCAAATTCAGCCTTGGCAGCATCAGTAGAAGTAGATGGTTCAGCAGACTTATTCTTTAATTCAGTCACTATAGCATTGTGGGAGGCAGTTAAATTGTCATTCATTCTTAATTGATTCTCCAGCACATAGCCTTGCTTCAGTGCTATATCATCTACTTGAGACTTGATTTTCTCCTGGTGAGTTGCCAAATAGACCACTGCATTACCACCCTTGTGGAAGCAGTCAGTCATTTCCTTCTTATTCAAATTCATTTCAAACCTTATTGATTTGATATCTTGAGCTAGATCAAATTGTAGGGACTTTTGGCTTTCATCAATATACGTCTCTATGGCCCTCCTGTGCTCATCTAGCTTAACTTGCATTGCTACCATTAATCCACTATAATCAGTGGATGGAGCTTGTTGGACTAGAGAGTGTTGAGCAACAGTTTGTAGAGCCTTCTTATAGCTATGACTCCTTCTTTTGAATACAAAGAATTGCTTCTTTTTAGCTTGTTCAGTCTCATCATCCTCAAACTCTGAGGTACTGGCTATATTCACCCTGTCCTTAGGGATTTCAGGCCTTGCAGTCTGCACACCAGGTGCTTGCTCAGTTTCCAGCCTAATAGGCTCTTCCACAACTTCCATGTTCTCCCCCTCACTAGCAGCACCCTTCTCTTCAGCTGCAGCAACTTTATCCATGTCAAAGTCCTCTTGATCTAAATTAAGAAATAGATCTTCCATTGTGTATTCAGCTGGAGACTGTGCAGGAGAAGTACTGGGTTCATCAACTACTTTATCAGGAACAACTTCTTGTACTACTGATGTGTCTTGAAGAATAACATCTGGTAGTTGATTTGTTTGCTGAGTTTGCTGATGGACATCAGACAAATCAGAATCTATTATAGAAAAATCTAAAGTATTGAGGTCAGAAAGTACCTCTTGGATAATTATTGTAGCTTGCTCACTTTCCAGTGTAGATGGTTTTTCTACAGCTGGAAGCTCCCCCTGGCTTAGATCCCTAGGGATGGGACTAGTGTGAGGTAGCTCCCCCTGAGTCTCAGCCACATCTTCAGTAGCAGGGGTCTTTTCTACTATCTCCTCCTCTTGCTCATCAGGTGTGAACACCACCTGTTCTTCACTTCCAGAACTACTTGAGGACACTTGGGCCACAACAGCAGTTTTTCTCTTCTTCCTTGGAGGGGAATCCTTCTTAGAAACTGGCTTCTCTGGTGTAGGAACTTCCTTAGACAGTACTCTTTCCCATCTTGAAAGTATTCTCATATCCATCCTCCTCATATGATTGATTTTAGCTCCAGCAGCATTGCTCATGACCTCTGGTATTGTACCAGCCAGGTAGAGACTTAGTATCCTGCCCAGATTGGGCTTCTTCAGACTCTCCTTAACTTTCTCAAATACTACCATTGACCAATCTGTTTTGAGGTTGAAGATGATTCTGGTCATAACACTGAACATGGAGGCTGACACCCTGTCATGCCCTCCAGGTTTACTGAGGATAACTTTACCCACAACTTCTGACAGAAACTTTCCTTGGGTATTCATTCCTCTCCTGTTGAATACTGATCCTATCTTCAGCTTAGGATCTAGACCACACCAGGTAAGTGCTTCTCTGGTCTTAGATATAGGCACTTCCTCTTCATCTTGAACTTTAGGTAGCTGAAGTACCTTTCTCAGAGACTTGGGTGAAATCTTGACCTTGGTGCCATGCACCCTTGATTTGATTCTGTAGCCTGAGTCATCTACAGAAGCTCCAGCAAGGAATTCGATTACCTCCTTCTTCCATATCTTGGTTGGTTCTGAAACCAAGAACTCCAATCCTGAATTGGTGACTAGGGTTATCACCGATTTGATTTCTTGATCACCGTAGTCGAATGCGCCACGCACCAGTTCATAGCCTTCGTTAACGTTCTCTTCCAGCTTAGGAGCCATTAGGGTTTGGAGAATTAGTCTTTAGAGAAGAGAAATGTCGACACAAGAGTTTTGGTCTCGAAACTTTTTGAAAGCGTGTCGACAAACAAAGACTGAACCCTATTTATACCTTTCTTGTTTGAAGACGAACAGGCGGGATGGATTTCTAAAGATGTATCGACACTGGCAAGAAGTGTCGACACTGACTTATAATGTCTCGACACTCATGTGTCGACACAAGTTTAAGTCATCAGATATGATGTGTCGACACTTGGTGAAGTGTCGACACCTCACTACTCGACATGTAGTCGAGACTTTACTTAGAAAATTCTGAGTAAAACTTAAGTGTCGACACCTTATTGAATGTGTCGACACCAACTCGACATGTGTCGATACTAACATTCTGAAATGTCGACACCAACTTCCTAGATGTGTCGACACCATTTTCCTGAAGTGTCGACACTTACTATTCTGTGTCGACATAGACTTGTCTATGTGTCGACACCTTTTTACTTAGCCAATTTTTTTAGTTCTGTAAACTTAGTCTAAGTTTATCATACCTAATTCAATTTTGAACCTATTGAACTTAGCTTCTTCTAAGGGCTTAGTAAACATATCTGCTATTTGATTATCAGTTTTAACATATTCAAGTGCAATATCATTTCTTTCTACATGCTCCCTAAGAAAGTGATATTTAATCTCAATATGTTTAGTTCTACTATGTGATACAGGATTGTTAGCTATTGATATAGCACTTGTAGAATCACAGTAAAGTGGAGTTCTACTTACCTGAAATCCATAGTCTTCTAACTGATGTTGAATCCACAGAAGTTGAGCACAGCAACTTCCTGCAGCTACATATTCTGACTCAGCTGTGGAGATAGCCACACTAGTTTGCTTCTTACTGCTCCATGAAATGAGTCTTCCACCTAGGAATTGACAGGATCCAGTAGTGCTCTTTCTATCTTCTTTGCATCCTGTAAAGTCTGCATCTGAATAGCCTGTTAGATCAAAATCTCCATTCCTAGGGTACCAGAGGCCTAGATAGGGAGTGCCCTTTAGATATCTCAAGATTCTCTTGACTGCAGTCAAGTGAGATTCTTTGGGGCAGGCTTGATACCTGGCACAAACACATGTAGCATACATAATGTCAGGCCTACTTGCAGTCAAGTATAGTAGGGAGCCAACTATCCCTCTATACAAGGTTTCATCTACAGGTTTCCCTGCATCATCCTTGCTTAGAGACATACTTGACCACATAGGAGTCTTCATGGTACTGGATGAATCCATACCATACTTCCTTATGAGTTCTAGGGTGAACTTGGACTGACATATGGATAGACCACTTCCAGTCTGTTTAACTTGGAGACCCAAGAAAAACTTCAGTTCTCCCATACTACTCATCTCAAATTGACTTTGCATAAGCTTTGCAAACTTTTTGCAAAGGCTACTTTCAGTAGACCCAAATATAATGTCATCTACATATATTTGGACAAGTATGACTTTGCCTCTAGATTCCCTAAGGAATAGAGTCTTATCTATTTTCCCCCTTGAGAACTTGTTCTCAATGAGGAAACTAGATAGGGTTTCATACCAAGCTCTAGGTGCTTGTTTTAACCCATATAATGCTTTCCTAAGTCTATAGACATATTGAGGTAGAGTTGGATCAACAAAACCTGCAGGCTGCTCCACATAGACTTCTTCTTTCAAGTTACCATTTAGGAATGCTGACTTCACATCCATTTGGTATACCTTGAATCCTTGATAGGTTGCATAGGCCAAGAACATCCTTATGGCTTCCAGTCTGGCTACTGGAGCAAAGGTTTGATCAAAATCAATACCTTCTTCTTGCCTATATCCTTTTGCAACCAGTCTAGCTTTATTCTTAATGATGACTCCTTGTTCATCTAACTTATTCCTATAGATCCACTTTGTTCCTATCACATTGTGATCTTTAGGTTTAGGAACCAAGTCCCAAACCTTGCACCTTTTGAACTGATTAAGTTCTTCTTGCATAGCTTCAGTCCACTGTGGATCTTGTATAGCTTCTTCAAATTTCTTTGGTTCTATTTGAGACAGAAAACTTGAATATACTACAGCATTCTGATTTTTGCTCCTTGTCTGAACACCTTGTCTTGGATCTCCAATTATCAGCTCTATTGGATGATCTCTTAGATGCCTATTGGCTGGAGGCATCCTTGCTTCTGGTTGTACTTCTACAGCATCTTCATCATGCTGAGTTCCTTGTACTTCTTCAGCTCCTGGTACATGTAGTTCTCCCCCTGGACATAAGCCATCTTCTTCTACTTGCTGTCTTGCAGCAGGTACATCTTCTATGGCTAGCTTGTCCATCTTCTTAGTAAGACCTGTGGGGCTGCATACATTGCTAGACAACTCATTGTTAATTAGTTGTGTCTCATCAAAAACTACATGCACAGACTCCTCTACAACTTGTGTAGTCAAGTTGTAGACTCTATAAGCCTTACTATTATTGCTGTACCCAACAAACACTCCCTCTTGGGACTTGGCAGCAAACTTAGTTAGGTAAGACTTTCCATTGTTAAGTATGAAGCATTTGCAACCAAAAATCCTGAAATAGGATAGATTTGGTTTCCTGCCTTTCACAACTTCATAGGGGGTCTTGTTTAACCTTTTAGTGATGGTAGCCCTATTTATCACATGGCATGCAGTGTTAACTGCTTCAGCCCAGAAATACTCAGGCAGTGATGTATCACTAAGTAGGGTTCTACCAGCCTCTATCAAGGTTCTATTCTTCCTCTCAGCAATGCCATTTTGCTGAGGTGTTCTAGGTGAAGAGAATTCTTGAAATATCCCATAGTCTTCACACAGCTTTGTCATGCTTTCAGACTGAAACTCAGTACCATGGTCACTTCTAATTTTGACCACTGTACAGTTCAATTCATTCTGAATTTGCTTAACAAAACTATAGAAGACACTAGGTGTTTCAGATTTCTGCTTTAAGAAGAACACCCAGGTAAACCTTGAGTAGTCATCAACAACTACAAAGGTATAGACCTTCCTACCTAAGCTGTGAACTGGCATTGGACCAAATAGATCCATATGCAAGAGGTATAAACACCTCACAGCATCTTTGTTGTCTAAGCTTCTAAAGGTGGATTTAGTCTGCTTGCCCTTTTGACAAGCTGAGCAAATGCCATCTTTAACACACTTAACTTGAGGACCATTCCTCACTAACTCTTTGCTAAAGAGTTTGCTAATAGTCTTGTAATTAAGATGGGCAAGCCTCTTGTGCCATTTGACACATTGAGAGACTGTCTCATCAGCTACAAGACAAACAGGAGAACCATTGTTCTCAATCATAATGTCTAAACAATAGACATTCCTCTTCCTATAACCTGTCAAAATGATCTCTTGATCACTTGACCTCTTGATATGACAACCATTTTTAACAAATGAGATGTCATACCCTACATCACTTAACTGACTTATACTAATGAGGTTGTGTTTCAACCCTTTAACATAAGCCACTTGAGTAATGGTAACTAGGTTTGAAGAGATGTTACCAAACCCTTTGATGATTCCTTTTTCAGAACCACCAAAGGTCACCTTTGGACCATTTTTGATTGGAATGTAGTCCTTCAGTAGTCCCCTAGTTCCAGTCATGTGTCTGGAACATCCACTATCCAAGTACCATGTTGGGGTATGGCCACTTGGATTCACCTGCAAAACAAATTAATGAACCTTAGAACCCAAAGTAAACTTGGGTCCTTGGTGATTGTTAGTTTGCAATTTGACATAGCTACCTGCTGGCTTTCCACCAGGTAACTTGCTACTCAACTTGGCACTGGCATTGTGCCAACAATCCAAGGCAAAGTGGCCAACCTTGCCACAACACCAGCATTCAAACTTGTTGTACCTTTGCTTAGGTACAACCTTTGCTGTTTTGACTATAGCAGGCTTGTTGAATGTTGGGGCTTTGCCCTTGGACTTGGACTGATCCTGAACAGTCCTAGCTGGTTTAATAAAACCCAATCCAGCCTTTCCTTTATGATGAACAAATTCATCAATCAAGGGTAGCACTGATTTAGGTTTTGAAAACCTAGCAACTAGCTCTCTTTCCTTCTGGAGATTAATCTCTAGTAACTTAATTTGATCATTTTTATAAGTGATAGTTCCCATCTGAATCACAGTAATGTGTTTCAGCCTGGCTACCTCATTGAGCTTTTGATCAAATTCCTTCTCAAAGTCTGTTGCAGCTGCCTTTAGATCAGCAATTTCCTTTGCCTGACTTTTGGCAAGGGACTTGCTTTCCTTATAGGCTTGCAACAGTACTTTATATTCATCTAAGAGCTGATGAATATCTCCCTCAGATTCAGAAACACTTTCATCACTTGATGAAGATGAATCTGACTCTGAACTAGAACTGAAATCTGAACTTTGAGTTGGACTTTGTACCTGACTAGGTCCTGGCTGCTCCAGGATTTTGGTACTTTCAGTCAATGCCATCAGTCCTTGGCACTGACACTCTTCTTGTTCATGGATTGATTCCATGATCTGCATAAACTCCTCTTCTTCTTCAGCAAATAGCCCTATGTAGGCTTCAGCATCTGTCTCAGTGTCTGAAGAAGAAATGTCTGAAAGAGTCTTCTCATTCTTTGCAACAAAGGACTTTTCCTACTTTCCTTTAAAGTGAGTCTTCTTTTTATCACTGGATTCTTTTCTTCTCTCAGGACAATCTGCAATAACATGCCCCTGTCTATTGCAGCAGTAACATACTATCTTAGACCCAGTTGCCTTGCTAGTCTTTGTCTTTTTCTTGTCCTTCTTTGAAGGCTTCTTCTCCTGATACTGAACTTCTTTCCCTTTGGAAAATGAAGGTCTGGACCTCCACTGTTTCTTCTTCAGGAATTTCTGAAAATGTCTGGTGAATGCAGCAAAGTCTTCATCACTTTCACTGCTTGTAGACTTTGTACTAATAGACTCATCTGATTCTGATTCAACTACCTCTGGAGGAGGTGTTGATGACTTAGTCCTGCCCTTTCTAGGTACTTCTGACTTGAAGGCAACAGTCCTTTCTCTGTGCTCAGTCCTTGTTGATTTTTCCTCCTCTTTTCTCACAGACAGCTGCATCTCATAAGACAACAACTTGCCAAATAGTGTGGGAGGAGGAATTTCTCCCAACTTTGCCATTTCTCTGATGGCACAGATCTTGGTGTCCCAATCTTTGGTTAGGGACCTTAAGAACTTATCATTCAATTCATAGTTAGTGAACTCTCTTCCATAGGACATAAGTTCATTAACAATTCTGTAGAATTTCTTGTAGCATTCAGTGATGCTATCTCCTCTTCCTTGCCTAAAGCTCTCATACTCTTGATTAAGCAAGGACTTCCTATCTTGCCTAACTTCTTCAGATCCTTCCATATACACTATAAGAGTGTCCCACATCTCTTTTGCTGTCTTACAGTGAATTAAGTTCTGGAAGGTGGCATCATCAATGGCACTTACTATTATGTTTTGTGCCCTTTTGTCCATAGTGGCTAGGACAATTTCATCCTTGGTCATCTCAGAGAAATCCTTTGGAGTCCTCTGATTTGCATCCAATACTGAGATCTTCATGGGCACATATGGCCCCTCTTTGACTGTGATGTAGATTCTAGGGTCTGAGGCCTCCATGAATAGCATTACCCTCTCTTTCCAGATTCCAAAAATCTCCTTTCTGCATATGGGCAGTTTCATTGAACCCAATTCCTTGTGATTCTCTGAAGACCCCATGTTTCTTGATTTTCTTGAAACTGTATTCTGACTTACACTGAATCTGCCAAAACTGGATCTCCTCAGACAGTTAGTCCTTTTTAAGGAACCTCCCTCTGATACCACTTGAAAGATATGGTACCTAAACACCTAGAGGGGGGGTGAATAGGTGACCTAAACCTTTTGAGGAACTTTGTTGGCAGCACAACAGTTATTTTAAAGAATTCTACAGCTAACAGCAATTATAGAATATAAACAGTTAATCCACAGCACAGCACAGCACAGCAGACACACTAATTTATAGTGGTTCCCCAATCTTTGGGTACATCCACTGTCCCCCTTCGCCTATCTAGCAGTGTACTAGATTCGGCCAACCTTCTCCACTATCTCAGAACCCAACAAGGTTCCTACACCTCAGGCCCAAAGCCTTACACTCAGCCACTAAGGCCTACACTCAGCCACCCAGGCCTACACTCAGCCAATTAAGGCCTACACTCAGAGTTCTTCAACTCCTACACTCAGGCAACCAAGCCCTACCCTCAGCCTTTATAATATAGGCTTACAATTCTCTCAGATCTAATGGATCCTACAAGTTAAAATAGAAATACAATAGCTAACTCTACAACTCAGAAAATAGGAGAGGAGTTGAGAATTATTTGAAGAGTTCTTGGAAGAACTCAGTTAGATCCAAACTGACTTAGCTTCCTTCAAAGCTTCTTGAGTTAGAACTGAATTAGTCTGAATCTTCTGCAGTTGATCCTTGACCTCTGCTTCTTGAGATCCAGATGATTCTGAATCTTTCTTATCAGCCTTAGTTCCAAAGACTGAATTCTTGATTGGAGCTCTCTCTCTCCAACTTCTTAGATCTGCAGTTGAACTGACAGACCTTCTTGTGTTGATCCTCTGTGTATCACTTCTTGATTTAATCTGATCAACCACTTTGAATATTCTCACAAGTTGTAACAACAACAATCAATCACTTTTTGTAATCTATGAGTGCCTATTTATAGGCTTCCTTCATGGTAACCGGCTGGTCCGGTTCATAACAGACTTCTGATTTCTCTGACAGTTGATGTAGACCGGCTGGATCGGCAGCTGTCTTGTCAACCAGTCACTTCTTGAAATTCTCTAACTGTCAGATAGTGTCGAGACTTTCTGTTCTTAAGTGTCGACACTTATAGACTAAGTGTTGACACATGTTGTGTAAGTGTCGACACAAGTCTACAAGGTGTCGACACAATTCCTTGTATGTCTCGACACAGATTCTTCTGCATGTGTCGACACTGAAATTGAGTGTCGACACAAGTACTTGTACTTCATTCTTTAACTGTATTCTTCTAAGTGTCGAAACTGTCAAGTGTTGACACTGCTTCTTGGTGTCGACATAAGTCTTCAATTTTGTTTCTTCAGCTGAGTGTCGACACATTCCCTTAGTGTCGACACTTGTACTTAGAATATTTTATAAACTTCTCTGTTCTTTGCCAAGTGTCGACACAGCTCCTTGTGTCGACACTTCTTCTTTAAATGTAGAGTCTTTATCTAAGTGTCGACATATTGTGCTGAGTGTCGACACTTACTTCAAGTGTTGACTCTTCTGGTTGTGTGTCGACACATTGTGCTGAGTGTCGACACATTCCTCAAATGCTGACTCTTCTGCATAGTGTCGACACATTGTGTTAAGTGTCGACACTTGTACTTAGACTCTGCAGACTTTTGCTGAGTGTTGACACATCTTCAAGTGTCGACACTTTCTGGTGTAGACTTAGCTCTTCTAGGTGTCGACACTTCTGCTAAGTGTCGACACAGCTTTTCTGCATACTTCTTCACTGAGTGTCGTCACAGCTCCAAGTGTCGACACTTTCTGTCTGGTGTCGACTCTTCATCCCAGGTGTCGACACAATGACTCCAAGTGTCGACACTGCTTGTCTGGGTGTCGACACAAGCTTTCTCAAGTGTCGACACTTTCCCTCTGGGTGTCGACACATGGACTTAGAAACTTTTAGCTTCAGTCTAGTGAATACCTAACCTGCACAAGTAACTCAAACACACATCAAATACATTATGATGTATATCATTGAGTTAGGTGAGGCTTCTTCAAATCAGGTACATTTGACCAATGTACCCAACACCTTCCCTATAATATCTGCTAAGAATTTGAACTCTGCAGATAATTGTTTCTTCAACAACTTATTTGGGGTTTGTCCAGAATAACCCATACACTCAGCATCTCATCATATTCTTCAGTATCCATTTCTAAATCCTCTTCACCATTATTTAATCCAAAAATTGTGGTGAGAACGGCAGGAGTTAGGGAAACAATATTACCGGATATAGTGTCGGTTATGGTATTGTCATCTATTGTGGCAGAAGTGTACCCCCATTCCCTGATTTCTATGGCAGATATCTTGATTCTAGTTGACAGCAGATTCTTCAGTTGTTGGTCTTCAAGTAGTTGTAGGATATCTAGGAAGATGGGGTCAGAATGTTGGAAAGAGTCGAAATCGACATCAAACCCTGTGTCAAATTTCATGCGGCAAGGGTTCCTGCTTGGATCGCCATGAGAGCACCTGATAACCTTCATCACATAATTGACTTATGGAGATGAGGTTATGTTTGAGTTCTCTGACATATGTCACTTTCTTGAAGGTGACAGCTCCAATTTTCACTTCTCCATAACCTTCTGACTGGCCACACTTTGAATCACCAAAGATTACCTTTGGCCCCAGCTTGGACTTGTAGTTGATTAAATTGTCCTTGCTGCCAGTCATGTGTTTGGAGCATCCACTATCCAGGTACCAAGTCTGATTAATCACTGGACAGCCCTTTATCTACAAAGAAGACAGTTAGTTGTTCTTGACCCAGGTTACCTTGGGTCCTTTATATTGCTGATATGAAAAACTAGATATTACAGAAAATTCTTGTTGAGATTTGTATCCTAATGGATGATATCTTCTGGGTGGAATTATCCAATCAGCTAATGTATTAAATGATTTTCTAGATTTAATAGAGCTGGTGTTATAATTATGATTTTTGTTAAGTCTTTTTGGGTTCGACGAAATGTTGGGAGTTCGTCGACCAGAGTTCGACGAATTGGGATGAGATCGTCGATCTCTGCCTAGAGAATGAACATAGTCATTTTTTGTGCCCCACGTTCATCGATCTCCGCTCGACGAACCAAACAAAGTTCGTCGATCGCAGTTAGACGAATAATCATAGCTAAAATTTGTGTTCAGCGTTCGTCGACTGGAGTTCGACGAAATGGTCATATTTCGTCGATTTGAGTTCGACGAAATTTGCTGAACTTTGTTTTTACCTAAGGTTTTCTGATTTTTGTTATTTTGACCTTTTGAGTTAAACATTTGTTTCGTGGTTTGTTTATTGGTTGTTATTTCTTTTCCCTTAGCAGAAACAAATTTAATGGGAGTTGTCAAAATATTCTTATTAAGAATGGGGGGCAAACTTGATGAAGCACCCAAGCCCAGCTTGCCATTCAGTCTGGCAATTACAATGCTTGTAATGTCCATCAGTTTGAGGCTTCTCCCATTGAGAGATTCCTCAATTTGTTTAGCCTCACATAGTTCAGTTTTTAAAGAGTTAATTTGTTCATTTCCTAGATTTAATTCTTCCTTTAACTTAGTGTTTTCAGATGTCAGTATCTCTTAATTTCCTAGTTTTTCCCTAAGTGTTTTAATTTCTTTTTCTGAATTTATTAGATCTAT
The DNA here is from genome assembly GCA_039583875.1 of Platanthera guangdongensis. Lineage (NCBI taxonomy): Eukaryota > Viridiplantae > Streptophyta > Magnoliopsida > Asparagales > Orchidaceae > Platanthera > Platanthera guangdongensis. The sequence continues at coordinate 100,705,396 of CM077157.1, forward strand.
GCACATGATTTTAAATTCATATTTGAATGATTCAGAATTATAGTCAAATGAACAAAATACCTGGTCAGCCTCAAATTCTGAAGCTTCTTCACTGTCTGACTCTTCTTTATCTGAATGAGTTATGGAAGCATCAATTGCCATGAGACAGACTTCTTTGGCCCTTGCCTCTTCTTCTTCTTCACTGGAGCTGGAGGATGTTGATTCATCTTCAGTTTCACTCCAGGATTCAGCTACAAATCCTTTCTCCTTCTTCTTGTATCTGCTGGAGGAAGGTCTTGAGCTGTGTTGCCTTCTGCTATCCTTCTCTCTTCTCTTATCCTTCTTTTGATTTTCTGGACACTCTGAGATGATGAAGTGTCCAGGTTTCCTACAACCAAAGCAGACCACTTCTTTAGTGTGGGTTTTATCATACCTTGGCTTGTCATCCATCCTGGATGACTTTCTTTTAAAGTCTTTCCTTGTCAGCTTGTAAAATCTTTTGGTAAGTAGACCCATCAGCTCTTCATTTATTGTTGGTTCTTTTGTCTCCTCAGCAGCCTTGAATGCAATGATGTGCTCCTTCCTTGCTGGTGGAGGTGTTCATTGCTCAACTGCTTCTCTGGATTTGGTAAGCTGCTCATATGACTTAAGCTTTCCTAAAAGAGATTCAGTGGAAATCTCATTCATGCTCTTGGCCTCCTTGATGGGCCAGATCCTTGAATCCCATGAGCTTGGTAAGCGCATAAGGATTTTATCATTCACCTCTATGAGGGTGATGTCCTTGTCCAAGGTTTTCAGCTCATTGATGATTGAGCTCAACCTATTGTACATGTCTGCTACTGATTCACTTCCTCCTTCTTGAAATTCTCATATTGGGATATAAGATTGGATCTCCTATCCTTTCTTTCATCAGCAGATCCAGCCACCATTTGATTGAGGGAATCTTAGATGGCTTTGGCTGATGTGCATTCAGCCACTTTTTGAAAAATGTCATCTGACATTGTTTGGGCCAGAATATTCATGGCCTTGGCATTAACAATTTTTGCCTACTTCTGAGCCTCAGTTGTAACGCCCCCGGTTTTTCGATGATTTTATTTGTTTGGGAACGTCAGATTTATGACGTCGTGGCGTTACTTTTAACGTCGATTTGACGGCGCAATGTCGTTAAGGCAATTTCGCGTCCGTGCGGTCGAGTAGGCCGAATTATTGTTGTAATGGGAAGATTTTGCATTTTGAATTTAAGTTAAGTAATTTTGGACTTGTTCGTCAAGTTTCATCGCAATCCGAGCATTTTTGGAGTCTCGGCGCGCGATTGAAGTTTTGGATTGTTTATGTTCGTCGTATACTTCGAAGATTAATATCTCGGGAATGGCTCGTCGGATTCTGGTTTTGACTTAGCCGTTGTGTTCGTAGCGTCAGTGTTTGCCTACGGTGTGTGTTTCGTTTAATTCGGCGCTCGTTCGGGCTTTCGTGCTGAGTCGTCTCGAGAAGCTATGGTTCTACTCGATTAGCCCGTTTTAGATTTTTGTTTTACTCGGGCGCCTTTTTGGGGGTCAAACCGGCATTATATCAAAACATGGTCAACATGATATTTGTTCGTATCGACGAGATCTACAACTTTCATGTTGACCACTTTTCTATTGGAGGTCTTGTTAAACCCCTAATTCCGTTTGTTCTGCAATAACTCGAGTGGTGGGCTGCTACTCGAGTATATGCTGCTTCTACTCGAGTAAGTCATGTTTTTACACGAGTAATGAGTCCCTACTCGAGTATATTGTGTTACTACTCGAGTAGGCATGTTATTACTCGAGTAGGTATGTTACTACTCGAGTAGGTATGCTGTTACTCGAGTAGGTATGCTGCTACTCGAGTAGGTATGCTGCCACTCGAGTAGGCTGTTTCTGTCTGAGTTCAGAGGCCGTTTTGAGGGTCAAAACGGCATCTTATCAAACAATGGTCAACATGAAATTTGTTCGTCTCGACGAGATCTACAACGTTCATGTTGAAAACGTTTTAATTTGAAGTCATCCTAGACCTCTATTTTGGGTTCCCGTAAAACTGCTCGAAATAAACTGTTTTAGACAAAACTTTTTATAAACATATATATATATATATATATATATTTGGACTTAGGTTTTAGAACCAAAATTCATCTTCTCCGTTATTTTTCTCCCGAACCAGAGCAGCGAGGGAGAGAGAGAGTTTCTTTTTCGTGAATCTTCCGGTGGCCGCCGACGGTCCTCCGGTGCTCGAAATCTTCAACCGAACTTAGATCCGGAAAGCTCTCGCCGAGAGCTACGCTATCGTGGTAATTTCTTCCCCATTCCTTGAGTTTTTTTCGTTAGGGTTTTTCGGCCCTAACCCCTTTTCCACCATTTTTGTCTAGATCTCAACCTCTCCCGCATCCTTTTGCCCCGATCTATGACGTGGAGTGATTTCGGTGGACTTTTCCGGTAAAACCAAGGCAAGTGGTGGTTTCTCCTCGTTTCTCCTTATCCGATTCGATGGTAACGGCTATGTTTTTCATGTCCCCTAACATTTTCTATAATTATTCTTCCAAATTATTGGTATTATTAACCGCTCTGTTGATCACATGTCGTTATGATGTTTTGTCGTACTAAACTCGATCTTGTCTATTTATGTTTAATCGTTCTTGAAGTGTTTTAGCGATGGTTTAAATACCTTAGCTCTCGTTATCAAATGTTTTAGAGTTTAATTAAGGTTGTAAATCATTCCTAAGGGTTGGTCAACCGCGTCTCGAGTCTAGAAATGCCAAGTAGAATCTGTTGAGCCAAATCCTGAGATATTTTGTGTTGTGGTTTCTTTGGGTTCTTAAATGCGAGAGTTGGTGGACGATTCCACCTCTTCAGTGTTTGTCACCTTCATTAGTGCCCTGTGGAAGTCTACCTGGTTTTTGGATTTTTACAGTGTATGGTGGAGAGTATGAGACTCCCTCGCAGTTAGACGGATTATATATCCGTTTCGTGCCTTTTTAGGGGTGTGTCCAAGAGCGACCACTTAGCCCGTGTTTTTGGGTGGTGCGTCCAAGAGTGACCACTTCGCCCGTGCCTTTTTGGGGGGTGTGTCCAAGAGCGACCACTTCGCCTGTGTTTTTGGGTGGTGCGTCCAAGAGTGGCCACTTTGCTCGTGTGTTCGGGTAGAGTCGACCACATGTGCCCAATAAGGTTTTTTTTTTGTATTTTTCTTTCTGGTGAAATAATCATGTAGCCACCTTATAGCCTTGTGCATCTGGTGCACCCTTGTGGACGTGAAAAATCACGAAGGAGTTCTTTTCCTATTGATGTCCTGTTATCTTTTGTACTTTACTTCAGTGCTTTTGGTCTTGGGTTGGTACCCCTGTTGACCTTTGTTTATTTTGGCTTATTACTTTTCCTGCCACTACTTGTACCTTCTTGCTGAGGTATTCTGTTTTTGTAATGCCTCAGGTTCAGAGCTGTAGCAGTTAGCAGTGCCGGTGTTGGATTTCTGGCGGCAGTGTTGGTCGTGGTTGTTGCCTCATCTTAGTGAGGTAGTAGTTTGTTGGCTTCTTAGTTTTACTAGTTCAGACATACTTTTGTTCGTGGGTTCGTGTCAGATTGTTGGCGCCCACTGTTTTTTTGTTAATTGTTGATACTTGCTAGCTGTTCATTTATTTAAAAGTGGATGTGTTTTGCTTGCTCTCTGGGAGGATTTATGTTAGGAATGCATGTTAGGTATTTTCAACAATAAAATCTACTACTATTACTTCATACATTACATGATTTGAAACTCTAACCCGTTACTTTTAGCGACCGTACAAGCTATCTTTCCTACTATAATAAATTTAGAGTTCTGTATGGCATGAGTTGTCCTTTGGGGACGTTTATTCTCATGTAGGATGTTTGAGTTAATCTAATCAAGTATTTTTCCGCAGCGTATCTTATATTTTGATTCGTGGACTTGATGAGCCACTAAGCCGAGGGATACATCTAACTTCTACTCGTGACTGATTTTTTCTTAAAACAACTTAAAAAGGAACCTTTCTTCATTGTCAGTTGGTGTCTGCCTGAGCGCCCGCAGCTATCCCCTGCTGGCGTGGCATCATAACGCGCATTTTCCCTTACTCTGATAAACTTTATTTGCGGTGAAAATGCGGGTTGTGACAGTTGGTATCAGAGGGAGTTTGCTTGACAATTTGTCTGGCAACCTTTCCTTGTTGGTATTGGGTGTTTAGCATCATATCATACACATACTGATATGTCATCAGCATGTCTTGGCCGAAGCACGAACACTACACTCATAGCATAACATGAAGTATACGGGGCATATTATGTAGTATGTGATGCATAATATGTGTTTGTATATGGATCCACCATAGGGGAAACATGTGAGGGTTATGTATTATGGGATGCATAACCTCACCACATGAATGCGACTAGCACATTTCTTTTTCGTTGCATGAGAATGTCATATAGTATGGGATGCATAACATTTTCATGCGTACGCCGCTCATAATATGCATTAGGGCATTTTTAGAATGCATAGCACAATCATGCATAGCATAACACTGTATAAGCACAACGTGCCAAGCTAAAGATTTGCGGGATGACATATGTACACACATGGTTTTAAATCAAAAAAATAATAATAATAAAGAATACATGCATTCATGTCATAGGCACAAGAGTCAATAGGATGAGAGGATATCATCCTAAGTAGGACATAGCATCATTATAAAATCCCAGAGCAAGTTGCATCGTAAGCAAGTGTCTTTTAAGTATGGTCTGAACTAAGTGGTGTAGTCCTAGTTTAAGCTAGAGTTTTAATGAGGTGTTACGTGTTTTTTTAGAATGTCGCATGAGCGTGTTACGACCAGATCGACTCCACAGTCTGAGGGCGAGTCGTCAGGTACGCGGCGTGAGGCGATGATTGTTGAACTACGCCAGAGCATGGAGACCATGGCAGGTCAGATCGTGGCAATGCAAGCGTAGTTGCAGGCATTGTTGGCTACCACCTTAGGACAGCATCCTTGCGAGCAAACCCCCGTAGTGATTGGGTATGAGAGTGAGATCAGTAAATTTAATAAGTTTGCTTCTGAGTTGAGAGCTGCTGAGGAGCGCAGGGTTAAAGGTTTCTTGGGCGGTCTCCAAAATGACATTCAGCAGTTCGCCAATACTTACCAGTCTGAGACTAATGCGAGGACAGTAGAAGTTGCTCTTGAAGTTGAGACCATTGGATATGCTAAGGATCGTGATATGATACCGAGGAAAGAGAAGAGGAAGGGTGTCGAGCATGGAAGCTCTAGGGCATCTGTCCCTTTTTCAAAAAAAGAAAAGTGGAGAAATATGTAGCTTCTGTGGTCGACCTGGCCACCTTTTCGAAAGGTGTTTCAAGAGAAGTGCCACTCAAAAGAAGCAGCGGGTGCTCGCCATCCAAGGAGTACCCAAGGGAGATGTGGTGTGCACGTTCTGCTCAAAGAAGGGACATGACGTGAGTCATTGCTGGTTGAAGGAAAAGACTTGCTTCCATTGCGGGCAGAAGGGACATCTGAACACTTCGTGTCCCCAGGCTCAGTCCCCACTGCTGCCGGCCCCGCCTCGGGCTCTACCGCTGCCACAAAATCAGGACAAAGGAAAAGGTAAACTGATCGCGACGACCGAAGAAGAAACTCAGTCTTCAACACAAGTGATTTCAGGTTAGGTTCTATCTGGTTTTGTTATTGATTGAATAAGTATGTATACGATTTTATAAGTAAATTAAGGTAAAGAACCGTTGGGCGCGTGTTCCTTTTGATTGTGTCGCTACCCACCCGTTCGTGGCTAGGCCCTTTGTAGAGCATCATGGTTTGACCCTCGATCAGGTTGGTGATGTGTTTTGTGTCAAGTTTCCTTCTGGTGCTTTTGTGGTATCGGACGAAGATATTCAGGGTTGTCTGATTCAGTTATTTGTTTTTCTAGTGGTTGCTGATTTAAAGGTGATAGACCTGGAAGGTTTTGTGTAGTCTTAGGCCTGTACTGGTTGTCTAGGCATGACTCTGTTACCCAGTGTAAGGTTAAGCGCTTGGACTTCAAGATGGACGACGGTCAACCCAGGAGTGGTTATGGTTATCCGCGTCAGGCTTCTCCAGTTATTTCTGCGATATGTGCTCGGAGGCTTTTAGCTTCTGGGTGTTTTCTTATTTGGTTCCAGTTCTGGAAACCAAGGTAGGTTTACCGTGTCTAGAGGATGATGTTTTGGTGTATTCCCGCAATGCTGAGGATCATACTCAGCATTTGCCTTTGATTTTGTCGACCTTGAGGGAGCATAAGCTATATGCGAAGTTGAGCAAGTGTGAGTTTTGGCTACCCTAGGTGTCCTTCTTGGTCATGTTGTAAGCAAGGGCGGTATTTCGGTAGATCCGACCAAGATTTCTGTCGCGATGGAATGGGAGAGACCTTCCACACCCAAGAAGATTATGAGTTTCTTAGGCCTAGCTGGCTATTATAGAAGATTCATGGAGGGGTTTTCGGTGTTGTCTGCTCCTCTAACTAGACTTACTCAGAAGAATACTGCTTTTATTTGGAGTGATAAGTGCGAAGAGGCTTTCCAAGAGTTGAAGAAGATATTATGTACTGCTCCAATTTTAACCTTACCTACGGAAGGAGTTGAGTATGTTGTGTATGTTGACGCGTCACACATCGGACTTGGTTGTGTTCTAATGCAAGATGGTAAGGTGATCGCGTATGCACCAAGGCAACTAAAGATCCACGAGAGAAACTATCCTACGCATGATTTGGAAGTTTACTGCCGTAATTTATGTAACGGTCCAGGCCCATCCCATGGGAACCCGCTGGCACCGCCGGCCTACCAGGGTCCAGACCCGGGCCCACCACTGGTAGTCAGCCTTTCACATTCAAGCCTGCAGGCCATGCACCCCAACCCCTCTCCGGCCTGTTTATCAGTACGGTAGGTTGTTGCCACTAGGTCTCGAACCCAGGACCTTGATAAGAGAGCTTTCCACCACTCCCTCATCACCAACTGAGCTGCAGCTCAGTTGGTGATGAGGAGTGGTTTGAAAACTCCTTATCAAGGAGGTCTCGGGTTCGATCCCCGGCCTCAACAACCCGCCTATTTATGGAGAGGGGTTGGGGTGCATGGCCTGCAGGCTTGAATGTGAAAGGCTGACTACCAGTGGTGGGCCCGGGTCTGGACCCTGGTAGGCCGGCGGTGCCAGCGGGTTCCCTTGGGATGGGCCTGGACCGTTACAATTTATGCGCTGAAGCTTTGGAGACACTTATTACATGGTGCATTGTGCAAGATCTATACTGACCATAAGAGTTTGAAGTACGTCTTCACTCATAAGGAGCTAAATCTGCGCCAGCGTCGGTGGTTAGAATATGTAGCAGATTATGAAGTGGAAATTCTTTATCATCCAGGAAAGGCTAATGTAGTTGCCGATGCCTTGAGTAGAAAGACCGCTAAGATTTTTAATCTGTCGGTGCAGTCCTTGATAGAAGAATTTTTGTTGATGGATATTGAGGTTGGGAGTAGTACTGTTCCTGCTAGTCTAGAAGCAGAAGAACCCTCTTGGATTTCCCTTACTCGAGCACATCAGAAGGATGATCCGGACTTGTTACATCTCCGGAATAGAACGATGAAGGGAGAGCTACCCGATTTCTCTGTGGACGAGTTGGACACCCTGAAGTATCGGGGTAGATTTTGCGTCCCCGCCTTTGACGATATTCGAGCTAAGATCTGTGCTGAAGCTCATGGTTCCAGTGTAGCCTACCACCCTGGCTCCACAAAGATGTATAAAGATCTGAAGCAAATTGTTTGGTGGTCAGGGATGAAGAACGACATCGCAAATTTTGTATCAGAATGTTTTACATGTCAGCGTGTTAAGGCTGATCATAGAAGGCCTAGTGGTAAGTTGGCACCGCTTGATATTCCAAGTTGGAAGTGGGAAAGTATTTCAATGGATTTTATCACCGGTCTGCCAAAGTCTCCCCGTGGGCATGACTCCGTTTGGGTGATAGTCGACAGATTGACAAAGTGTGCTCACTTTGTTCCATTTAAGATTGGGTACTCAATGAAGAAGATAGCTGAGTTATATCTTGAGGAGGTCATCAGGTTACATGGTGTGCCTGTTAGCATCGTATCAGATCGGGACTCTAGATTTACGTCTCGCTTTTGGAAGAGTTTACAGGAGGGGTTGGGTACCGATTTAAGGGATTCCACCGCCTATCATCCTCAGACTAATGGTCAGACGGAAAGAGTAAATCAAATCGTAGAAGATATGATCAGGTGTTATATTTTGGATCATGGTGGTGCTTGGGATGAGCGTCTCAGACTCATGGAGTTTGCTTACAATAACAGTTATCAAGAGAGTCTGCAGATGGCTCCGTTTGAGGCCTTGTATGGGAGGCGTTGAAGAACCCCACTATTTTGGGCTGAAGTTGGTGAGAGGCCGTTGTTAGGTCCGGAAGCCCTTGAAGTGATGAATTGTGTTGTGACTCATATTCAAGAAAAGCTTCGTGTGGCTCAAGAACGCTATGAGAAATATGCTAATCTTCGAAGGGTCGATCTGGAGTTTGCGGTTGGAGACTTGGTGTTTCTGAAGGTTTCTCCAATGTCCGGTGTTAAAATATTTGGTAGGAACCACAAGTTAGACCCCCGGTATGTGGGACCTTTCCAGATTCTTGAGCGTATCAGAGTGTCGGCTTATAGGTTGGAATTGCATGCGACCTTCCCTGGTGTCCATGATGTGTTCCATGTGAGCCAGTTGCGGAAATGTGTTCGTAATGATCGTCAAGTACTCGACTCGATACCCCAGATTCAGCCCAACCTTACTTATGTGGAAGAACCTGTTCGTGTTCTGGATTTTCAAGAGCGGGTGTTGCGGAGAAAGACCATCCCTATGGTCAAGATTCTTTGGATAAATCAAGACGTCGAGAGCACGACGTGGGAATTTGAATCGGTGATAAGGGGATCTCACTCGCACCTCTTCTCTTAGTTTCAGGTATGTCGTTATGTTTTCAGTTATGTTTGATTTTATCGTTTTGATTGGTTTTGGAGTTGTGTTAAGTTTCGGGACGAAACTTATCTTTAGGGGGAGTAACTATAATGCCCCCGGTTTTTCGATGATTTTATTTGTTTGGGAACGTCAGATTTATGACGTCGTGGCGTTAGTTTTAACGTCGATTTGACGGCGCAATGTCGTTAAGCCAATTTCGTGTCCGTGCGGTCGAGTAGGCCGAATTATTGTTGTAATGGGAAGATTTTGCATTTTGAATTTAAGTTAAGTAATATTGGACTTGCTCGTCAAGTTTCATCGCAATCCGAGCATTTTTGGAGTCTCGGCGCGCGATTGAAGTTTTGGATTGTTTATGTTCGTCGTATACTTCGAAGATTAATATCCCGGGAATGGCTCGTCGGATTCTGGTTTTGACTTCGCCGTTGAGTTCATAGCGTCAGTGTTTGCCTACGGTGTGAGTTTCGTTTAATTCGGCGCTCGTTCGGGCTTCCGGGCTGAGTCGTCTCGAGAAGCTATGGTTCTACTCGATTAGCCCGTTTTAGATTTTTGTTTTACTCGGACGCCTTTTTGGGGGTCAAACCGGCGTTGTATCAAAAAATGGTCAACATGAAATTTGTTCGTCTCGACGAGATCTACAAATCTCATGTTGACCATCTTTCGATTTGAGGTCGTTTTAAACCCCTAATTCTGTTTGTTCTGCAATAACTCGAGTGGTGGGCTGCTACTCGAGTATATGCTGCTTCTACTCGAGTAAGTCATGTTTTTACATGAGTAATGAGCCCCTACTCGAGTATATTGTGTTACTACTCGAGTAGATATGTTATTACTCGAGTAGGTATATTACTACTAGTAGGTATGCTACTCGAGTAGGTATGCTGCTACTCGAGTAGGTATGCTGCCACTCGAGTAGGTTGTTTCTGTCTGAGTTCAGAGGCCGTTTTGAGGGTCAAAACGACAACGTATCAAAAAATGGTCAACAAGAAATTTGTTCGTCTCGACGAGTTCTACAACTTTCACCGTTTTGATTTGAAGTCATCCTAGACATCTATTTTGGGTTCCCGTAAAACTGCTCGAAATAAACCGTTTTAGACAAAACTTTTTATATATACATATATATATATATATATATATATATATATATATATATATATATATATATATATATTTGGACTTATGTTTTAGAACCAAAATTCATCTTCTCCGTTATTTTTCTCCCGAACCAGAGCAGCGAGCGAGAGAGAGAGTTTCTTTTTCGTGAATCTTCTGGTGGCCGCCGACGGTTCTCCGGTGCTCGAAATCTTCAACCGAACTTAGATCCGGAAAGCTCTCGCCGAGAGCTACGCTATCGTGGTAATTTCTTCCCCATTCCTTGAGTTGTTTTCGTTAGGGTTTTTCGGCCCTAACCCCTTTTCCACCATTTTTGTCTAGATCTCAACCTCTCCCGCATCCTTTTGCCCCGATCTATGACGTGGAGTGATTTCGGTGGACTTTTCCGGTAAAACCAAGGCAAGTGGTGGTTTCTCCTCGTTTCTCCTTATCCGATTTGATGGTAACGGATATGTTTTTCATGTCCCCTAACATTTTCTATAATTATTCTTCCAAATTATTGCTATTATTAACCGCTCTGTTGATCACATGTCGTTATGATGTTTTGCCGTTCTAAACTCGATCTTGTCTATTTATGTTTAATCGTTCTTGAAGTGTTTTAGCGATGGTTTAAATACCTTAGCTCTCGTTATCAAATTTTTTAAAGTTTAATTAAGGTTGTAAATCGTTCCTAAGGGTTGGTCAACCGCGTCTCGAGTCTTGAAATGCCAAGTAGAATCTGTCGAGCCAAATCCTGAGATATTTTGTGTTGTGGTTTCTTTGGGTTCTTAAATGCGAGAGTTGGTGGACGATTCCACCTCTGCAGTGTTTGTCACCTTCATTAGTGCCCTGTGGAAGTCTACCTGATTTTTGGATGTTTAGAGTGTATGGTGGAGAGTATGAGACTCCCTCGCAGTTAGACGGATTATATATCTGTTTCGTGCCTTTTTGGGGGGTGTGTCCAAGAGCGACCACTTCGCCCGTATTTTTGGGTGGTGCGTCCAAGAGTGACCACTTCGCCCGTGCCTTTTTTGGGGGGTGTGTCCAAGAGCGACCACTTCGCCTGTGTTTTTGGGTGGTGCGTCCAAGAGTGGCCACTTCGCCCGTGTGTTCGGGTAGAGTCGACCACAGGTGCCCAATAAGGTTTTTTTTTTGTATTTTTCTTTCTGGTGAAATAATCATGTAGCCACCTTATAGCCTTGTGCATCTGGTGCACCCTTGTGGACGTGAAAAATCACGAAGGAGTTCTTTTCCTATTGATGCCCTGTTTTCTTTTGTACTTTACTTCAGTGCTTTTGGTCTTGGGTTGGTACCCCTGTTGACCTTTGTTTATTTTGGCTTATTACTTTTCCTGCCACTACTTGTACCTTCTTGCTGAGGTATTCTGTTTTTGGAATGCCCCAGGTTCAGAGTTGTAGCAGTTAGCAATGCCGGTGTTGGATTTCTGGCGGCAGTGTTGGCCGTGGTTGTTGCCTCGTCTTAGCGAGGTAGTAGTTTGTTGGCTTCTTAGTTTTACTAGTTCAGACATACTTTTGTTCGTGGGTTCGTGTCAGATTGTTTGCGCCCACTGTTTTTTTGTTAATTGTTGATACTTGCTAGCTGCTCATTTATTTAAAAGTGGATGTGTTTTGCTTGCTCTCTGGGAGGATTTATGCTAGGAATGCATGTTAGGTATTTTCAATTATAAAATCTACTACTATTACTTCATGCATTACATGATTTGAAACTCTAACCCGTTACTTTTCGCGACCGTAAAAGCTATCTTTCCTACTATAATAAATTTAGAGTTCTGCATGGCATGAGTTGTCCTTTGGGGACGTTTATTCTCATGTACGATGTTTGAGTTAATCTAATCAAGTATTTTTCCGCAGCGTATCTTATATTTTGATTCGTGGACTTGATGAGCCACTAAGCCGAGGGATACGGCTAACTTCTACTCGTGACTTATTTTTCCTTAAAACAACTTAAAAAGGAACCTTTCTTCATTGTCAGTTGGTGTCTGCCTGAGCGCCCGCAGTTATCCCCTGCTGGCGTAGCATCATGACGCGCATTTTCCCTTACTCTGATAAACTTTATTTGTGGTGAAAATGCGGGTTGTGACATCAGTCCACTCAGGTGGTGGAACTACATTATTGCTGGAGGTTGCTGTAGAGGTTGATGTCTGAGGAGGACCTGTCACAATGGAATTGAAAATATCCTCATCAATAGAGTTCATATATAACTTGATTCTTGCCTTCTAGATGGCAAACCTATTTAGGTTGCAAACTGGTGGTCTGGTGCTTGCATAGTCTTTGTTCTGTGACATGCTGCGTGTGAATATCTAATAGAAATGGAAAGATAGATCTAACTCAGGATCTTTTGTTCAAGGGTTAGCTTGTATAACCAAGGAATCCAGACTCTGATGCCAATTGAAAGTGAGGAGTTAGATCTGGAATACTCTAGAGGGGGGTGAATAGAGTATCCTTAAAAACTTTTCAAATTGTGTAGTAAATAAAATACTGCAGAATGTAAACTAATTAAACACAAACACAGCAGTCCTAATTAGCACAGCCACCGTAAGAACAAAAAGAAAATGGCAACTAGACAACACAAGAAATTTATAGTGGTTCCCCAACCTGGGTACATCCACTCTTCTACCACCCTGGTAGGAATACACTCAGATTTTTGATCAGGTGCCTGACACCAATGAGCTTTTGATCAGGTGCTCAAAAACCAAACCTCAAGTCTTTTGGTCAGGTGACTTGCAACCAGGAATAACTTTTGAAGGGAGTTAAGAACCATTTATACAGTGGGGGGATTAGAGATGATTTTATCTTCTCTTTCTCAAGTTACAACTGAGAAGACTTAAGTGGATATGATGTTAGCAAAAGGCTCCCCCTGATATGTTGAATGGTTCAGAAAGATGGAGCATTGCTTCAGGGTGATAGGCCTTAAGTCTTTTAGCTTTGACCAGACAAAGTACAGGAACTTCTTGACAGATAGAGGATTTGTTGTCCTTTGAAGTGTCCTGGAGTATAGAAGGAAGAAGACTCTTGATTTTGATTTGATGTTCTTCTTCTTCAGATTGCTGATATTCTTCTGGTCTAGATCTTGTATGTCTGTATCAGATTTCTCTATCTATGTATCAGCGTTCTGTCAAAAGAAAGAGACAGAGAAATCCTTGTTGCAGACTAATTGCTCTCTTCCTGACTTGTCGATCCTATGTTTAGGAAAAGAGAAAATCTCTTTTATATTTTTCAAATAAGTTTGCTTTTGAAATTTGAAATTCTTCTGCATTTAATGCTGACGGCCTGGAGAATGTTTTGCATTGATTGAGTTTTCCCAACTGTCCCATGGAAAAACGGCAAGCAATAATCCTGGAGAAGACCATAATTATTGCTCCGTCTAACGGTAATATTCAGAGAATATTTTAGCATTAATTACTCAGGAATTATTATAGTAGGAAAGGGACAGAAGGATAGAAATAACCAAGTCTGGATTCGTCGAACAGAGAACAGAAATCGTCGAGCTGAGCCCGCAGTTCGTCGAGCTGAGGAGTTATGTTCGTCGAACAGATGGCTTCTATTCGTCGAGCTGAGTTCCAAGATCGTCGAGCTGAGAACAGATAACTGCATTCTCTAGAACCTTGCCTTTTCTGCACATCAAGTTCGTCGAGCTGAGAATTTTACTTCGTCGACCAGAGTTCAGTGAAGTGTTTTTGAACTTAGATATTTCTGGAATGAAATGCTGAAGAAGAATATCCAGAAACCGTCGACCTGAGAACTGGGTTATTCGAACTGAGAACTAGTTTCGTTGGGCTGAGAACTTCTAACTGCTGCTAGATAACTCTTTCCAATGTGGTCTAAGTTCGTCGAGCTGAGTCCACAGTTCTTCTTTAACTTCTTGACATAGCTTTTGTGGAATGTGTCGACACAAGTCCTGTGTGTCGACACAATTGCTTCTTGTCTTGACATAATTGTTGTTTTGACAGAAACCTGGAGTGTGTCGACACAAGTCCTGTGTGTCGACACAATTGCTGTCGACAGATGTTCTGTATGTCGACACAAGTCCTATGTGTCAACACAATCTAGCTTCTGGTATCGACATAGTTGATGTCAACAGATGTTCTTTGTGTCGACACAAGTCCTATGTGTTGAAACAAACTGGCTTCCGGTGTCGACCCAGCCTTTCTGAAGTGTCGACATAATTGCTTGAGTTTCTGGCAGTCTGTTGAAGGGTTGTCCATGTGATGATGATTCTAAGGACTTGGACTAGACTCTAGGACACAACCATGACCCTGGTTATACATGATGGGTCATATGATCCTAACTTAGTGAACCTAGCCCAAATCAAACTAGGGATCCAACAGAACCACTATAAATTTTTTGTGTCGTCTGGTTGCTCATTTTCTCTTTTGTTCTTACTATCGCTGTGATAGATAGAATATCTTAGGTTGTTGTTCTTTTCTTTATATATTATTGGTATTATTATTTTTCTCTGATATAAAAACTTAAAACAGCCAAATTTTTAATTACTCTATTCACCCACCCCCCCCCCTAGAGTAAATCAGGTCTAACCCCTCCTTTAAATTGGTATCAGAGCAAGTTTCTTTTGGTTGTACAAGCTAACCCTTGAACCAAAAGATCCTGTGTTAGATCTGATCTATATTTCTATTAGGTTTATTTAGTACACAGCATGGCACAGAACAAGGATTATGCAAGCACCATACCTCCAGTTTGCAATTTAAATAGATTTGCAATCTGGAAGGCAAGAATAAAGCTCTATATGAACTCTATTGATGTGGACATTTTCAACTCTATTTTGACAGGTCCTCCTCAAGCAACTGCTTCTACATCCACATCAACTTCTAGAACTCATGCAGTTCCACCACCTGAGTGGAATGATGCACAGAAGAAAGCTAAAATTGCAGATGCCAAAGACATGAACATATTGGCTCAGACTATGTTGGATGACATTTTCCAGAAGATGGCTGAATGCACATCAGCCAAGGCTATTTGGGACTCTCTTAACCAGATGGTAGTTGGTTCTGTTGATGAGAGGAAAGATAGAAGATCAACTCTCATCTCCCAGTATAAGAACTTCAAGAAGGATGAGTTAGAGTTTGTTGCTGACATGTATAACAGATTGAGCTCAATAATCAATGAGCTGAAGACTTTAGACAAGGACGTCACACTTACAAAAGTGAATGATAAGATCCTTATGTGCTTCCCAAGCTCATGGGATTCCAGGATCTGGCCAATCAAGTAGGTCAGGAGTTTAAATGAGATTTCCACACAATCTCTATTAGGAAAGCTCAAATCTTATGAGCAGCTGATAAAGTCTAGAGAAGTTGCAGAACAAAGGACTCCTCCACCAGCAAGAAAGGAGCAAAATATAGCATTCAAAGCTGCTAAAGTGACTGAAGCTTCAACAGTCAATGAAAAATTGATGAGTCTCTTTGCTAAGAGATTCTACAAAATGTCCAGGAAGGACTTCAGGAGAAAGTCATCCAAAAATGATGACAAGCCCAGGTATGACAAAACTCCTACTAAAGAAATAGTGTGTTTTGGATGCAGGAAACTAGGACACTTCATTTCTAAATGTCCTGAGAATCAGAAGAAGGAGAGGAGAAGAGAAAAAGACTCCAGGAGCAAGCACTACAGCAGGCCTTCCTCCAGCAAACACAAAAATAAGGAGAAGGGCTTTGTTGCTGAAACATGGAGTGACACAGAAGATGAATCCACATCTTCCAGCTCCAGTGAATAGGAAGAAGAGGCAAAGGCAAGGTAAGTCTGCCTCATGGCTATCAATGCCTCTTGCAGCCCATTAGATGCTGAAGAAGAATCTGAAAATGAAAAAGCTTCAGAATCAGAAGCTGATCAGGTACTATCATCATTTGATTATAGTTCTGATAGTTTAGAAATTGAATTTAAAACCATGTGTATAGATTTAATTAACTCTAAAAATGAAATCAAAATGCTTAGGGAAAGATTGTCTAATCAAGAAATTTTGATTTCTGAAAATGTTACATTAAAGGATGATTTAGTTTTAGCAAATGAACAAATAATTCTGCTAAAATCTGAATTAGCTGAGGCTAGGAAACTTGAAGAATCCCTAAATAGGATAAGTATCAAGCTGATGGACATCACAGGCACAGTTAATGCCAGTTTAAATGGCAAGCTGGGCTTAGGTGCATCATCAAGCCAACCCTCACTCATTCAGAAAAATATATTAACAACTCCAATAAAATTTGTGTCTGAAAAGGGAAAGGAGAAAATAGAAAATAATAAAAATGTTGAACAAACTGAGTCGAAATTAAAGAATAAGAAAATAAAACAAAATAAGAAAAATCCAAATAAAAACAATGTTCAGCAGATTTCATCGAACGTAGATTGACGAAATATGTACAGTTCGTCGAACTTCAGTCGACGAACTCTGAGCGCAGATTTTTATCATAATAATTCGTTGAACTACGATCGACGAAACCAGTTTGGTTCGTCGACCAGAGATCGACGATTTTGGGACTCAAAAAATGACTTTTATCATTCTCTGAGTGGAGTTTGACGAACTCATCCCAATTCATCGAACTCGGGTCGACGAACGCACCAGAATTCGTTTAACGAAGTTCAATATAACAGAAATTTTTATTCTTCTAAAACTTATAACCAACCAAGAACATTCACTAATCAATTTAATCAATGGATAATTCCACCTAGGAAATATCACCCCTTAGGATATAAAAGCCAACCTGAATGCTCATTTATTTCCAGTTTCAGCTATGTAAAGAAAGAAGGACCCAAGGAAACCTGGGTCAGGAATGGCTAATTTGTTTCATTGTAGGTAAAAGACTGTTCTACCATAGAGAAACAGTGGTATCTGGACAGTGGCTGCTCTAAGAACATGACTGGAAATAAGGCCAACTTAACACATTACAAGGCAAAGTTAGGACCAAAAGTAATATTTGGTGACTCCAATTATGGCCAAACTGAAGGCAATAGATAAGTCAAAGTTGGAGCTGTCACCTTCAGAAATGTTGCATATGTAAGTGGACTGAAGCATAACCTCATCTCCATAAGTCAATTATGTGATGAAAGGTTTCAGCTATCATTCACTAAAACCTCCTGTATTATTACTTCTTTGGATAATAATGTAGTATTGACTGGCATTAGAGTAGGAAACTTCTACTTAGTTAACTTCCAGTCAGCTAAATCAGAAATTTGCCTATTCAATTCAACTAGTAACAACAATGACCTTTGTCATAGGAGATTAGGTCATGTTAACTTGAAAAATATTGTCAAATTATCTAGGGATAACCTTGTCAGAGGTTTGTCTTCTTACCCTTACAAGAAGGAAAGCCTTTGCAGGGCTTGTCAATTAGGCAAGCAAACTAAAAGTAGTTTTAAATCATTTAACAAAAGTGACTCACCTAGGATATTATACTTACTACATATGGACCTTTTTGGCCCTATAGCAGTATAAAGTCTAGGAGGGAAATCTTATACTTTAGTGATTGTAGATGACTTCTCTAAATTTACTTGGGTTTTCTTTCTGAGATCTAAGTCTGATAACTTTAAGGTTCTTACAGATTTTCTCAAGAACATATAGATTAAGTACTCTACTACAGTTCTATTGATCAGAAGTGATCATGGTACTGAGTTTGAGTCTCTTCTTATGCAAGAGTTCTGTAGGAAGGAAGGCATCAGACATTGCTTCTCAGCTCCTAGAACACCTCAACAAAATGGGGTTGCTGAAAGGAAGAATAGAACACTAATTGAATCAGTAGGCACATTACTTGCAGATGCTTATTTACCCATTTCCTTTTGGGCAGAGGCTGTAAGCACAACAAATTATGTACTGAATAGAAGTCTTATACACAAGCTTACGAATAAGACTCCTTATGAGCTACTAAAAGGGAAGAAACCTAAAGTAGACTACTTTAAAAGTTTTGAATGTTTATGTTATATACACAACAACAATAAGAAACACATTAGAAAGTTTGAAGCCAAGTCTGATATGGGAATTTTTCTTGGATATTCCCAGGTTAGAAAGGCTTATAGGGTGTATAACAAATCAACCTTAAAAATTGAAGAGTCTATCCATGTTTCCTTTTATGAGACTAACATGTTTTTCAAGGAACATAATTTGTGTGAGAAACTTAATGAACTGACCCTCACCAATGAGGCAGTTTTCCATCCTTCTCCACAAGGTGCTGAAGAAAGTGAAGAAGAAGACACTGTGATCAGTGACGAACCAACAACAGCTAACTTAATTCCACAAGAGGAATTCATTCCCCATGTTGTTGAACAACCAACTCCACCCACTGACTTTGTCACACTTAGAGATCACCCCATATCCCAAGTGATTGGATACATGACAGTTGGTGTGTAGACAAGACATCAACTCAACCAAGATTTGATACATGTCTGCTTCATATTTCAAATTGAGCCCCAATCCATCAAAGTTGCAGAGCAAGATCCACACTGGATTATTGTAATGCAAGAGGAGCTCAAGCAATTTGAGAGATGTAGAGTGTGGGATTTAGTTCCAAGACCCATATACTACCCAGTCTTTGGAACTAAATGGGTATATAGAAACAAGCTAGATGCCCAAGGTGTTATAATCAGCAATAAAGCAAGGCTGGTTGCTCAAGGTTATAGGCAAGAGGAAGGAATTGACTATGACCAAACTTTTGCACCAGTTGTAAGGCTGGAAGCAATTAGGATTTTCCTTGCATATGCTGCCTACAAGAAATTCAAAGTCTATCTAATGGATGTCAAGAGTTCCTTTCTGAATGGAGAACTTAAAGAAGAGGTTTATGTTGAACAACCTCTAGGTTTTATCTCTCCAACTCATCCCTCATATGTCTTTAGATTGCATAAAGCTCTCTATGGTTTAAAACAAGCTCCAAGAGCTTGGTATGAGACCTTAGCTAGCTTCTTGATAGAGCATAAATTTTCTAGAGGCATTGTAGATAGGACATAAGTCACTAGGCACCATAAGGATCAAATATTGTTAGTACAAATTTATGTATATGATATTATATTTGGGTCTACAGATTCCAAACTATGCAAGAGGTTCTCTGACCTCATGCATTCAAAGTTTGAAATGAGTAGCATGGGTGAGCTCTCCTGCTTCCATTGTCTCCAAGTGAAGCAGCTACCTGATGGAATCTTCATATCCCAGGCTAAGTATACTAAGGAGCTTCTCAAAAAGTTTGGGATGGTTGATGCCTCAGCAAAGAAAACACCCATGGCCACTAATGTTGTAATAGACTCTGATGAACATGGGAAACCTGTTGATCAGAAATTATATAGGAGCATTGTTGGGTCCCTACTATACCTTACAGCAAGCAGACCTGACATAATGTTTGTTACATGTCTTTATGCTAGGTTCCAAGTGAATCTAAAAAATCTCACCTAATTTTCTTAAAAACTATTTTGAGATATATAAAAAGTTATTCTAGTCTAGGACTTTGGTATCCCACTGAGTCAGAGTTTGAGTTAACTGGATACTCAGATGCTGACTTTGCTGGATGCAGAGTAGACAGAAAAAGTACCTCAGGAACATGCCAGTTCCTTGGTATGAGATTAGTCTCTTGGTTTAGCAAGAAGCAGTCATCTGTGTCTACATCAACTGCTGAAGCAGAATATATAGCAGCTGGCAGTTGCTGTTCCCAGATGTTGTGGATTCAGAACCAACTTCTATACTATGGGTTCAACTTAAATAATTCAACTCTACTTTGTGACAACACAAGTGCTATATCCATAGCACAAAATCGAGTCCATCACAGTAGGACTAAGCATATAGACATTAGGCACCATTTCATTAGAGAGTGTGTAGACAAAAATAATATTAATCTTGTCTATATCTACACTGACTTACAAAGAGAAAATATCTTCACCAAACATTTGGATGAGAGGAACCATCTGTTCTTTATAAATCAGCTTGGTATGATAAATGGAGAAGCCTTAATTTGATTTATGTCTATGATTGACGAATTTTTTCAAAGATCATCGAACGTAGTTCGACGAACGGAGAAACGTTATAGAGAATTCGTCGAACGGAGATCGACGAACTCTCTGTGTGTGAAGTTATTTTCGTCGACCAGAGAGCGACGAAATTGCTTCAGAAAACTTTCATCGAACGGAGCTTGACGAAATGTTCATGACAATGAGAATCAAGATAGCGATGACTGAAAGTTATTCATAGATCAAAATCTGAAACAGTTCATGACAATGAGAATCAAGATAGCGATGACTAAAATCAAAGAATGGGTGTATACATCTACAACTCCAGAAGAAGATAATATGACTGGATCAGTGTTTGGTAATCTAGTTACCCTCTCCCCTTCCGTACTAACCGACATTTTCGGTCTTTTAAATTGTGAAGAAGAAATTGAAATGGACTCTGAGGAGTATAAAAATATGCTGACCAAGATGGGTCATTCCGGCGACAACCCTAACAAACTGCTAAAGAAGAACTTGTCTCCTTAGTACAAGTTCTTGGCTGATGTAGTCATCAAGGTACTGCTAGGCAAACACACCGCCCACGACTACATAACCAGGTACCAATTCACGGTGATGAGTTCTCTGGTCGAGAAGAAAGCAGCAAATTCGGGAAAGCTGTTGTTTGATCTGATTAAAAAGAAAAACAACAAGAAAGAGGTCTGCTTTGGCAGAATTCTGTTGATATTTCTACAAGAGAAAGCACAAGAACATTTGGTCTCTACACCAGTGTTCATCAATGCCTCTAAGAGGCTCACCTCTGCCCTCTTTGGCAGATGGGAGAGGAAGATAACCAAGCCAACTAAGGCTTCTTCCTATCCAAGATCTTCAAAGAGCACAAGGGCAGTCATAACCGATCCTCCACTCCCATAAGATGTTCCCTCCACCTCCACCATTCCCTCGCCCCTCACCCTCAACCACAACAACAACAACTACAACAAATTCCAATACCAGCACAGGTTCCATCTCCTGCCCATTCTCTACCACCATCATCTCCACCTCCATCTTCTCCCCAAGTACATATCTCTGGCATCCCATCCTCATCCATGCAGGAACCCTCATTCCACCTCCTGTCATCACCACATAAATCACCACAACCATCTCCACATCCATCTCCACTTCAACCTCATTTAACTACAACAAACCCTGACACATTTATCTCCTCCCACACATTCAATCTGTTGTTTCCTCCACCATCTCCACCTCAGGAACCCATTTCCACAACCACAGTTCCCATTTCCACAACTACAACTCCCTTTGTTCCCTTCCCTCTACTCATCCAAACTGACCTTCCATCCACTGTACCTAACTACACACACAGATATGTCAAGTGCATTTTTTGTTTGTTCAAATTGTGGTCATCACAATCCCTACTCCTCCACTGCTCCAGAATCCCTTTATCTAAATTTTTCTGACATTGCTAAAGATTTATTAGCATTTATCTCCCCACTCTTCAAAAACTTATATATAATGCTCTATCTCCTCTCACTGCCTTTATCCATACTCTTTCTTCCAAAATTATTGCACTATCCCCTGTCCCTTCTTTTGGGGGACTGGCTCCAGGATCCACTGTAGCCAGTCAGGGGGAGATGTTCCATGATGAATAAGCTCCAGTAGATACAGCAGCAGTAGCAGTAGATTCTTTAATGTCAGACTCTTTATAAGATGCAACTACTCCTTCTGATATAGTAGATTTAATTAATTCAGATACATAAATGGATGAGCTGTTATGGCTGAGATTGAAACTATTGGGGATTACATTCTAAACCCCACAGTTAATTTGTATTCTTTATTGGATTTATTCAGTCTTCTGCACAGAGATATTATACCCTCCTCCTCTTTTCAAAATTCTTTGGCCATTGTACCATACACTACACCCATCAGCCACACAGTTGCTATGCAACTTAAGGCTATGTTTACAATAACAGATCTACCAGCTGTACAATCCCCCTCCAAGAAAATTTCTTCTCCAGAAACCATCTCAGCTCCAACTTATAGAATGGATGATAGTCCTCTTCCAAATTTGGATGAAATCATAATGGCAGATATAGAAGAAGAAAAGTTGTTAATTGCTGAAAATATCCCTAAAACAGTTGCTGAAAGCAATGCTGACACAGCTACTCCAGAACCTCTAGCTCCAGCTCTAGTACCTCAAGCTCGGCCTCAGGCTAACAAGTCAGTTGACAAAAATCTTCTGAAGGCTCTAGATGGTTTGTATGATAATACTCAGGGATCCTCCTCTGACAAAGAAGATGATGAAGACAATGATGATTCTGATGATAGCCCCTCTGCTAAAAAGAAGAAGGTTTTAAAGAAAAGGAAAGCCCCTCCAGTTGATGCACCCAAGCCTAATCCAAATCATGACATTCCTTACTACATTCTCCAGAAAATTACTCCCTATCCTGGAATGCCAGCCTGGATGTGGCTATCCAAGAATCAGCAGAAGGATAGAAAGAAAAGCAGAAGATATTCTCCTCCTTCTCAAAGATACAAGAAAGACCCGCCTCCTCCTCCTCCACCTACTGTCGGTGCTTCAGGCCGTTCATCTCAGACGTCTACCTCATATTCTCAAACATACCAAAGATAACATGGTAGATCCTCATCTTCTCATGGAAGCAGTCAGCAGAGGTATCCTTCCAGTAGGCATCAACATCAACAGCATCAACATCAACAACCTCAGCAATATCTACAACAAGCTTCAGAACATCAAAAAGCTGATAGTCCAAAGAGGCCTGAATCTCCTCTTGCTCCATTTGAGGATCCTGAAACAGCAACAACTGCTAGAATGGCCAGTTTCCAGGAACTGGTTGGCTTATCAATGATAAATAAGGCTAAAGCTAAAGGAAAGGATCCCTCACAATATTCTACTATGCCCAAATATAGTAAAGAGGAATTAAACAGGTATGACAAAGCTAACAAGTTCTTTAATGTAGATGCTCATATGAATCTACACCCAGAGGTTGTTGTGCCTAGAGCCACATCTCTCAACATCATTGGAGATGCTGACATGACCATGTCCAAGAAGGAAGCAGCAAATCCTAACAGAGAGATCAAATTTACTCAGCCTGCTGATAAAGATAAGGAGGATAAGAAAAAAGAGAAAATGAAGAAAAAGAAGTGATATTCATGCTGTTCAGTTTTCTGTGTGTCTTAAACTGTTTATTTATTTACTGACACAAAGCTACATTGTATATATATCTGCTGCATGTTTTAAATCTTTCTGCCATATATATTTTTTTTGCTTTGTGAATGTTTTTGTTTTCATTTGTATTAGTGACCTCACCCAAATAGGGGGAGATTGTTGGATACCTAGTTTGATTTGGGCTAGGTTCACTATCTAGGATCATTGACCCAATATGTATAGATAGGGTTATGTCTGTGTCCTAGAGTTTAGGCTAAGTTCTTAGAAACAACCACATATGGACCAGCCAACAGAAGACAGCAGAAGACTCAAAGACTTAGAAGAAAAACTAAGTTCAAGGAAATGAGTTTGACGTTCGTCGAACTCAGCTCGACGAAAGTCGTGCTCTGCTCGACGAACTCAGAGTAAATTCTCTGAGTTAAGCTCGACGATATTCGAGCTCAGGTCGACGAATTCTGGGTGATCAACTTCAACACATTAAATCTAGAATCCTCTCTCTGAACTCAGGTCGACGAAGTTTCATTATCAACTCGACGAACTTAGAGCACAGAAATGGGAAGTTCTTCACAAAAAGCAGTTAGCTGATCTCAGGTCGACGAACTTAGTTCTCAGGTTGACGAACAAGGATTCCCATGTCGACGAACAAAATTTCTCAGCTCGATGAACTTTGGACTCAGGTCGACGAAATCTATTCTCTGCTCGATGATTGCTGTGTAGTTCCAGACTTGGAATTTTCCCTTCTTTTTGTCCTTATTCTATTGCAATAATTCCTGAATAATCAATGCTTATATTATCTATAAATAGCCGTTAGTGGCAGCATTGATTATGATATTCATCAGAATTATTACTTGCCGTTTTTAATAGGACAGTTGGGGAAATTCATTAATGCTAATATTCTCTCCAGCTGAATTCTATTCTCCAGGCAGTCAGCAATTAATGCAAAGAAATTCAAAATTCAAAGGAGAAATTTGACTGATGATATAAAAGAGATTTACTCTCTTTTCTACAATAAGAAGCAGTAGAACAAGAAGTCCAAAATACAGAACTGATACAGGAATACAGATATACAGAGAAAAGATCAACATCAACAACTCTCTGAACCTTCTCTGTACAGAAAATAATCTTGTTTTCTCCTTGACATTGCTGAAGAAGAAGAAGAACAATCATTCCAAATCAAGAGTCTTCTTCAACCTTCATTCCAGGAGCATTAAAGTACAACATATTCATATCAGTCAGAAGTTCCTGCATCTCATTCTGAAGTCAAGGCTGAAGATAGAAGATAGAAGACCTACACCCTGAGCAAGGTTTTAATTAAATTTTGGAGAAGCTTTGACAACAGAAAATCCACTTGTCTTCTCTGATTGAAATGTGAAAGAGAAGACACCATAAATCTCTTACCCCATATCTCTGTACAAAGGGTTCTTTAACTCCCTTCAAAAGTTATTCCTTGGTTGCAAGTCTCCTGATCAAAAGACTTGATTTGGTTTTTGAGTACCTGATCAAAAGCTCAAAGGTGGCAGTCACCTGATCAAAACCTATAGTGGATTCCTACCAGGGTGGTAGAAGAGTGGATGTACACAGGTTGGGGAACCACTATAAAATTCTTGTTTCGTCTGGTTGCTCATTTTCTCTTTTGTTCTTACTGTGGCTGTGATAGATAGAATATCTTAGGATGCTGTTCTTTTCTTTATATATTATTGGTATTATTTTTTTTCTCTGATATAAAAACTTAAAACAGCTAAATTTTTAATTACTCTATTCACCCCCCCCCCCCAGAGTAAATCAGGTCTAACCACTCCTTTCACTGTGTCAACCAGAACACACTTGGGCTCCAGGCCGTGTTCCTCCCCCGACACAGCCCGGCTAATAGCCCGAGCAGGACAAGGCCCTGGACACGCCCATGTCTCAGCTCGTGTTCGCTGTCTCAAGTGCATTTCATCGACCACTCGTAAAGTTCATCCAACCCGAGCACCACACGGCTCTGGACAAGCCCATGTCCCAGGCCGTGTGACCCTTACCAGGCACCAAACTTGGCTCTAAACATTGTCCGTCCCTCTTTTGAGCTTCAGGGCATTACAATTCTCTCCCTCTAAAAAGAATTTCGTCCCGAAATTACAGAAAGGAAAAGATGCACAAAACTTAAACGGTGCCTGAGTGGAATAACTCCGGGTACTCCTCAAGCATGGTCTGCTCTCGCTCCCACAAGAGCTCCTCCCGATCGCAGTTTTCCCAATGGACCTTGACCATCCTGATGTCTTTGTTACACAGTCGCTTGACTTCCGAGTCCTTAATACGAATGGGCTTGACCTTCGTCATCAACCCATTATCAACTGATACTTGATCGACCGCAATCACTTGCGAAGGCTCTTGCACCGCCTTCCGCAACACCGATATGTGGAATATGTCATGTAGACCACTCAGTTCCACTGATAGCTTTAATCGATAAACTGCTTCGCCAGTTCACTCCAGAACCTCAAACGGTCCAAGATACCTCGGGCTTAGCTTCTTCAAGCGCCGTACCCGCGAGACACCCTTGAACGGCTTAATCTTCAAATATACCGAGTCGCCAATAGTGAACTCAACATTCCTATGCTTGGCATTATAGTACTTAGCTTGTCGGTCCAGAGCGATTAGCAATCATTCTCGAATAGTTCGTACCAACGAAGTTGCATCTTCCACTTCTTGCCACTTGTACAGCTTCGACTCACCCGTTTCCAACCATGACAATGGTGTGCGACATCTCCTACCATAAAGAGCCTCGTAGGGCGTCATTTGAATGCTCGATTGGTAGCTATTGCTATAAGAAAATTCCACTAAGTATAGGTGATCTTCCCACTTCTTCCTGAAATCCAAGACGCACATGTGAAGCATGTCTTCCATCATCTTGTTGACTCTCTCGGTCTGACCATCCATCTGCGGATGAAAGGTCGTGCAGAAACTCAGCTTGGTTCCCAATATTTGTTGCACCAACTGTAACGCCCCCGATTTTTCTGCGATTATTTAATTCTCGTTGGGCGTTACGTTGGCACGTTTTCGGCATGTGCTGTTTGTTAGAGCGTGGTTTTAACTCTTTAGGTTCCTTGTGTGGTTGTTGGCAGCCTTTTTGGCAAGATCCCCTAGCAAGCCGGGTCTGAGTTGGTGACCGGTGAGGCCTCTCGGGGGATGCTTGTGTTTTGGCTTCGGGTAGTGATAACCCGAGTTTTGCTCGTTGAAAGTTGATTTCGACTTCGTCGTTGCGTTCGTAGCATAGGTAATTAGCTACGGTGTGAATTTCGTCGCATTCTGAGGTGGTTCAGTTTTCGCGTTGTTTTGATTGTGTTAATAATTATGAATGCAAATAATTAATTAATAAAGCTTGAAGGAATCCAGTGACTTTTAGATGTCTGTTAGGGCTGATAAGGCATGTCCATGCATATATATATAGTCTCAAGGCAAAATCGAGACTTTTCATCGTCTCCTTCCGTGAGTGTGTAACCGTCGCCTGTTCGAGAGGAAGGAAAAACCGCCAACCCTGCTACCCTTCAGATGTCGATTCTAGGAGAGTTAGTGGACAGAATTCGATTCCGAAAGTGGATTTGGAGTGCTCTCGCCTAGACCTTCATTCCTACGGTAAGAGATTCAATTTTCATGGTGTTTCTAGGGGTCTCGGAATTTTTTTTGGTTTGATCCTTTTCCGCCATTAAAGCTTTAGAATCCTGTTTAGGTGTTGTTGCGACTGGAGCCGAGAGAGAGAGGAAGGGTTGTGCAAGTTAAATCGTTGGAAATTGAGGCAAGTGGTGCTCTTCGCCCCTGCCAAGTTAAAAATTCTTCATTTTTGGTTCCCTGTTGTCAAGTTTTAATTCCAGATCTTGCAAATGCTTGGTTGTTCCTTCATCATGTCAAGCAATCGTTAAGCCTACTGAAATTTTCTTCCTGTCCAGATATCTGATTTAACTTCAGGTTGAGATTTTTGTTTAAATTTTCTGCTCTTAGAACCTCGGAATGCTGCTTAGCCTTGTTGGGTCTCTCAATTACTGAAATTTTAGTCCTACTGTCAGATGTTGTAGTGTTTTAATGCTGAGTACTTCATGGGTAGGCTCGTTTTTGGAGTAAATTTGGCTTGACAGTTTGGGTAGCAGGAGTAGAAATTTCTTTTCCTTCCATAGTCTTGAGGATTAGAGTGATTCTGGGCTAGTAGAAGTGGTCTGGTATGATAGGTGGAGCATAGGAATTAAGTTAGCGTTTATCTGTACTCAACATTGCCAGATCGACGAAGATCGTCGATCTGAGTTCGGCGATTATCGTCGAGCTGAGCTCGTCTATTTGCCTTAGTTCTGGGTCCGACGAACATCAACGAACGGAGTTCGACGATTCTCCCGTGGCCAGTGTTTGAAGTAAGGAAAATCGTCGAACGGCGTTCGACGATTTTTCCCGTGACCTTTGTTCGACGAAAGGAAAATCGTCGAACGTCGTTCGACGATTTTTCCCGTGTCCTGTGTTCGACTAAACGAAATCGTCGAACGGAGTTCGACGAATTCCCGTGGCCTATGGTCGAGAAAAATCGTCGAGCTGCATTCGACGATATTCCAGCGTTCGACGATTGTTCCCGCGCTCGATGAAAATCGTCAAGCTGCGTTCGACGATTCCTTTAACTGTGATTGTTTATTCCTGTAAGCTGGGATTTATTCCTTTTCAGTTTCTTTTCTTCCCGAGTGATTACCTCCTAGGGGGGATGTCATGTCGGCCTTTCGTTCTTCCTTTGTTTTGAGGGATGAATCGTGGGTTATGGCAGGCAGTGGTATTTTGACGCTCTAAAGGAGCGGGATGTTTTGTGTGCGAGCTGTGGCCGCCACTTTTTATTCCCAGGTATGGGCTGGGTATTGCTGTGGCCGCCACCCTTTTAATCCCAGGTACGGGCTGGGTTTGAGGTGGTTTTGTGCTGACACAGTGAAATTTTATTTTTAGTTGGAACTGTTTTGTTTGAGGGACTGTTTATGGTCACCAACTCAGTTCCATGTTGTTTACTACTGCCATTAACTCACAAATTAGGATTGTTAGGTGTTTCTTCCTTGTAGAATGCAACATATTGTGGCAAGTTTTCTTATCTTTTTCCTTGTAGCCTCTGTAGGATTTGGGCAGGGCTTGTTGTTGTTACCTGGTACTTGGTGTACTTTTGCTTACTTTGGACAGTGTTTGCTTTTACTGTTATGATTACTTACTCTCTTTTATCCCATTTTGATTTAACGCTCTAATTCCGATTTTCCATGTTTTACTTGCTGAGGTGTTCTTTTCTTTTCTGAATGCCTCTGGTTCTGATTAGTAGTCGGGTAGGCGGCTAGATTTTCTGCGATGTTGCTGGTGATCCCTTGAGTTGTAGGGAATCTTTCTCTTGCTGTTGTGAGGTAGTTCATACTAGATATGTTTCTTTTACTGCTACCTTTCTGGAGATAGTCTACTTGCTCTTGGGAAGATTTATGCTAGTTTGCTAGTTACTTTTAAACCTAAAAACACTATTATATGTATATCTCATGATCAACATGTTTGTAAAACTCATACATTACTTTCCAAGCAACATAAAAAGATAGTTTTCCTACTTATAATATAATATAAATCTAGAGTCTTGCATAGTATAAGTTGACCTTGGGGGTCACTTATGCACTCTCATAGGATGTCGAATATAAATAAAGTATTTTCTGTTGCGTATAAGTATAGTTTTTAAACTGTGGACTAGGTGATCCACTGAGCCGAGGGATACGACCTTTAAAATATAATGGATACGACCTTTAAAATATAATAGATTTTTCTAATCATTAAACTTATGAGATTTTCATAGTCTAGTTAGATGGTGTTCGCCTGAGCGTCGACAGTTATCCCCTGCTCGACGTGGCATCACGACGCGTATTTTCTCATACTCTGATACTTCTTGAATTCGGAGAAAATGCGGGTTGTGACAGTTGGTATTAGAGGGAGGTTACTTGACAATTTGTCGGGCAACCTTTCCTTGTAGGTATTAGGTGTTTAGCATCATATCATACACATACCGATATGTCATCAGCACGTCTTGGCTGAAGCACGAACACTACACTCATAGCATAACATGAAGTATACGGGGCATATTATGTAGTATGGGATGAATAATATGTGTCTGTATATGGATCCACAATAGGGGCAACATGTGAGGGTTATGTAGTATGGGATGCGTAACCTCACCACATGAATGCGACTAGCATGTTTCTTTTTCATTGCATGAGAATGTTATGTAGTATGGGATGCATAACATTTTCATGCGTACGCCGCTGATGACATGCATTAGGGCCTTTTTAGAATGCATAGCACAATCTTGCATAGCATAACATTGCATAAGCACTACATGCCAAGCTAAAGATTTGCAGGATGACATATGTACACACATGGTTTTAAATCAGAAAAAGAATATAAATTCATGCATTCCCGATCTAGGCACAAGAGTTAGATGATGGTGGTTAACCATCCTAGGTTAGGCATAACATCATTTTTGTTCAAATAAACTCCCAGAGAAAGTTTAGCAGTTTTAAGATCATATTTATGTATGTATTGTCTATACTTGTAGTTAGTTCCAACTATTATACCCGGATTTGACTAATGTTGATATGACCATAGGATGGCAAGACGTCCTTCGACGAGGTCGACTCCCCTGTCTGAGGGTGAGACTTCTGGAGTGCAGAGTGATTGATGAACTGTAAATATACGTATTTTTATGCACATTAATTTAGTCATTTTCATTTATTTTCGTCGTTTTTACTTATTTTTGTTCAATAAAATGTTCCTATTCCTGTAAATTTTCTTCTAACTTGTTTTATTTTATTTTGCAGAAAAAGTCCAAAATCTGCCAAAATTTGGGAAGTACACGTCCGTGACACATTGGTCACGCCCGTGACCGGGCCGTGACTGCGCATTTCCCGTGAAATCGGAAAATTTGTGAAGTAAAAGCTCGACATGCCTGGCGACACGCCCGTGTCACCCGACACGGGGCGTGACCCAAGCCCGTGTCCTTTCCTCTCGACGAATTCATCTCGACGATCGTCGAGTGTCGACACCAACAGTCACGCCCAGTGTCACGCCCGTGACCTGGGGCGTGACTCAATTTCCGCTCGACGATTTCGACTCGACACTTTCCGCTCGACATTCGTCGAGTGTCGACTCCAACTGACACGCCCAGCGTCACGCCCGTGACCTGGGGCGTGACCTTTCCAGCTGGCCCGACAAGATGCTGACAAAGACTTTCGACGCAACCCGCGCCCGGTTCTACCTCCCCGACACGCCCAGAGTCACGCCCGTGACCTGGGGCGTGACTGCTGCAAACTCAGCCCGAAGTCAACTTTGCTGTCCAATCGCCGGCCGCCTTCATGAATAGTACTGTCACGCCCCCCCCCCCCCCCCCTACACGCCCGTGACCGAGGGCGTGTACTTAGAAATTTTTTCCTATAAATAGCCCAGTTCTGTAAGGTCCAAGGGTTCAGATTTTTGGGCCAATTTAGTGTCTTTTTGTGGGCTGCATCCGTGATTTCTAAGGCTATGTAAGGAGATTTCTCCCTTTTTTATTTCAATTCTTGTTTTGCTTTAGCTTTAGCCCTTTGTAATAGCTTGTAATAGTTTCATTTTAATCAATAAAATGTTAAATTTCCTCTTCATATATGGTTTTGGAATGAACACTTGTGCCCACTTTCCTTCTCCTTTTTATTCTTAGTTTCATCTTTGTTCTTCATTTATGAAAAGTGTGTGTGTGTGTATGAGTGTAACATGCTTACTTTACTTGTTTTTTTTACTTGTTTTCATGCTTAGGGATGATAGGTTTTCCTCTTTACATGCCTTTAATTTTTCTCAAGTTAGGTTTTGTTTGAAATTCATGAAATGATGAATTAGGTTTTTCTTTTTTTTTCTTGTCTTCTTTTAATTTCTTCAACATCTTCACTCTTATGAATGTGTAAAAGAGTTACTAAAGTTTCTTTTGTTTTTTTTTACTTAGCTTTATTTTAGGATGAAAACCTTTTTTTCTTCTTTCTCTTTTATTTCAACTTTTTTAGCTCTTTTATGAAATCCTAGGAATGAAAATGTTGAAATTTTAATTTTCTAAAAACTTTGGTTTTTAATTTGTTTTGAAAAACTTTTGTCTTCTAAAATTGTAATTTCTTCTTTTTATTTGTTTTTGGCAAAACCTATGCTTGAAAAAGTTAAAATTTTAATTTTTAGGTAATTTTCATTTTTCTTTTTATTTGTGTGTGTGTGTATGAGCCTAAATTTCCTTTTGTTCTTCTTAATCTTCATGAAGTGTGTGTGAGTGTAGGTGTATAACTTTTATGCTTTGATTCAAATTGTGTAGAGTGTGTGAGTGTAGGTGTTAAATTTTAATGCTTTCTTTTAATTGCTTTCCTTTAATGCTTTGTTCAAATTATGTAGAGTGTGTGAGTGTAGGTGTTAGTTTTATTGCTTTCTTGAATTCTCTTATGGAGTGTGTGTGTCTGTGTGTATTTATTTCCGCCTACTCATTAAGAGTTAAATGGTGCATCGCTTTCATTTCAGTCCTACTCATTTGAGTAGGACTCGTTATTTTCTTTCTTTATTTTTCCGCCTACTCACTTGAGTCAAATGGCCGGACCTTATTTCAGTCCTACTCGTTTGAGTAGGACTTGCAATTTTTCTTTCTTTATTTTTCCGCCTACTCACTTGAGTTAAATGGCCGGACTTTATAGCCCTGTAATCGCATTTATTTTCTCCTACTCATTTGAGTAGGACTCGCTTTCATTTCAGACCTACTCGTTTGAGTAGGACTTGCAATTTTCAGCCTCTATTTACCGCCCCCACTCGTTTGAGTGGGACTCGCAAATGTGAAATATGCAATTTTCTTTTATGTGTAACTTAGTTTCTGTTTAAATTATAATTTGGAGTGTGCGTGAGTTCTTGTTTTAGCTAATTTTTCAGCTTTCTAAATGTTCTTTTATTTTTCTTATGTCCCCTTCTTATAATAATTTAGCGTTTAATTTCGAACTCACGTCTCACTAAATTATAAGCCGTCCCCATACCGATGTGTGGCTAATCGCTATTAGCCTCGACATCGAAGAGCATTGGGACATTTAAAATGATTTATAATAATTAAAGCTCTTTATTTTCATTTTAATTTAAGCACTTAAGGTTTACCCCGGGTTTACGACGCGTAGGACCACATATCGATGTGTGGGCCCTATTTCCATAGTCCATATGCTAGCTAGCCGAGAGGCCGTGCATATGGACCGATCACCCCTGGGTAAATAGAGTTGCGTGCATACCCTCGAAAGAGGACAAGCGTAATTCTACCGGATTGGGTTCCCCACCCAATAGCGGGGTTCTTAGCGTAAAGCGGGCGTTAAGAGGAATCCTTCGTCGGACTAACGTTCGGTCGAATAGTCTTAACGTTTAGGTGAGCGATATCCCTATAGCTAGGTGAGCTCACATTTGTGGAACCTCCACGGCCAAGTTGCCTTATTATTAATTTGAAAACTAAGTCTTTTTTATTATTAAAAATTGTTTTAGTCTTAATCCGATTCGATGCCGAGCGTTAACCCTTCATCGAATATTTTCTAAATCTTTTTTTTCGCTCCTTTGCTTTTCCGTATTTTATTAAGTAAAAAAAAATCCACCTTACTTTCAGTAAAATAATAGTCCTCCCGGAGGAGTAAGAATAGTCAACGCGACCCCGAGAACAATACGACCTCGGTATTCCCCCGAATATCGAGTACTACTTGCGATAGGTGCACTTGCCTACCCGAGCGAGCCCGCGGCGATCGACTCACCGAACCAACCACAGTAAGAGTCTGTTTGCGGGCCCATCAAGTTTTTGGCGCCGTTGCCGGGGAATCTCTTTTCGAGTTGCTATTTCGAATTCCGGAGTTTATTAATTTTACTTATTTTCTATAAAAAAAAAACTAACTAAAAACTTTATTTTAAAACAAAAAAAAGAACTTTATTTTGTTTTATTTTTGTTTGGGTGTATGACCCGTGGACAACCCTCCGAGTTTGAAGATTTTGACTTCGACCCTGAGATCGAACGCTCTCTTGCGCGTATTCGATCTCAACGCCGAAATCCTTCTTTAGATCCCGAGGAATCTATCAGAGAACCTACTATTGTACTTATGGCTGCGCCTAACCCTCCCCCGGCGGCCGAGCGTACTATGTCCTATTACGCCCGGCCTAACCTGGATGATTCTGGGTCGAGTATTGTTCGCCCTGCGGTGGCCAATAATAATTTTGAAATAAAGTCAAGTGTCATTCAAATGGTCCAAAACGCCGTGCAGTTCGATGGAATGTCGGATGAGGACCCGAATGTCCACTTGTCCAATTTCTTGGAGATATGCGACACCTTCAAGATTAATGGCGTCACTGATGACGCCATTCGTTTGCGCTTATTTCCTTTTTCCCTTAAGTCCAAAGCCAAGGCGTGGTTGAATGCCCTCCCGCGAGGATGTATCACCACGTGGGCTGAGTTGACGGAACGGTTCCTAACGAAGTACTTTCCGCCCGCCAAAACTGCAAAGTTGTGGGCGGACATTTCTTCGTTTGTGCAGAACGATCCTGAGTCTCTATACGAGACTTGGGAACGGTTTAAGGAATTCCTCCGCCGTTGCCTGCACCACGCGCTGCCAACGTGGTTGCAAGTTCAAATTTTTTATAATGGGCTGAATTTTCAGACGCGTCAAATGATTGACGCGGCTGCCGGGGGTACGCTTAACAACAAAACCCCCAAGGCCGCCCAGGCTTTATTCGAAGAGATGGCTATGAACGCCTATCAATGGAACGTCCCGCGGGGACGGCCAAAGCCGGCGGCTGGTCTTTTTGAAGTGGATGCCACTGCTCTCTTGACCCTTCAAGTTGAAAGGTTAATAAAGCAGGTGGCGGAGATGTCTGCTGCCTCCTCCACTCTGCCTTGTTTTATTCCCCCTAATGTCTGCGTAGCTGAAGAGTTCGTGGACTTCATGGGAAATTCGGGTCGTCCTCCCTTCAACCCCAACAACAACCCTTATAGTAATAACTATAATCCGGGTTGGAGGAATCACCCCAACTTCTCGTGGAGCAACCCGAATAATGCTCAGCGTCCCCCTATTTCTTATGCGCCCGGATTTCTTCCTCCCCCCCCCCCTCTTCCGAAACCCTCCCCGATGGAGGAACATTTTTCGAAGTATATTGCGTCCAACGAGTCAAATATCCGGAACATCACCGGATCGCTAAAAACACTCGAACAACAGGTTGGATAGCTGGCGAGGATGATGTCCGAGCGCGCGCTCGGGGCACTGCCGGGAAACACGGAGCCCAATCCGCGGGAGAACGCCAAAGCTATAACCCTCCGTAGCGGAAAGGAGGTGGTCGATCCAAAACGGACCGACCCTCAGGTACATATTTCACCTCCGACCCCTCTTCCCCTTTCTTCGCTTACGCGGCCTTTACCTATTATAAAAGAAAAAATTATTTTAAACAAGGCTCTTCCGTATCCGCATAAGTTAGAAAATGAGCGTCAGGACGCGCAATATGCAAAATTTATTTTATTATTAAAACAAATTCACATTAATGTTCCTTTTTGCGAGGCTATCTCGCAAATGCCCAAATATGCGAAATTTTTAAAAGAACTATTTTCTAATAAATGCAGGGTTTCTGAGCAGCCTCCCCCTACGCGTTTCAGGGAAGCTTCTACCCCCTTCCCTTTCTTGAGTTAAATGGCCGGACTTTATAGCTCTGTAATCGCATTTATTTTCTCCTACTCATTTGAGTAGGACTCGCTTTCATTTCAGTCCTACTCGTTTGAGTAGGACTTGCAATTTTCAGCCTTTATTTACCGCCCCCACTCGTTTGAGTGGGACTCGCAAATGTGAAATATGCAATTTTCTTTTATGTGTAACTTAGTTTCTGTTTAAATTATAATTTGGAGTGTGCGTGAGTTCTTGTTTTAGCTAATTTTTCAGCTTTCTAAATGTTCTTTTATTTTTCTTATGTCCCCTTCTTATAATAATTTAGCGTTTAATTTCGAACTCACGCCTCACTAAATTATAAGCCGTCCCCATACCGATGTGTGGCTAATCGCTATTAGCCTCGGCATCGAAGAGCATTGGGACATTTAAAATGATTTATAATAATTAAAGCTCTTTATTTTCATTTTAATTTAAGCACTTAAAGTTTACCCCGGGTTTACGACGCGTAGGACCACATATCAATGTGTGGGCCCTATTTCCGTAGTCCATATGCTAGCTAGCCGAGAGGCCGTGCATATGGACCGATCACCCCTGGGTAAATAGAGTTGCGTGCATACCCTCGAAAGAGGACAAGCGTAATTCTACCGGATTGGGTTCCCCACCCAATAGCGGGGTTCTTAGCGTAAAGCGGGCATTAAGAGGAATCCTTCGTCGGACTAACGTTCGGTCGAATAGTCTTAACGTTTAGGTGAGCGATATCCCTATAGCTAGGTGAGCTCACATTTGTGGAACCTCCACGGCCAAGTTGCCTTATTATTAATTTGAAAACAAAGTCTTTTTATTATTAAAAATTATTTTAGTCTTAATCCGATTCGATGTCGAGCGTTAACCCTTCATCGAATATTTTCTAAATCTTTTTTTTTGCTCCTTTGCTTTTCCGTCTTTTATTAAGTAAAAAAAATTCACCTTACTTTCAGTAAAATAATAGTCCTCCCGGAGGAGTAAGAATAGTCAACGCGACCCCGAGAACAATACGACCTCGGTATTCCCCCGAATATCGAGTACTACTTGCGATAGGTGCACTTGCCTACCCGAGCGAGCCCGCGGCGATCGACTCACCGAACCAACCACAGTAAGAGTCTGTTTGCGGGCCCATCAGTGATGCGGTGATCAAGAGCTTGCGGTTGAGCAACGATTCCTTGACCAGGCAGTTGGTGGAGATGCAGGTCCAGATCCAGTCTCTGGCGGCAGTTGTGGCAGGATAGACTCAGGGAGTGCAAGACCCTGCAGGGGGGTCAGCTGCCCCTCCCCCTCCTGCTCCCTTGAGACCTCCAGTGGTGGTGCCAGCGGAGATGGACTTCATTTCTCAGTTTCAGAGACTTAGCCCTCCTACATATGATGGGAAGGCTGATTTCATGGTCATAGATGATTGGCTGATCTCCATGGAGGAGATGTTCTCGTACTCCGGTGTTGCAGATGATCAGAGAGTGATGATAGCCGCCTATCAGCTAAAGGGTTTGGCTAAGAGCTGGTGGCTTAGGGAAAAGGAGAGTTTGGTGGCCGGTTGCTCTTGGGGATTGTTCAAGGAGATGTTGTTGAGGAAGTTCTTGCCTTCGGTCGAGCGTAACCGACTAAAGAATGACTTCCTTCACCTGAAGCAGAGGCAACTCACGGTCAGTGAGTACGAGATAGAGTTCATCAAGTTGAGCTGGTTTGCCCCTGGGTTAGTGAGTGTTGAAGCAGATCGAGTCAAGCGGTTCCTTGGTGGCTTAATGAGCGAGGTTCAGCAGTTAGCCAGTGCTTATGGATCAGTGACTTATGCAGGGGTTGTGGAGGCTGCTCTGAAAGTGGAGGCAATTGAGACCGCAAAGAACAGAGGCCAGCAAATGAGGAAGGACAAGAGGAAGTCTGCTGAAGAGAAGAACCCCCAGGTACTCGATGTTGCTTTGGGAAAGAAGAGCAAGGTAGTGTGTAGCTTCTGTGGCCGGTCAGGCCACCCTGTTGAGAGGTGTTTCAAGAAGGCGGGAGCTTAGAAGGAGCAAGTTCATGCTATTCAAGGTGCTCCTAGGAAGGATGGTTCCTGTTCTGTTTGCAAGCGACCCGGGCATGATGCTGCCCAGTGCTGGTCTAAGGATAAAGTCTGCTATCAGTGTGGCCAGAAGGGCCATATCAAGACAAGGTGTCCTCAGGTCCAGCCTATTCTTCAGGCAGTTCCACTTCAGGCTTTAGCTCCGCCTCAGCATGTGGACAAGGGCAAAGGACAGCTGAACGTTATCTCTTCCGAGGAGGCTCAGACCTCGACTCAGGTCATCTCAGGTAGTTGTTTTCCTAGCCTGAAAGTTTTATTTTTCTGGATCGGTTATAGTTTTGTTTTGGTAGTTCCTTAGTTGCTTATATATACTCCTATAGGGAAATTTAAGGTGAAAACCCACAGGGCGCGTGTTCTGTTCGACTCCGGCGCTACCCACTTGTTTGTGGCTATATCTTTTGTGGAGCGTTATCGGTTGATTCTAGATCAAGTTCATGATACCTTCCGCATCAAGTTCCCTTCTAGTGAATCTGTGTTGTCAGATTTGGGTATTCTGGATTGCCCTATTTTGTTGGGGGACTTTCTTGCGAAGGTAGACTTAAAGATTATTGATCTAGAGGACTTCGATGTTATTTTGGGCATGGACTGGTTGTCTAAGTATGATGCGGTTATTCAGTATAAAGGGAAGCGCTTGGACTTCATCAAGGACAGCGATCAGCCTGGAAGTGTGTATGTTGATCCGTGTCAGGATTCTCCTATCATTTCTACGGTATGTGCTTAGAAGCTGTTTCATTCTGATTATTTTGCTTGTTTAGTCTCGGTGGTTGGGACTGCTGTTAGTGTACCGCGCTTGGAGGAGATTCCTATTGTACGTGGTATCTCTGATGTTTTTCCTGATGACCTTCCTGGTCTTCCCCCCAAGCGGGATGTTGAGTTTGTGATTGATTTGGAACCGGGTATGCGTCCTATTGCTAAGGCGCCGTATCGGATGGCCCCTCGTGAGTTGGAGGAGTTACGAGTCCAGTTGGACGAGTTGTTGGCAAAAGGTTTTATCAGACCGAGTTCGTCGCCTTGGGGTGCTCCTGTTCTATTTGTGAAGAAGAAGGATGGCTCGATGAGGCTGTGCATCGACTATAGGTAGCTGAACAAAGTCACCATTAAGAACAGGTACCCTCTGCCGAGGATCGATGACTTATTTGATCAGTTGCGTGGTAGCACGGTGTTTTCCAAGATCGATCTTCGTTCAGGCTATCATCAGCTCAGGATCCGTGAGTCGGACATTCCACGGACTGCTTTCAGGTCGAGGCATGGGCATTTCGAATTCCTGGTTATGTCGTTTGGTTTGACCAACTCGCCATCAGCATTCATGGACATGATGAACCGGGTGTTCAAGGACTTTCTAGACAAGTTCGTGATGGTATTCATCGATGATGTGTTGATCTACTCTCGCAGTGCTGAGGAGCATGAGCAGCATCTGCGCTTGGTTCTAGCGGAGTTGAGGAACCACAAGTTATTCGCCAAGCTGAGCAAGTGCGAATTTTGGTTGCCTCAGGTCTCATTTCTGGGCCACGTGGTAAATAAGGATGGGATCTCGGTCGACCCGAAAAAGATCGCAGCAGTGATGGATTGGCATAGGCCGAGCACACCCAAGGAGATTAGGAGCTTCTTGGGGTTGGCCGGCTATTATATAAGATTCGTGGAGGGCTTTTCTACCTTAGCAGCCCCCTCGACTAAGCTGACGCAGAAGAATACGGGGTTCATTTGGAACGAGAAATGCGAGGAGGCTTTTCTGGAGCTGAAGAGCAGGTTGTGTTCTGCCCCTATTTTGACATTGCCTACGGAGGGCAAGGACTATGATGTTTATGTGGATGCCTCGCATGTTGTGCTTGGAGGTGTGTTGATGCAAGAAGGGAAGGTGATTGTGTATGGGTCGAGGAAATTGAAGACTCATGAGAGGAACTACCCCACACATGATCTTGAGTTCGCAGCAGTGATCTTTGCCCTCAAGCTGTGGAGACATTTACTTTATGGTGCTCAGGGCAAGATCTACACCGATCATAAAAGTCTAAAGTACGTGTTCACACAGAAGGAGTTAAATCTGCGCCAGCGGCGGTGGCTAGAGTATGTGGCCGATTATGATGTGGATATACAGTATCATCCGGGCAAGGCCAATGTGGTGGCCGACACCCTAAGCCGGAAGACGGGGAAGATCTTTAATCTCTCTGTCGATCGATTAGTGGAAGAGTTCCTCCTGATGGATATTTCCGTAGGACACTGTGACATGCAGAGCAGTTTGGCAGTGGCAGAGCCATCTTGGATTTCACTCACCAGGTTGAACCAGAAGGATGATCCGGATCTTCTGCACTTATACCTTAGGACTGAGAGAGGGGAGTTGCCGGATTTCTCTATCGATGATGCGAGTACTTTGAAGTACCGCGGCAGGTTTTGCATCCCCGCTGTTGGAGACATCAGGGGTATGATTTGCAGAGAGGCTCATAGATCCAGTGTTGCCTACCATCCAGGATCTACAAAGATGTATCATGAATTGAAGCAGATTGCCTGTTGGTATGGGATGAAGGGTGATATAGCTCGATTTGTTGTTGAGTGCCACACTTGCAAGCATGTGAAGGCCGATCATGGAAGGCCTGGTGGCAAGTTGACTCTGTTGGATATCCCTACTTGGAAGTGGGAAAGTATTTCTATGGACTTCATTACGGGCTTACCGAGATCTCCAAGGGGATTTGATTCTGTTTGGGATATAGTGGACAGACTGACAAAGTGTGCTCACTTTATGTCGTGCAAGATTGACTATCTGATGAAAAGGATAGTAGAGCTGTATCTGAATGAAGTCATCAGATTACACGGTGTGCCAGTTAGCATTATTTCGGATCAGGACTCCCATTTTACATCTCGCTTCTAGAGGAGTCTGCAAGAGGGTTTGGGTACAGATTTGAGGTATTCTACAGCTTACCACCCGTAGACCAATGGTCAGACTGAGCGAGTGAACCAGATAGTTGAGGATATGATCAGATGCTACATCTTGGACCACGGAGGAGCATGGGATGAGCGTTTGCAGCTTATGGAATTCGCATACAATAACAGTTACCAGGAGAGCTTGCAAATGGCACCGTTTGAAGCTTTGTATGGGAGTCACTGCAGAACTCCCTTGTTTTGGACCGAGGTCGGTGAGAGGCCTGTGTTGGGTCTGGATGCGCTCGAGGAAATGGAAGTTGCGGTGAAGCTGATTCGAGAAAAGCTTCGGATAGCTCAGGAGCGGTATGAGAAGAACGCCAACCGGCGTAGGTCTGACTTGGAGTTTTCTGTAGGGGACCTTGTGTTTCTTAAGGTTTCCCCGATGGTTGGTGTTAAGAGGTTCAGTAAGAACCGAAAATTGGATCCGAGGTATGTGGGCCCGTTTAAGATTGTTGAGCGGATTTGCGTGTCAACATATAGGTTGGATTTGCCAGCAAACTTCCCAGATATTCATAATGTATTTCATGTAAGCCAACTAAGGAAGTGTGTGTGAAGCGGTGGGCAAGTCTTGGGTGTTGTTCCCCAGTTGGAGCCTAATCTTTCATATGTTGAGGTGTCGGTCCGCATCTTGGATACTCAAGATCGGGTGTTGCGGACGAAGTCAATCCCGATGGTGAAAGTTCTATGGAAGAATCAGGAGTTGGAAAGCGCAACTTGGGAGCTAGAGTCGGCTATGAGGGAGGCTCACCCTCATCTGTTCCAATGATTTGATTGGTACGTTTCTTTCTAGTAGCTCTTGTTTTGTTACTTTCCTTCTATAGTATAAGTGGTGTACGTAAAGTTTCGGGACGAAACTTTCTTTTAGGGGGAGTGACTGTAACGCCCCTGATTTTTCTGCGATTATTTAATTCTCATTGGGCGTTACATTGGCGCGTTTCCGGCATATGCCATTTGTTAGAGCGTGGTTTTAGCTCTTTAGGTTCCTTGTGTGCTTGTTGGCAGCCTTTTTGGCAAGATCCCCTAGCAAACCGAGTCTGTGTTGGTGACCGGTGAGGCCTCTCGGGGGATGCTTGTATTTTGGCTTCGGGTAGTGATAACCCGAGTTTTGCTCGTCGAAAGTTGATTTCGACTTCACCGTTGCGTTCGTAGCATAGGTAATTAGCTACGGTGTGAATTTCGTCGGATTCCGAGGTGGTTCGGTTTTCGCGTCGTTTTGATTGTGTTAATAATAATGAAAGCTTGAAGGAATCCAGCAACTTTTAGGTGTCTGTTAGGGCTGATAAGGCGTGTCCATGCATATATATATATAGTCTCAAGACAAAATCGAGACTTTTCATCGTCTCCTTCCGTGAGTGTGTAACCATCGCCTGTTCGAGAGGAAGGAAAAACCGTCAACCCTGCTACCCTTCAGACGCCGATTCTGGGAGCGTTAGTGGACGGAATTCGATTCCGAAAGCGGATTTGGAGTGCTCTCGCCTAGACCTTCATTCCTACGGTAAGAGGTTCAATTTTCATGGTGTTTCTAGGGGTTTCGGAATTTTTTTTGGTTTTATCCTTTTCCGTCATTAAAGCTTTAGAATCCTGTTTAGGTGCTGTTGCGGCTGGAGCCGAGAGAGAGAGGAAGGGCTGTGCAAGTTAAATCGCTGGAAATTGAGGCAAGTGGTGCTCTTCGCCCCTGCCAAGTTCAAAATTCTTCATTTTTGGTTCCCTGTTGTCAAGTTTTAATTCCAGATCTTCCAAATGCTTGGTTGTTCCTTCATCATGTCAAGCAATCGTTAAGCCTACTGAAATTTTCTTCCTGTCCAGATATCTGATTTAACTTCAGGTTGAGATTTTTGTTTAAATTTTTTGTTCTTAGAACCTAGGAATGCTGCTTAGCCTTGTCGGGTCTCTCAATTACTGAAATTTTAGGCCTACTGTCAGATGTTGTAGTGCTTTAATGCTGAGTTCTTCATGGGTAGGCTCGGTTTTGGAGTAAATTTGGCTTGACAGTTTGGGTAGCAGGAGCAGAAATTTCTTTTCCTTCCATAGTCTTGAGGATTAGAGTGATTTTGGGCTAGTAGAAGTGGTCTGGTATGATAGGTGGAGCATAGGAATTAAGTTAGTGTTTCTCTGCACTCAATGCTGCCAGATCGATGAAGATCGTCGATCTGAGTTTGGCGATTATCGTCGAGCTGAGCTCGTCGAATTGCCTTAGTTCTGGGTCCGATGAAAATTGTCAAATGGAGTTCGACGATTCTCCCGTGGCTAGTGTTTGACGTAAGGAAAATCGTCGAACGACGTTCGACGATTTTTCCCGTGACCTTTGTTCGATGAAAGGAAAATCGTCAAACGGCGTTCGACAATTTTTCCCGTGTCCTGTGTTCGACTAAAGGAAATCGTCGAATGGAGTTCGACCATTTCCCGTGGCCAGTGGTCGACGAAAATCGTCGAGCTGCGTTCGACGATATTCATGCGTTCGACGATTGTTCCCGCGTTCGACGAAAATCGTCGAGCTGCGTTCGACGATTCCTGTAACTATGATCATTTATTCCTGTAAGCTGGGATTTATTCCTTTTCAGTTTTTTTTCTTCCCGAGTGATTACCTCCTAGAGGGGATGTCTTATCGTCCTTTCGTTATTCCTTTGTTTTGAGGGCCGAATCGTGGGTTATGGCAGGTAGTGGTATTTTGACGCTCTCAAGGAGCGGGATGTTTTGTGTGCGAGCCGTGGCCGCCACTTTTTAGTCCCAGGTACGGGTTGGGTATTGCTGTGGCCGCCACCCTTTTAATCCCAGTTACGGGCTGGGTTTGAGGTGGTTTTGTGCTGACACAGTGAAATTTTATTTTTAGTTGGAACTGTTTTGTTTGGGGGACTGTTTATGGTCACCAACTCAGGTCCATGTTGTTTACTACTGCCATTAACTCACAAATTAGGATTGTTATGTGTTTCTTCCTTGTAGAATGCAACATATTGTGGCAAGTTTTCTTGTCTTTTGCCTTGTAGACTCTGTAGAATATGGGCAGTGCTTGTTGTTGTTCCCTAGTACTTGGTGTACTTTTGCTTACTTTTGATAGTGTTTGCTTTTACTGTCATGATTACTTACTCTGTTGGATCCTTAGTTGATTTGGGCTAGGTTCACTGACTTAGGATGTGACCCATCATGTATAGTCTGGGTCAAGTTTGTGTCTTAGAGTCTAGGACAGTCCTCTATCTCAACTTCAGATGGACCATCCTTCTTCAAGACCATCAGGAACTCCAGATCTATCAGTTTTTCAAACTAAGTGAAATGAGTTCGACGTTCGTCAAACTCAGCTCGATGAAGGAAGTTGTGCGCTCGACGATCGTGATATAATTCGCAGTACTGAGCTCGACGAACTTTGTTCTTTGCTCGACGAACACCAGATTCTATTTCAAGCATTCTCAGGACTACTTCAAATTTCTCTAAGTCCAGCTCCATGCTTTGGTCGACGAATTATTTACTAAGCTCGACGAACTTGGACCTCAAGTTCATAGCTTCTTAGGACGACGAATTCTAATCTCTACTCGATGATTTTTGTGCTCAGAGAATCTATGTCGACACTTAGGGCTTGTGTCGACACCATACGAGTTGTGTAGACACCCAGGATTTCTGTCGACACCAGCTTGTGTCGACGCCAGAGGATTTGTGTCGACATCCAGACCAATCTGTCGACACCAGAGGAGTTGTGTCGACACCTAGATATATCTGTCGACACCAATTTATGTCGACACAACATTTCAGTAGATGCAGAGTATTTCGTCCAAGTCCAGAACTTTTCTCAGGTCGAAGAAGTTTATTCTCAGCTCGACGAATTTGGTTCTCTGCTCAACGAATAATGTTTGTCTGATATTGAAGATTGTCTATTCAACGAATGAAGACTGTCAGCTCGACAAACTCAGCTCATCTCGACGAACTCAGCTCAGCTCGACGAACTCAGCTCAGCTCGACGAACCCAGCTCAGCTCCACGAACTCAGCTTAGCTTGACGAATTCAAGACTCAGCTCGACAAATTTTGCTCTTCGGTCGACGATTCCAGACTAGGTCTTCTTCCGTTCCCGTCTCATCTCATGGCGCTGATTCCTGGACAATTAATGGCAGTTCTTCACAGTATACTACCGTTAGGATGCGCAGTTAATTCTGGATTATTTCATGTCATTTTCCCATGGAAACAGTTGGGGAAATAATTAATTGCTGCTTCCGTTCCAGGTCGTTTGTAATTACTGCTCGACATTCAAAATTCGAATGCTCTCGATAACAGACAGAGATATACCCAGAAGAGATACAACAAATATAGAACACAAGACAACAACAACAAGAAGATAGACAGTGATTCAGATAACACAAGAAAAGGAATTCATTCTTGGCCCAGAGAGAAATTGATTTAGAAGAAGAAGAAGAACATTACATCAATATCAAGAGTCTTCTTCATCTGCTTTTACTCAGGAGAACTTCAAAACAATACAGTCATATCAGTTGCAAGAAGTTCCTGAAGACTCTCTCTAGACCTGGAATTCTAGGTCTTTGAAGACCTATCACCCTGAAGCAGTGCTCCATTATTCTTCCTGAACCATTCTACATCTCAGGGGGAGCAAAGCTGCTAAACAACATTCCACAAGTCTTCTCATTTGACTTGAGAAAGAGAAGACCTCATCACCCTCACACTCCACCTCTGTACAGGGTTTTAATTCCCTTCAAAATTATTCTGGTTGTAAGTCTCCCACCAAAAGACTTGAGGGTTTGGTTTTTGGGAACCTGATCAAAACCCCATTGGTGCCAGGACACCTGATCAACCCCTTCCTGCAGTGGATACCTACCAGGGTGGTAGAAGAGTGGACTACCCAGATTTGGGGAACCACTATAAAATTCTTGTGTCATCTGGTTGCTTTCTTTTCCTTTTTGTTTTTTGGCCTTGCTCTGTGATTGTGCTGTGATTAGTCCTTTGCTGCTTTCTGGTATATTGTATTTGCCACACACACACACACACACAGCTAAAATACAACAGCAGTTGTAAAAGTTTCAAAATCACCATATACTCTATTCACCCCCCCCCCCCTCTAGAGCATATCAGATCTAGCTTCACTTTCAA
The DNA here is from genome assembly GCA_039583875.1 of Platanthera guangdongensis. Lineage (NCBI taxonomy): Eukaryota > Viridiplantae > Streptophyta > Magnoliopsida > Asparagales > Orchidaceae > Platanthera > Platanthera guangdongensis. The sequence continues at coordinate 100,750,338 of CM077157.1, forward strand.
TTGGTATCAGAGGGAGGTTGGTTAAACATACCATAACTGATTGGTTGTACAGGCTAACACCTGAACCGAAAGATCCCTTAGTTAGATCTCTTTGTTTTTATTCTATTATTCAATTTTGTTCTCACAGACATGGCCCAAAACAAGGATTATTGATGTAGATTTTATAAGTTTTGAAAATTATCCAAACTAAACTCTCAACTAGGCAAGTGCACCTATCGAAATTTAGTATAGGAAATATCGTATTTAAACTCGGGGACCGTTGAGTATTTGTACTCACAAGGACGAACTATTATTCTATCAATCGGAAAATTGGTTTTTGCGAAAACGAAAACAAACGTTAAATTAAGAGGAGAAATTCGATGAATAAAAGGCTAGCACTTGATCTGGAATCCCTTTGGGCTAGAATAAAATCCATGAAATTAAAGAGCACAAGCATCTAAATTATTAACTTCGACCGCGGAGGTTCCAAAGCTACGAAGCGCCTCTCTCGAGAATACGCACTCGACTAACCTTAGGTAGATCGATTAAGACCTCTCGGCCAGTCGAAAGACCTAAGCTTGCTTTAGGCGGTGAACCTCACTAATGGAGTTGACTCCAAGGCGGAAGAATTTTGCGTTCCTCTCTCGAGGGGTGCAAGAAATTCTCTTTATCCTTGAGTGATCTACTCGTATCCACAACCTCTCGGTAAATCTAGGATACGAATCTAAGCTCGAATAAACATAATTTGCAACTTATGAATTCGAAGAAAAATTAAATCAAAGATAAATCAAAGTTTAGAAAATAGAATGCTTGCTAATTCGAGACAAAAATAAGAATTTTATTCCATTCCAAAGTTCATCATGATCAAGTGCTAATTGGGAAATTAGCTACTCATCATGATGGGAGAATTACATGAAAGCATAAAGAAAGACATGATTAAAGAACGACTTGAAAATAAAGATTACACTAGGAATTGAAAATGCAGGAAAAACAGTAAATAAAACAGAACTAAGCTCCCCAAAAATCTCTCCCTGGCCATCTGAAGCTGTCTGGAATTTATAGAAAAAGTCGCTGGGTGGTCACGCCCCTAGGTCACGCCCGTGACCTAGGGCGTGTCGGTCTCGGAACCGTCGTCTTCAAGTCTTCTGAACGTTGGCGCGAAACCGCCAAAAGTCGTTAATTTGCGGGTCACGCCCCTAGGTCACGCCCGTGACCTAGGGCGTGTCTTGACGGTTGTAGAAGAACGGCGGGAAGCAGAAACGGCGGGAATAACTCCGGCCGTTGTTGGAAGGGTCACGCCCCTGGTCACGCCCGTGACCATGGGCATGTCTTGAGAAAACTCCCAGCGACTGAAACTGCAGCATTGAGTCGGCACGCCGGGCTGTCACGGGGTATGTCACGCCCGTGCCAAATGTGTCACGCCCGTGACTTGTTGCAAATTGAAACTGCCGTTGACTGGAAGTCAGGGCAGAGCACTGGATGTCACGCCTGGAGTACACGCCCGTGTAATGATGGTCACGCCCGTGTAATGATGGTCACGCCCGTGACCTTAAGGCGTGTACTTTTAATTGCCGTGGCAGAGATTTTTTCACGCGCCGGGTTCTCGCCAGGATGTCACGCCCGTGACCATGTCGGTCACGCCCGTGACTTGGCGTGTACATTTGAAATTTCCCTTCTTTTTTCTAGTTTTGTCTCCTGCTCAACCCTATAGACTCCAAATTGAAATTTGCAGCCCAGATTGCCCTGAAATAAGAAATTAGAAAAATTCAATAATAAAATTACAAAATATAATTATAAACTAATTAATTATTAAATAAAAATAATGTAAAAACTTGGACAAAATTAGAGTTATCAAATACCCCCATACTTACTCGTTTGCTCGTCCCGAGCAAACAACTTCACATGGAGAGTAGAAAAATTTAAATGCTAGAAAAGAAAAGTGAACCTAAGGAGTAAAATGCGAAGTCTTATGCCTATGCTCGTAGCTATTTTAGTAGAAAAACTCACTCAGCATACAAGTTAGGTTTTTATTTTTCTTAAAATGTGTTTCCATTATTATTATTACTTTGTAAAATGAAAATCCGGTAAATCTTAAAATTATATTCAGGGAGAGTGTAGCGTGTGTACTAAGATAACATTGCACGAACGAAGATCAAGATACCCTCCAAAGAAATCCATCAATGTCGATGGCCATAGGCTTGCCCTTTCACATTCTCGCCACGGCACTAGTTTAACTTATAAACATAAATCAGAAGGACTTAATTAGGTAGAAATGTAGGCTTAGGCTTTTGGTGAGGATGGTGAAAGATAAAAACGATGGCTTAGTCACACCAAAACCTAGAGAAAGCTTGCACATAAAAATTTATCATGGCTTTAAGAACGCAGCCAAAAATCCTAATCCCTTTTTTTTTCTTCTCTTTTTTTTTTATAATTTCCTTTTTTTTTTCAATTCTCACATCAAGCCGAAGATTTCCTTCTACCTCTTCAAAATTTTTTTCCTTTTTTTGTTCTCTTTTTTTTTCTTTTTATTTTGAAGAGGAAATGAAAATCAACTTTTGTTTTGAATTTTTAAGAGAAAAACAAAAAGAGCCACCAACAATAAAAAGTCTGCTAATCACTCACAAACTGTTTTTGTATATCTATGTGCAAGCTTGGTTTTAAGTGTGCAATTAGGTTGCTTTTTAGGCTTTGGTAAAATACTTGGTGGGGCTAAAACAAAAAGATAAGATAATAGGCTCAAAAATGGCTTGACAAAGATAAAATTTTAGGTAAGGGTGCAAAGTCTCAAACTGCCCAAAAGATGTGCCTAAATCATATCTATGCTAATGAGTTTAACTTATGCAAAGTCTTGAGAATAGTTAGAGGGCAAGTTCTAGACATCGAGAAAGAATATCTCTTTCTTGATCCGTGAAATATCTCTCTAGTAAACTTCTACTTACTCACCTAAAGTTTTTTTTTAGATTTTACCGGTTTTCAAAGTGAAAGTAAAATAAAACATTTCCACGCATTTAGAAAAATGAAAATCTAATTATATGCTAAACATTTAAATCTACATAAAATTCTACTTACACGTGCACTTGACTAGAAACACAGCATGGCCAACAGTTTTACTCCAAAATTCAGATTTCAATTTAAACATCAAAATATTCTAATCACTATGTAAAAGTCGAATACTAAAGATTGCGCAAGTGAGTAAATATAGAAATACAGATTTCTCTAGTTTGAAAATTTACCCCTTTTTTTGTGTTGTTGAATTTTTGGTTTTGTTTTTTTTTTTATTTTATTTTTTTGTTTTTTTTTTGTTTTTTTTTTGTTTTTTTTTTTTATAAAAAAATTAAAAAAAATAATAACAAAAATTTTGTATGTTTTGCTAGAAAACTATCCCCCCATACTTAAATAAGACATTGTCCCCAATGAAAAATACATAAATAAAGAGAAAGGATAGGAGACTTCCCTGAAGCGGGTCATGCAGCAATAAAAAGTACCTGGAAGAGAAAGCTAAAGCAAAACATATTTTTTTTATTTATTTTACGAAAAAGAAAAGATACATGATAAAGGACAAGAAAATGATAAAAAGAAAAGATACAAGAGGGCGGTCTACAATCCCAAAGAAAAAGAAAGCCGGCTAATCCTCATCGCTATGCTGCCGCGGCTCCTGATAGTGCGTCCGGAGGTCTGAAAACTCACGCTCAATACGTGCCATGGAGGAGGCTTGATTTGTCGCTAGCGTGGTGAATCGAGTGTCAAAACTCACAAATCGAGCATCAAAATTGGCCTGCATCGTATCTAAGCGTGTGTGAAGAGACGCAAACTGACGATCCCAATAGCTCTGAGGGCCGGGCTCGGAAGAAGGGTCCTGCGGTGGTGGAGGAATCTGGGGAGAGTGAATAGTGCCGCTGGGACCGGCACCGTAATCAAGGCCAAGATCTCCACCAACGACTGCGGGGGGAATAGCCTCAAACTCTCCATCACGTCGTCGCGCTAGGCCGAGGGCCTGAAGGGTCTGGAACTGGATAACTTGCGGCGTCTGCACGCAGCTGAGGCGTGGAAGAGCATCCCAAATGCCGAGCTGCTTCGCGAGGAAAGTGATGAAGTTCCCGCCGTGCACTGCTCCCAACCTCGCATTTTCGGCCTGGTGCCGAAAGAAAATTGCGAGCAGATAACCAAGGTTGAGGGGGACCCGGTAAAACATACTATATAAATATAGTAAGTCTGCCCGAGTCACCACCCCGTGGCTATCGCCGCGACCAGAAATAGTGAAGGTAAGGAGGTTGTGGAGAATATGTAAGGCGGGAGAAATGAGTTGGCTGCCTTTGGATTTCTTTGGGGTGTAGGGGGCGGTGTCACTACTGATTTCCGCCCAAAAGGCGAGAAGGTTGAAATCGGTCGGGAAATCAGTAAGTAAATCGAGATAGGCGGGAGATTGGGAAAAAGCCTCCGAGCAGAAGCCCATGACGACATTGAGCTGGCGGATGGTGAGCTGATGCACCATCCCACCTAGGCGAAAGATGATGAAGTCGTCATCGGCCGCCCAGCGGAACTCGAATGAAGCCAAGAACTCAACGGTGAGTTCAAGAAAGGCATGCTCGGAAATAGAGAAGAGGGAACTCCATCCAGGGGTGGACAGAAATCCCCGCACCAAATCCGCAGCTCCAAATGTGGCGAGGATCGCCCAATCTAAAATGTGGAATACGCCAAGGGGTTTGGCGCGTAGGCGCTCGCTGCGCTCCTGCTGGGTTTGGTTTTGAAAAAGGAGCATGGCTTCCGCTGCGGCGGGATCCGCGGGGTGCTCAGAGGAGGAAGCGGTGGAGCGAGGGTGGTGGCGAGGCATTTTGGTAGAGGGGAGAAGAAGGAAGGAATCGGGTTAGCAAAGGGAGAAGAGAAGGGTGGATGGTGTGGAGGAAGGAGAGGGGGAAAAGCCCTATTTATAGGGTTTTTCGGGTTGGTCACGCCCCCCTGTCACGCCCGTGACAGGGGGCGTGACAAGCACGGGACAAAAAAAAGGAGAATCCGAGGCCTCCTGCCTCGGATTCCCTGGTCACGCCCCAGAGTCACGCCCGTGACTCTGGGCGTGTAAGGCGTGTCCGGTGCAGGAATCCAATGCGCTGGCATTGGATTCCATGGCCACGCCCCTGGTCACGCCCGTGACCAGGGGCGTGTCGCGTAAAATATTACTAAAAGGAATCCGAGGCGTTGACCCGGGGTCACGCCTCGGATTCGACGACACGGCCCAGGGTCACGCCCGTGACCCTGGGGCGTGTATCTGAAACGAGAATTATTATATTTTTTTTTTTTCGGGCTAGTCACGACCGTGACTAGTTAGTGTCACGCCCGGCAACGGCGCCAAAAACTTGATGTAGATTTTATAAGTTTTGAAAATTATCCAAACTAAACTCTCAACTAGGCAAGTGCACCTATCGAAATTTAGTATAGGAAATATCGTATTTAAACTCGGGGACCGTTGAGTATTTGTACTCACAAGGACGAACTATTATTCTATCAATCGGAAAATTGGTTTTTGCGAAAACGAAAACAAACGTTAAATTAAGAGGAGAAATTCGATGAATAAAAGGCTAGCACTTGATCTGGAATCCCTTTGGGCTAGAATAAAATCCATGAAATTAAAGAGCACAAGCATCTAAATTATTAACTTCGACCGCGGAGGTTCCAAAGCTACGAAGCGCCTCTCTCGAGAATACGCACTCGACTAACCTTAGGTAGATCGATTAAGACCTCTCGGCCAGTCGAAAGACCTAAGCTTGCTTTAGGCGGTGAACCTCACTAATGGAGTTGACTCCAAGGCGGAAGAATTTTGCGTTCCTCTCTCGAGGGGTGCAAGAAATTCTCTTTATCCTTGAGTGATCTACTCGTATCCACAACCTCTCGGTAAATCTAGGATACGAATCTAAGCTCGAATAAACATAATTTGCAACTTATGAATTCGAAGAAAAATTAAATCAAAGATAAATCAAAGTTTAGAAAATAGAATGCTTGCTAATTCGAGACAAAAATAAGAATTTTATTCCATTCCAAAGTTCATCATGATCAAGTGCTAATTGGGAAATTAGCTACTCATCATGATGGGAGAATTACATGAAAGCATAAAGAAAGACATGATTAAAGAACGACTTGAAAATAAAGATTACACTAGGAATTGAAAATGCAGGAAAAACAGTAAATAAAACAGAACTAAGCTCCCCAAAAATCTCTCCCTGTCCATCTGAAGCTGTCTGGAATTTATAGAAAAAGTCGCTGGGTGGTCACGCCCCTAGGTCACGCCCGTGACCTAGGGCATGTCGGTCTCGGAACTGTCGTCTTCAAGTCTTCTGAACGTTGGCGCGAAACTGCCAAAAGTCGTTAATTTGCGGGTCACGCCCCTAGGTCACGCCCGTGACCTAGGGCGTGTCTTGACGGTTGTAGAAGAACGGCGGGAAGCAGAAACGGCGGGAATAACTCCGGCCGTTGTTGGAAGGGTCACGCCCCTGGTCACGCCTGTGACCATGGGCGTGTCTTGAGAAAACTCCCAGCGACTGAAACTGCAGCATTGAGTCGGCACGCCGGGCTGTCACGGGGTATGTCACGCCCGTGCCAAATGTGTCACGCCCGTGACTTGTTGCAAATTGAAACTGCCGTTGACTGGAAGTCAGGGCAGAGCACTGGATGTCACGCCTGGAGTACACGCCCGTGTAATGATGGTCACGCCCGTGTAATGATGGTCACGCCCGTAACCTTAAGGCGTGTACTTTTAATTGCCGTGGCAGAGATTTTTTCACGCGCCGGGTTCTCGCCAGATTGTCACGCCCGTGACCATGTCGGTCACGCCCGTGACTTGGCGTGTATATTTGAAATTTCCCTTCTTTTTTCTAGTTTTGTCTCCTGCTCAACCCTATAGACTCCAAATTGAAATTTGCAGCCCAGATTGCCCTGAAATAAGAAATTAGAAAAATTCAATAATAAAATTACAAAATATAATTATAAACTAATTAATTATTAAATAAAAATAATGTAAAAACTTGGACAAAATTAGAGTTATCAAATACCCCCATACTTACTCGTTTGCTCGTCCCGAGCAAACAACTTCACATGGAGAGTAGAAAAATTTAAATGCTAGAAAAGAAAAGTGAACCTAAGGAGTAAAATGCGAAGTCTTATGCCTATGCTCGTAGCTATTTTAGTAGAAAAACTCACTCAGCATACAAGTTAGGTTTTTATTTTTCTTAAAATGTGTTTCCATTATTATTATTACTTTGTAAAATGAAAATCCGGTAAATCTTAAAATTATATTCAGGGAGAGTGTAGCGTGTGTACTAAGATAACATTGCACGAACGAAGATCAAGATACCCTCCAAAGAAATCCATCAATGTCGATGGCCATAGGCTTGCCCTTTCACATTCTCGCCACGGCACTAGTTTAACTTATAAACATAAATCAGAAGGACTTAATTAGGTAGAAATGTAGGCTTAGGCTTTTGGTGAGGATGGTGAAAGATAAAAACGATGGCTTAGTCACACCAAAACCTAGAGAAAGCTTGCACATAAAAATTTATCATGGCTTTAAGAACGCAGCCAAAAATCCTAATCCCTTTTTTTTTCTTCTCTTTTTTTTTATAATTTCCTTTTTTTTTCAATTCTCACATCAAGCCGAAGATTTCCTTCTACCTCTTCAAAATTTTTTTCCTTTTTTTTTCTCTTTTTTTTTCTTTTTATTTTGAAGAGGAAATGAAAATCAACTTTTGTTTTGAATTTTTAAGAGAAAAACAAAAAGAGCCACCAACAATAAAAAGTCTGCTAATCACTCACAAACTGTTTTTGTATATCTATGTGCAAGCTTGGTTTTAAGTGTGCAATTAGGTTGCTTTTTAGGCTTTGGTAAAATACTTGGTGGGGCTAAAACAAAAAGATAAGATAATAGGCCCAAAAATGGCTTGACAAAGATAAAATTTTAGGTAAGGGTGCAAAGTCTCAAACTACCCAAAAGATGTGCCTAAATCATATCTATGCTAATGAGTTTAACTTATGCAAAGTCTTGAGAATAGTTAGAGGGCAAGTTCTAGACATCGAGAAAGAATATCTCTTTCTTGATCCGTGAAATATCTCTCTAGTAAACTTCTACTTACTCACCTAAAGTTATTCAACACATCAACTAATGCAAAGGCTATGAATACCTCCAGCTCCTACAACTTTTGTCAACACATCAACTAATCTGAGTGCAGTACCACCTCCAGACAATACTGAAGCCTACAAGAAAGCCAAGATGGCTAATGCAAAGGCTATGAATATTCTGGCCCAAACAATGTCAGATGACATATTTCAGAAGGTGGCTGAGTGCACCTCAGCCAAGGCCATTTGGGACTCTCTCAATCAAATGGTAGCAGGCTCAGCTGATGAAAGAAAGGATAGGAGATCCAGTCTCATTTCTCTCTATGAGAATTTCAAAAAGGATGAGACAGAATCAGTGGCTGAGATGTACAATAGATTAAGTTCAATCATTAGTGAACTCAAGACTCTTGACAAGGACATCACCTTAACTGAGGTGAATGACAAGATATTGATGCGTTTCCCCAGTTCATGGGACTCCAGAATCTGGCCAATCAAAGAAGCCAGAAGCCTCAATGAGATCTCAACAGAATCTCTGCTAGGCAAGCTGAAGTCATATGAGCAGCTTGTCAAATCAAGAGAGGCAGCAGAACAGAAGGCAACTACCCCAGTTAGGAAGGAGCACAGCTTGGCCCTCAAAGCTTCTGAAGACAGTGAAACATCTACCTCCAATGAAGAGTTAATGAGCCTCTTTGCCAAAATATTCTACAAAATGGCAAGAAAGGACTTTAGAAGAAAATCATCCAGGCAGGATGATAAACCCAAATATGACAAGACACCAACTAAGGAGGTTGTGTGTTTTGGATGCAGAAAGCCAGGGCACTATATTTCAGAATGCCCAGAGAATCAGAAAACGGACAAGGGAAGGGACAAGGATTCCAGAAGAAAACAAAGCAGTAGACTCTCCTCCAACAAGTATAAAAGGAAGGATAAAGGATTTGTTGCTGAGTCCTGGAGTGACACAGAAGAGGAAGCATCCTCCTCCAGCTCCAGTGAAGAAGAGGAAGAAGTCAGATCCAAGGAGGTGTGCCTAATGACAATAGATGCCTCCAGAAGCAACTGTGGATCAGAAGAGGATTCTAAAGATGAAGGTGCCTCATACTCAGAGGCTGATTAGGTGATTTCTAGTTTTGATTTCAATTCTGACTTGTTTAAAGTAGAATTTAAAACTATGTGCATGGATTTGATAAACTCAGAGAAAGAGATAAAAACCCTGAGGACTAGACTAGAAAATCTTCAATCTATCAGCACAGAAAACAGAAAACTAACTGACCAATTGACTCTAGCAAATGAACAGATAATCAAGTTAAAATCTGAATTATGTGAGGCAAAACAACTTGAGCAATCTCTCAATGGGAGAAGCCTTAAGCTGATGGATATCACAAGCACAGTAATTGCCAGATTAAATGGCAGGCTGGGCTTGGGTGCTTCATCAGGTTTACCCCCCATAATAAAGAAGAATATACTTTCCACTCCCATAAAGTTTATCACTGCTAAAGGTAAAGAAAAACTAACTGAAAAACCCAGATCAGAAAACAAGTCAAATCCCTAGACAATAGCAACAGAAAACAGAAGAAAGTGTTAAAAACCAAGTTCAGCAGAATTCGTCGAACTTAGATCGACGAAATCCTGCAAGATCGTCGAACCCCGATTGACGAACGTTGAACGCAAACTTCAGAAATAATTATTCGTCTTACTGCGATCGACGAACTGTGTATGGTTCGTCGAGCAGAGGTCGACGAACGTGGGATGCAGAAAATGACCATGGTCATTCTCTAAGTGGAGGTCGACGATCTCATCCCCATTCGTCGAACTCTGGTCGACGAACTTACAATAATTCGTCGATCCCAGAACGACCAAATATAAATAATTTCTCCTATAGAAATGTTAAAACAGCTAACAAGACATTTAATCCAGTAGCTGATTGGATAATTCCACCTAGGAGATATCACCCTCTAGGGTATAAGTCTCAACCTGCATTATCAGTCATTTCTAGCTTTACTTTTCAGCCAAACCAAGGACCTAAGGTAACCTGGGTCAAGAACAATTGAGCTTTGTTTTTTTGATGCAGGTACAGGTGAAGAACTGTCCAAGGCTAAGTCAGACATGGTACCTGGACAGTGGCTGCTCCAAGCATATGACTGGCAGCAAAGCAAATCTCACCAACTATAAGTCCAAGCTAGGACCAAAGGTGATATTTGGATACTCAAAGAGTGGTCAGTCAGAAGGGTATGGAAGAGTAAGCATTGGAGCAGTGATCTTCAAAAAGGTAACATATGTAAGGGGACTTAAACATAACCTTATATCCATAAGTCAATTATGTGATGAAGGTTATCAGGTACATTTCAACTCTACCTCTTGTTCTATTATAAATGATAAAAACCAAACTGTTTTAATTGGACTTAGACAAGGAAACATATATTTAGTAGATTTCATTTCTGCCACAACTGATATTTGTTTACTCAATATCACTAGTAACCAAAATGAGCTTTGGCACAAAAGGCTAGGACATGTAAACCTTAAGAACATATCTAGGTTATCTAAAGACAACCTTGTTAGAGGCTTACCTTCTGGCCCCTACAAGAAGGAAAGCCTATGCAGGGCTTGTCAACTAGGCAAGCAAACTAAAACTAGCTTCAAATCCATTAATAAAAGTGATTCACCTAGGGTATTATATCTGCTTCATGTGGATCTTTTTGGACCCATTGCAGTACAAAGCTTAGGAGGGAAGTCTTACACCTTAGTTATTGTTGATGATTTCTCCAGATTCAGTTGGGTAGCCTTCCTGAGAGCTAAGTCAGATACATTCAAAGTTCTTACAGATTTTCTTAGGACCATACAGATTGAGTTCTCTACTCATGTTGCATTGATCAGAAGTGATCATGGCACAGAGTTTGAGTCTCTTCTTATGCATGAGTTCTGTGAGAAGGAAGGTATCAGGCAGTGCTTCTCAGCTCCTAGAACTCCCCAACAAAATGGGGTAGCTGAAAGGAAAAATAGGACACTCATTGAAGCTGCAGGTACATTATTAGCAGATGCCTACATGCCTCTATCCTTTTGGGCAGAAGCTGTAAACACAGCTAACTATGTTCTGAACAGATGTCTTATACATAAACTAAAACACAAGACCCCCTATAAATTACTTAAAGAAAAGAAACCTAAAATCACTTACTTTAAAGTTTTTGGTTACATATGTTACATCCACACTAATAACAAAAGATACATTAGAAAATTTGAGGCTAAGGCTGAAGAAGGGATTTTTTTCTATGATATTCCCAAGTAAGCAAGGTCTATAGGGTTTTCAACAAATCATCCCTTAAAATTGAAGAATGTGTCCATGTGTCTTTTGATGAAGCTAACATGTCTTATAAGGAGAAAGACATTTCTACCAATAGTCCTTTGCAGGTTTCACCAATGTGTGAGTCTATGGATGGACTAAACCTTACCCAAGAGGTTCCAACTCATCCCACTCCATAGGCTGCTGAAGATAGTGAAGAAGAAATCCAAGAGGAAGTAACTGAACTTCCATCAACAGCCAGTACCATTCCTCAAGAGGAATTATTTGCAGAAGCTGTTGCTCAACCAACTCCACCAACTGACCTTGTCATACTTAGAGATCACCCCAGATCTCAAGTGATTGGGGACATTTCAGTTGGTGTACAGACAAGACATCAGCTCAATCAAGACTTGATGTATGCATGTTTTCTCTCTCAAATTGAACCTCTCACCATCCATGAAGCTGAGCAGGATCCCCACTGGATTCTTGCAATGCAAGAGGAACTAAATCAATTTGAGAGATGTAGATTTTGGGATTTGGTTCCAAGACCCCATAACTACCCAGTTATTGGAACCAAATGGGTCTATAGGAACAAATTAGATGCAGAAGGGAACATAGTAAGGAACAAGGCTAGACTGGTTGCCCAAGGATATAGGCAAGAAGAAGGAATAGAGTATGACCAAACATTTGCCCCTGTTGCAAGGTTGGAGGCCATTAGAATATTTCTAGCCTATGCAGCATATAAAAAGTTCAAGGTATTCCAGATGGATGTCAAGAGTATAACGGTCCAGGCCCATAACATGGGAACCCGCTGGCACCGCCGGCCTACCAGGGTCCAGACCCGGGCCCACCACTGGTAGTCAGCCCTTCACATTCAAGCTTGCAGGCCATGCACCCCAACCCCTCTCCATAAACATAAGCTGAGGTCCCTTCCCTGCAGCATCTCCTCTCCGGCTCAACGCGTCTGCCACCACGTTCGCCTTCCCGGGGTGGTAGTGCATAGTATACTCATAATCTGTCAGGAACTCCACCCAACGCCTTTGTCTGATGTTGAGGTCTTTTTGCGTGTCCACGTATCTCAGGTTCTGGTGGTCGGAGAAGATGTCGCAATGAACCCCGTACAGATAGTGCCGCCAAATCTTCAAGGCGAAGATTACCGCGCCCATCTCCAGATCGTGGACCGGGTAATTTTTCTCGTGAATCTTCAACTGTCGAGAGGCATAAGCTATCACATGCCCGTTCTGCATCAGAACGGCACCCATCCCTTGGTAGGAGGCGTCGGTATACACCTGGAATCCCTCCCTTCCTGACGGAATAGCGAGGATGGGAGCCGAAGTGAGCCGACTCTTCAGCTCCATGAAGGCTGCCTCGCACTGTGGTGTCCAAATAAAAGGGGATTCCTTCTTCGTCAGAGTCGTAAGAGGGAGCGCGATCCGGGAGAATCCCTCTACAAACTTCCGGTAGTACCCGGCAAGTCCCAAGAAGCTCCGTACATCTGTCGCCGTCTTCAATGGTGGCCAATCCTGAACGGCCCGAATCTTGGCCGGGTCTACCGCCAACCCAGCCCCACTGACGATATGGCCCAAGAAGGCCACCTCCTTTAGCCAAAACTGGCATTTGCTGAATTTTGCGTACAGCTGATGCTCCCGTAACCTTTCCAATGTCAAGGCCAGGTGTCGTGCGTGCTCCCCTTCTGTCTTTGAGTAGACAAGGATGTCGTCAATAAAGATGATGACGAATACATCCAAATATTCCTTGAACACCCTGTTCATAAGGCTCGTAAATGCTGATGGTGCATTCGTGAGCCCGAACGGCATCACTGTGAACTCGAACAGTCCGTATCGGCTACTGAAAGCGGTCTTCGGAATGTACTCTTCTCGGATCCGCAGCTGATAATAACCTGACCTTAAGTCAAGTTTCGAGAAGAAATGTGCTCCCTCCAGCTGGTCGAACAACTCATCGATTCGTGGGAGTGGGTAGGTATTCCGAACCGTGAGTCTATTCAGCGCTCGATAGTCTATGCACAGGCGGAGACTTCCGTCCTTCTTCTTGACAAACAGCACCGGGGCTCCCCACGGTGAAGAACTTGGCCGGACGAACCCTGCCTCTACAAGTTCCTGCAGCTGACTCCGGAACTCTGCCAACTCCTTCGGGGCCATCCGGTAAGGGGCCCTAGATGCCGGCCTGGCTCCGGGCACTAACTCTATCTGAAAATCCTGCTCTCGACACGGAGGTAGTCCTGGCAATTTCTCTGGGAAGACGTCGACGAAGTCCCGCACCACTGGGATGTCTGTCATGGCCCCCTTGGCATCCTCTATCTCAAACAGAATCTGGTAGACCTCTTCCCCCTGTAGATGGGCCTTAACGGCCTGTACTGAAGATAAAAGCACACAAGAGGCGGATCTTATACCTTCGATGACAATAAACGAGTCTCCATGCCTCACTGTGATCTTCTTCGCTTGGCAATCAATCTGGGCATGGTTCCAGTGCAACCATGTCATGCCCAGGATCAACTCGAAGACTGGCATTCTAAGAATCATTGCCGCCACTTCGAATGGCTTCCCGCCAATCTCCGCCTCCATGTTGCAGTGGGCAGAGGTGAATAGCTCCGATCCATTAGGTAAACGCACCCTCCTCGTCAGGCCTGTGAACCGTTCTACGCCATCTAGCCCTTCCACGAAAGCCTCTGATACGAACGAGTGCGAAGCACCCGTGTCGAACAATGTGTAGGCGGGTTTGCCGCTGACGAAGACTATACCTGGATCGGTTAAATGTCTTAGGATTCTGTAACTAGTTTCTTCCTATTTAATCATTTTTTTTTGAGAAGTTCCTAAAAAAAAATTGACAGCAGAGATAATGGAATTTTTATTTAAATAATTTAAAAACTCTTGTCATACATGTTATGACTTGCTCCGGGTTTCGAGGCTGTGCCAGATCCAAGGCATACACCTGCTCCCTTTCCGGTCTACGATCGCCACCTGGGTATCCACGTCCTCGGCCACGACCCCGGCCTCCGAAGTATGGCGCTGGTGGGGCAGCCTGTGGTGCTGGTGGGGGTGCCCTCCCCATGGGACAGTTCCTCCTAATGTTTTTATTCACTAAATAACAGAGAAATATTATTGGTTGCCAATTTTCATAATTTTCCAGATAGTTCTTGACCTCTGAAAGATTTATTAAAAATAATTCCTAAGATCAAATATAATGAAGGAAGTGTCACAAATATGTCTCCAATAATTATGTAAAAATTACTAGGGCTTCATAAGGAACTAGAAACATCATGATGAAGAAATTAAAATTTTTCAGACAATTTAAATGTCATTATTAAATTTACCAAAGTTCCATAGAATTAAATAATTAAAGAAGCAACTACTAAATATCATTCTTCCAAAATTTCATAAAAATTTACAGAGATGGGTACCATGATTACAAGCCCCTTTGGTAAGTTTCATCAGATTTAATCAAGTATATTTTTCTCCAAAAATTTCTAAGTGAAACTTGTAAAACATGACTTTGTGAATAAAGTACCAAAAATATTCATCCAAAATTTATTATAAAGTTTCCAGAGATATATATACCCTAAACAACTACCCATTCAAAAACTCAGCCCTTTTCAGAAAGTTTTGGTATTAGATCTTATGATTTCAAAGCTAGTGCCCTAAACTAGGGTTATAGATTTAAGGGGTTTAAAGTCTTCCAAATGCCCTAAAATTTTAACCACAGGACCATAGTAACCCTATGGACATCATTCCCAAGTTTCAAGTCCATCCAAGGTCTTTTGACCCCAAATCCTTCAAACCCTAGAAATTTACCCTAAAAGGGCCTACCCTAAAATTCTAGGGCTACCCTAGTCCAAACCACTCCAAACTTCATAAGTGAGTGTAAAAAGTCAAATTATATCAGTGGCCAAAATTGCAGCCTCTGGTGAGGGAATTTGGCCACTCAACCATCAAATAGTGGCTTTAGACCAAAATACCCTTATAAGGTCATATATAGGGTGGGTAAATTACCTATCCTAAACATTTCCAAATGAGCTAAAGTTTTAACCCTATACCTATCCGGACATCTAAGACCACCCACCAAAATTTGGGGGAGTTTTAAATTAATTAGGTCACATAATTAAATTAATCATGATTTATTAAATTTTTCTAAAAACTATAGAAAACTATTCTCCAAAAATTCTAAATTTTGGACAGGTTCTAGATATGACTAAGACTTTCTCACTGCCTAAATTTCAACTTGTTTGGACAAGGCATGAAGTGTGGGCACCCAAAATAATTTCTGTTTAGGCCTAGGTATAGGTCCTACCAAAAAGGGTACCCTGGTCTAACCAGTGGCCCAAAAGGGTCCAAGCAATTTTTGCTACAAACTAGACACCCTAAGCTACAATTTTCATGTTGGGCAGATTTCCATTCAGGGTCCCTAAGTATTTTTAAAAATTAAATACATTAAATACATCTAATGTGACAGAAATGAAATGATATTTATTTAAATCCTAAAGTAATCGATTTGATGCCGCGCGAATCTTGGCGCAGATCAACGGCACTGGGTTATCGTCCCCGATGAGCCAACGGCCAGGTTCGCTTCTTCCTGTGCCGACTTCAAACGTCTGCCGCCGGCCACCCAGTCCCTTCCCCGGCCGGCCACCGCCACCATCACCTCCGTTGAGGTGGTGGCTATCGCCAGACGGCGGCACAGCCGCCGGAGGGGCGGATTCCGGCGATCCAACCAAGAAAATTTTCGGCCGGAAGCCATGAATTTTGCGAATTGGATCGGGCTCAATTGTGCCCGAACCTTGGCCCTAATGAAACCTAAGATCTACCCATGAGAAAAGAGGAGGAGGAGGACCTTGTTGGCGGCCTGGAGACGAGCGGATCTGCGGGTTGACATGGTGGTGGTGCCGCCGATCGGAATTCTGCAATCTCCCAGTAAACTCGCCGGATTTCTTCAGTTAAGGATTGGGGAATTCTTCTCCAAGCTCACTGATGATGTTTAAAACATCAGGGGGGAAGAAGGATGGAAGAAACTGCCATGGCCATCATGGCCATTAAAGGCTTGTTTCGGCCATGATGGTGGAGGCTGTAACAGCCCCTTGACAGCCAGGAAAATGGCTGGAAACTCCTCCCCTTCACTAGAGGAGATGAATGCTGCCATCAATGGGGACCATTGGCCTTTCCTTGGCCAATCTCCTCCTTCAACTCTCTTTCCCCTTTTCTCTCTCCTCCATTAGTGTGGAATGAAGCTTTCTCTCTCTTTCCTAGTCACCAAAACTGACCATGCTGACTCCCCAGCCTATTGGCAGCCCTTTCCACCCATAATATTTCATTATGTTGTGGTTAACTTAAAAGGAAAAAGGGGTTGAGCTTGGGTTGACTCATTTAGGCTAATTTGACCTAACACTAGAATAGAGTTGACCTTAGTCAACATGACCATTTGAGTTGACCCCAATGGGTCCTTGGTGACCTATTGGACTCCCTTAAGGATCTAGGAAGACTTGAGTAAGGTTGGTTGGGCATCTTGGGGGTCACATGCCCCTTGGTAAGGGCACTTTGATCATTTTAGGGCTAGAGTTGACTTGGGTCAACATAACCATTTAGGTTGACCCCATTGGGTCCTTGGTGACCCATTGGCCTCCCCTAAGGTCTAGGAAGGGTTATGTAGGGTTACCCTGCACTTTGGAGGTCACATACCCTTAGTAAGGGTACTTTGACCAGATTAGGAGCTTGAGTTGACTTGGGTCAACCTGGCCTCTAGGGCTGACCCCAATGTGTCCTTAGTGACCCATTGACCTCACTTTAGGGTTAGGAGGGCATAGGTGGGGTCCTCTAGGCTAGGAGTAGGTCAATTGACCCTAAGTAGGCTAGTTTGACCCATTTAGGGCTAGGGTTGACCTTGGTCAACTGAGCCTCTTTGTTTGACCCCAATGGGTCCTTATGGCTCTAATGGGCCTCCCAAGGTATTAGGGGTGTTGTGGTAGGGTCTTGGGGTCAAGGTGTAGCCCATGGTCATCCTAAACCATTGTTCAGAGTTCTACTATTTGCGGACCATGGTGATCCCCCACCTTTTTGTCCCCTATCTCTTGACTCATTACTGGCTTCCTAGGGTTTGTCATGACCTAGTCATGGCCAAAACCACTCTTAGGGGTCTAGTTGGAAATGGGATGTTACAAATCCCAATAAACAAAACAAAGATTTCGTCCCCGAAATCAAGGTTGAGTCTACGGGACTTACTACCGAAGAAAAGAACCTTGTAACATCCCAGCATGGCGGCTTGTTTGCTAAAATTGGTTTAAAGGGAAACCTAGATCTATGACCATTTCGCCCAATCGGCAGACCAAGATCCCAATAAACAAGGATAAGCCCCCAATAAACAAAAGATAAGCCTCTATCTGCCTAGAGCAGCCCTTAGTAAATTAAAGCAGGAGAATAAATTAACATCTTGAGGGGTCTGAGAGGTATACCTGACTGAATAGCTCTGGGTATCTTTGTCGCATCAGGTCCTGCGGCTCCCAGGTATGCTCCTCCTGGCCGTGGTTCCTCCACAGGACTTTGACTAATGGGACCTTCTTGCGACGCAGGACTCGTACTCCTCGGTCGTCGATCCTAACCGGCTCCAAACGAACTGACCGGTCCGAAGCTACCGGCCCTTCGGTGGTCGTAATCCGCTGCTCCGGGCGTAGTAGAGCCCTTCTTAGCGAGGATATGTGGAAAACATCATGCAGAGCTGCCAGCTCTGGTGGCAACTCCAGCCTGTAAGCCAGGACCCCTATCCGCTCCAGGATCCTGTAAGGGCCCATATATCTGGGGCTGAGCTTCTTCCTTCGGCCACGCATCCGAGAAACTCCATGCATAGGCCGGATCTTCAAAAACACTCGGTCCCCGACCTGAAATTCCACCTGACGATGGCGGGCGTCATAATACTTGGCCTGCCTGCTCTGTGCCTCTAACATCCTGTCCCTGATCAACCTCACCTGAGCCTCGGTGTCTTCAACAAAATCCGATCCCAAAGCCTTTGGGTCCTCGTCCTGAATCCAAGAGAGTGGGGTTCTGCATTTCCGTCCATATAGAGCCTCGTAGGGGGCCATGCCTATGCTGGCCTGATGACTGTTGTTGTACGAGAATTCCACCATCGGTAACATCTTTTCCCAAGGTTCTCCTCGGTCTAGGATGCATAGACGTAGCAGGTCTTCCAGTGTCCGATTTGTGCGCTCTGTCTGCCCGTCCATCTGAGGGTGGAAGGCGGTGCTAAAAGTCAGTCGAGTGCCCAAGTATGCCTGAACCGACCGCCATTCCCTGGATGTAAACCGACCGTCCCGATCTGACACGATCGTCCTGGGTACTCCATGATAGCGAATGTACTGCTCCACAAACTTCCGAACCAGAACCCCCACTGAATCGTCCTTCCTGACTGGTATAAATCTAGCCACCTTCGTCAATCGATCTACGATGACCCAAATCGAATCATTTCCCGTTCGTGATCGGGGGAGACCATGAATAAAATCCATCGCAATATCCTCTAACTTCCACTCTGGCACTGGAAGAGGTTGCAACAATCCCGCGGGGTTTCTGCATTCCGCCATTCACCAACTGGCAGGCTTCGCAATGGGTCACGAAGTGTGTAATATCCCTCTTCATTCCTGGCCAGAACATCATCCTCTTCAGATCGGCCATCATCTTGGTGATTCCCGGGTGTATCGAATACCTACTGCAATGCGCTTCCGCCATGATATCCTCCCGGATCTGACCTCCTGCGGGTATATAAATCCTTCCTCTGAAGTACAATAGCCCATCCTTCAAGGAATAATCCCCCGTCGAACCCTCCTCCAAGGTTCGAAATATCGGTTCCGCCCGAGGGTCTGTCTTCTGCCCTTCCCTGATGCGGTCCCGGATATCATCAATAGCGATCATCGACGCCAGATACTCCATGTATAATTCTGGATCGTCCTCGGATACTAGGGAACGGAGCTTGTCGATTCATATCTGAAAATCTTATATCTAGGTTTTCTTCGACCTCCGTCCCGCGCTTTCAGTTCCTTTGCTCTTGATCACCGTTTTCTCTGTAATTTTCTTTGCAGGTCATCAATGGCGATTCCTCCAGGAGCACTTGCAGCGATGAAGTTTGATGCAGCATTCTCCATGGACTTTGAGTCCTTCCAGCATTCCGATCCAATTTTTCTGTACATCCTTGAATTACTTGAAGAACTGCATCTCAAGGACTTCATGACACGCAACATCAAGCTACACTCAACCGAGATAAGAGAATGGGTGTATACTGCCACAATTTCTGAAGATGGCAATCTGACAGGAAATATTGGGAACACTGCCGTTTCCCTGTCCCCAGCAGTACTCTCTGAAATTATTGGACTGATCAATGGGGAAGACAATTTGGAAATGGTCGCTGAAGAATATGCTGATATGCTGAAAGTCAAGGGTTTCTCCGGCAACAACCCTAATAAGCTTCTGAAGAAACAACTATCCGCCAGCCTCAACAAGCATCAGGTTGATTGGGGCATGGTCTTCTTTGACCTTATCAAGAAAAGAACTAGTAAGAAGGAAGTCTGCTATGGCAGAATCCTGGGGATTTTCCTCCAGGAAAAGTCCAGTGAATGTTTGGTCTCCCTTACCACATTCATCAATGCCAGCAAGCGCCTCACCTGCGCCTTATTTGGCCGATGGGAGAGGACAATCTCCAAACCGTCCAAGGGTTCCTCCTCCTCCATCAATGCTTCTGAGAGCACCAGGACCGTCAAGGTCACTCCCCTCCCTGACTCTGAAGAGGTCATTCCCCCTACCAAATCTCTTCCCACTCCTCCTGCACCTCAAGTGGCTCCACCTCAATATCAATCTCCACCGCCTGACCTTACACATATGCCTACACCTCCAGTTTCCCCCACTGAAACACATATTCCCTCTCCTCCTCAATCCCCTCTTCCACCACACATTTCCATTATTCCATCCTACACCATACCCACTGAATCACAACCTGTTCTACCTCCCTTATCCCCTCCACATATTCTTCCTTCCTCCTCTACTATTCTTTCTCCACCTATGGATTCTTCCACCATTTCCACCATCATCTCTCTTCTGACTCCTCTTATCAAATCACTCATCACAGAGGCTATTACACCTCTGGTGAATTCAATTGATTCTTTATCTGCCCAAATCTCAGCCCTCTCTACTGCCCCCTCTTCATTCAGGGGCCTGGCTCCAGGTTCTCCTGAACCCAGACAGGGGGAGATGCTCCATGATGAAGCTGGTGCAGCAGCTGCAGAAGTGAATACTGTTGATACAGATACAGATACTACAGATATAGTTGATTCAGTGCTTGATAATGCACTTGCAGTTACAGATACAGCAATAGATTTTATTCAATTCATGGAGACTGACAGTAGCTTTGATGAGTCAGTAGATTCAATAACAACTGCTGGTGATTTTCTTATAAATCCCACAGTTAATTTATCTGGAATACTTCAGATCTTTGATCCTGTATATATGAAGCTTCCTTCAGTAGAGATTGCTAAGCCATATTTGGCTATTGTCCAGTATACCTCTCCAGCAAATCCAGCAGTTGCCAGGCAACTTTGTGCATCCTTTGCTGCTCCCTCTGCTGTTCCAACTTCTGTGTCTATTCCAGAAATCTGCCCTGTCCCAGATTTTGTCATGGATGATTCTCCCATGCCTGATCTGGATGAGCTCATTCTGGCAGACATTGAAGAAGAGAACAAGGCAGCAGCTGCAAGTTCTGTCTCTACTGTTGTTGTACCCTCTCCCTCTGAACCTTCTATTACCCCTCAAGAAAAACCTCTTACCATTCCTGATGCCACTCTGAGGAAGTTGAATGCTTTGTATGATAACCCTCAGAGTTCAAGTTCTGATGATGATGATGATGAATCAGATGAGGAGGATGCTAAAAAGAGAAAGAAGTTGCTCTCTAAGAAAAGGAAGGCTCCTCCTCCTCCTGCTCCCAAGCCTAATCCCACTACAGACACTCCATATTATATTCTGCATAATGTTGCTCCTTACAAAGGGATGCCTGCATGGATGTGGTTATCTAAGAACCAGCAAAAAGAGAGGAAGAGGAGTAGGAGATACTCTCATCCCCCAGTGCATAGATACAGAAAGTATCCTCCTCCTCCTCCAGCAGCAGGTGCATCTGGCTCAAGCTCTCAAAGATCTGCTCCTATTCAAACTTATCAGAGACAAACAGGGAGATCCTCTGGTAGTAGTCAGCCAAGGCCACCGTCTTCAGGCAGTCAACACCATCAACAACAACAGCAACAGCCCCAGGAATCTAAGGAACATGAAGCTGAAAGGCCATATTCTCCTCCTGAAGATCCAGAAACAGCCAACACAGCCAGAATGGCAAGATTCCAAGAAATCATTGGCTTATCTTTAATCAATAAAGCTAAAGCTGAAGGCAAGGATACAACAGGCTTAACTATTATGTCTCAGTACAGGAGAGATGAACTAAAAAGATTTGGGAAAGCAAACAAGCTACTCAATGTTGATGAGTACATGAATCTTCACCCAGAAGCAGTTGTCCCCAGAGCCACTTCACTGAACATCATAGGGGCAGCTGACATGACTATGACCAAGGCTCAAGCTTCAGATCCCAATAGGGAAATCATTTTCAAGAAGCCAGGAGATAAAGCACCAGAAGTCAAGCCAAGACAGAAGAAATCAGAGAAGTAACTTTGTGTTTTCTTTTCATTTCTGCTTCTATTTCAGTCTATATTTTGCATTAAAACAAAGCCAGTATGTATATATATCTATTGCATGTGTTGTAAATTCTTTGCCAGATATATCTCTTAATTTTGCTTTGTTATTCTGTTTGTTCTTTGCTTGGAGTTTCTGTTAGTGACCTCACCCAAATAGCGGGAGATTGTTGGATCCTTAGTTGATTTGGGCTAGGTTCACTGACTTAGGATGTGACCCATCATGTATAGTCTGGGTCAAGTTTGTGTCTTAGAGTCTAGGACAGTCCTCTATCTCAACTTCAGATGGACCAGCCTTCTTCAAGACCATCAGGAACTCCAGATCTATCAGTTTTTCAGACTAAGTGAAATGAGTTCGACGTTCGTCGAACTCAGCTCGACGAAGGAAGTTGTGCGCTCGATGATCGTAATACAATTCGCAGTACTGAGCTCGACGAACTTTGTTCTTTGCTCGACGAACACCAGATTCTATTTCAAGCATTCTCAGGACTACTTCAAATTTCTCTAAGTCCAGCTCCATGCTTCGGTCGACGAATTATTTACTAAGCTCGACGAACTTGGACCTCAAGTTCATAGCTTCTCAGGACGACGAATTCTAATCTCTACTCGACGATTTTTGTGCTCAGAGAATCTGTGTCGACACTTAGGGCTTATGTCGACACCAGACGAGTTGTGTCAACACCCAGGATTTCTGTCGACACCAGCTTGTGTCGACGCCAGAGGATTTGTGTCGACATCCAGACCAATCTGTCGACACCAGAGGAGTTGTGTCGACACCTAGATCAATCTGTCCACACCAATTTGTGTCGACACAACATTTCAGTAGATGCAGAGTATTTCGTCCAAGTCCAGAACTTTTCTCAGGTCGACAAAGTTTATTCTCAGCTCGACGAATTTGATTCTCTGCTCAACGAATAATGTTTGTCTGATATTGAAGATTGTCTATTCAACGAATGAAGACTATCAGCTCGACGAACTCAGCTCAGCTCGACGAACTCAGCTCAGCTCGACGAACTCAGCTCAGCTCGACGAACCCAGCTCATCTCGACGAACTCAGCTTAGCTCGACGAATTCAAGACTCAGCTCGACGAATTCTGTTCTTCGGTCGACGATTCCAGACTAGGTCTTCTTCCGTTCCCGTCTCATCTCATGGCGCTGGTTCCTGGACAATTAATGGCAGTTCTTTACAGTATACTACCGTTAGGATGCGCAGTTAATTCTGGATTATTTCATGCCGTTTTCCCATGGAAACAGTTGGGGAAATAATTAATTGCTGCTTCCTTTCCAGGCCATCTGTAATTACTGCTCGACATTCAAAATTCGAATGCTCTCGATAACAGACAGAGATATACAAAAACCAGAAGAGATACAACAAATATAGAACACCAGACAACAACAAGAAGAAGATAGACAGTGATTCAGACAACACAAGAAAAAGAATTCATTCTTGGCCCAGAGAGAAATTGATTTAGAAGAAGAAGAAGAAGAACATTACATCAATATCAAAAGTCTTCTTCATCTGCTTTTACTCAGGAGAACTTCAAAATAATACAGTCATATCAGTTGCAAGAAGTTCCTGAAGACTCTCTCTGGACCAGGAATTCTAGGTCTTTGAAGACCTATCACCCTGAAGCAGTGCTCCAGTATTCTCCCTGAACCATTCTATATCTCAGGGGGAGCAAAGCTGCTAAACAACATTCCACAAGTCTTCTCATTTGACTTGAGAAAGAGAAGACCTCATCACCATCACACTCCACCTCTGTACAGGGTTTTAATTCCCTTCAAAATTATTCTGGTTGCAAGTCTCCCACCAAAAGACTTGAGGGTTTGGTTTTTGGGAACCTGATCAAAACCCCATTGGTGCCAGGACACCTGATCAACCCCTTCCTGCAGTGGATACCTACCAGGGTGGTAGAAGAGTGGACTACCCATATTTGGGGAACCACTATAAAATTCTTGTGTCGTCTGGTTGCTTTCTTTTCCTTTTTGTTTTCTGGCCTTGCTCTGTGATTGTGCTGTGATTAGTCCTTTGCTGCTTTCTGGTTTATTGTATTTGCCACACACACACACACACATCTAAAATACAACAGCAATTGTAAAAGTTTCAAAATCACCATATACTTTATTCCCCCCCCCCCCTCTAGAGTATATCAGATCTAGCTTCACTTTCATACTCTCTTTTATCCCATTTTGATTTAACGCTCTAATTCTGATTTTCCTTGTTTTACTTGCTGAGGTGTTCTTTTCTTTTCTGAATGCCTCGGGTTCTGATTAGTAGCCGGGTAGGTGGCTAGATTTGCTGCGGTGTTGCTGGTGATCCCTTGAGTTGTAGGGAATCTTTCTCTTGCTGTTGTGAGGTAGTTTTTCTGCTTTTCTTACAAACATACATGCTTGCCAGTGGGTTCGTGTCAGTTTGTTGGCGTCCACTGGTAGTTTTACCTTATGATACTAGATATGTTTCTTTTACTACTACCTTTCTGGAGATAGTCTACTTGCTCTTGGGAAGATTTATGCTAGGTTGCTAGTTACTTTTAAACCTAAAAATACTATTATAAGTATATCTCATGATTAGCATGTTTGTAAAACTCATACATTACTTTCCAAGCAACGTAAAAAGATCGTTTTCCTACTTATAATATAATATAAATCTAGAGTCTTGCATAATATAAGTTGACCTCGGGGGTCACTTATGCACTCTCATAGGATGTCGAATATAAATAAAGTATTTTCCGCTGCGTATAAGTATAGTTTTTAAACTGTGGACTAGGTGATCCACTGAGCCGAGGGATACGGCCTTTAAAATATAACTGATTTTTCTAATCATTAAACTTATGAGATTTTCATAGTCTAGTTAGATGGTGTTCGCCTGAGCATTGACAGTTATCCCCTGCTCGACGTGGCATCACGACGCCTGTTTTCTCATACTCTGATACTTCTTGAATTCGGAGAAAATGCGGTTTGTGACACCAACCTCCAGTCATTGGACATGAAACGCCCATCTCGGTCACTCACGATGTTGTGGGGCACACCGTGCAGTCGAACAATGTTATCCATATAGAGTTTTGCCAATTTCTCCACCTAATCATCCTTCCTATTCGGAATGAAATGTGACACTTTCGTCAATCGATCTACGATCACTCAAATGGTGTCGTTTCTCTTATGCGACCTTGGAAACCCATGCATAAAGTCCATTGAAATATCGTCGAACTTCCACTCCGGGATAGGCAAGGACTTCAAGAAACCTCCAGGCTTCTGGCACTCCACCTTCACTAAGGCGCACGTTTGACACTTCGCCAAATAAAGTGCCACATCCTTCTTATGTCCTGGCCACCAGAACAACTTCTTCATATCACAGTACATCTTCGTGCTCCCCGGGTGAATCGAGTACTTTGTATGATGAGCCTCGTACATCAAATCCACCCGCAGTTTACCCATATTTGGGACGCACAGACGACTGTCCTTCCATAACAATCCCTCCACAACATCAAATTGGGAATTTGACCCATCCAAAACCTCATCCATGATTTGTTTCATGTTTCTATCCAAATCCAGAGCTTGCCAAATCCGATCAGCAGGTCATACTGAACTTTTGTCCAGTTCAATTGCGCTTCGTCACTAGTCTGCTTGTCAACATAAGAGATCTCTAATGCCTTCAACTCCCAAATCAAACGCTCGTCATGAACCGACAACCAGTTGGCATGTACAGGGGCCCTGCGACTCAACGCATCCTCAACCGTATTGCCTTTCCCAGGAATATAATGAATCTTGAATGTGTAGTCCCCCAGGAACTCCATCCATCTCTGTTGTTGTATGTTTAGATCCTTTTGATCCAACAAGTACTTCAGGCTCTTATGGTCGGTATAGATATCGACCTTCAACCGTACAGTAATGCCTCCACAGCTTCAGGGCAAATATCACGGCCGCTAAATCCAAGTCATGGACCGGATAATTCCTATCATGTACTGTTGGATCCCTAGTTGGATTTGGGCTAGGTTCACTAAGCTAGGATGTTTAACCCAACATGTATAGCTAGGGTCATGTATGAGTCTTAGAGTATAGGCCACGTCCTTAGAGTCAACACTGCATGGACCAGCCATCAACAGACTGTAAAAGACTCAAGACTTAGAGAAATTTTCAAAGACTCAGAAAATGAGTTTGACATTTGTCGAACTCAGGTCAACGAAAGTCGTGCTCAGCTCGACGAACTTAGAGAAAATTCTCTGAGCTGAGCTCGATGAACATGAATCTCAGGTCGACGATTTCCAGAGTATACTTCAACATTCCAACTCCAGAATTCTTCACACTTAACTCCAGTCAACGAACTTAGTTCTCAGGTCGACGAACTTAGTTCTCTGGTCGACGATTGCCGGGTATTCTACTTCAACATCTTATTCCAGAAACATCTAAGTATTTGAAGTCCAGCATCACACTCCAGTCGACTAACTCACCTTCTTAGCTCGACGAACATAGACAACAGTCTTGGCAAGATTTATCAAGTAGCAGTTAGAAGCTCTCAGCTCGACGAAACTAGTTATCAGGTCGACGAACCCAGTTCTGAGGTCGACGATTTCTGGACACGTTACTTAAACATTCTTAAGTTCAAGAAACATGGAATTCTGAACTCCAGTCAACGAAATTATACTCTCAGCTCGACGATCTGGATGCACAGAATTAGCAAGGGTCTAGAGAAAGCAGTTATCTGTTCTTAGGTCGACGATCTTGGATCTCAGCCCGGCGAACAACTATTTTCTGGTCGACGAACTTGACTTCTCAGCTCGACGAACTATGGACTCAGCTTAACGAATTCTGTTTCTGTTCGATGATTTCTGTGTAGTTCTAGACTTGGAAATTTCCCTCCCTCTGTTCCTTTTTTATTGCAATAATTTATGAGTAATCAATGCTTAAATATTCTTTGAATATTACCGTTAGAAGCAAGCATTGATTACAGTCTTCATCAGGAATATTACTTGCCGCTTTTCAATGGGACAATTGGGGAAATCAATCAATGCAAATATTCTTCAGACCGTCAGCATTGAATGAAGGAAGAAATTCAAATTCAGAAGGAAGATTACACAGAAATATAAAAAGGATTTTTCTTTTTCTTTCTTCAGAAGAACAGACAACAATACAGTGAATAGGTTTTTCTTCTTCCTTCTCGTCTGAACACAGAACCAAAAATACACACGGCAATAACACAACAAAATCAGAAGCCCTAGACCAGAGAAAGAACAGCAATCTGAAGAAGAAGAAGAAGAACCATTTAAATCAAGAGTCTTCTTCTGTCTTCATCCCAGGATTCTTCAAAGGACAACTATTACTATATCAGTCAAGAAGCACCTGGATATCTGCTGGTCAAGGATGAAATACTGAAGGCCTACTCACCCTGAAGCAAAGCTCCATCCTTCCTAAAACAATCTATATCTCAGGGGGGAGCTTTGTTAAAATCAAGATCCACTAAAGTCTTCTCAGTTGTATTTGAGAAAGAGAAGACATAATCACTCTCTCATCCCCCACTGTATAAAGGGTTCTTAACTCCCTTCAAAAGTTATTCCTGGTTGCAAGTCACCTGATCAAAAGACTTGAGGATTAGTTTTTGAGCACCTGATCAAAAGCTCATTGGTGGCAGTCACCTGATCAAAAACCTGAGTGGATTCCTACCAGGGTGGTAGAAGAGTGGATGTACCCAGGTTGGAGAACCACTATAAAATTCTTGTGTTGTCTGGTTGCACTTTTTCTTTTGTTCTTGTTGTGGCTGTGTGGCTTAGGTTTACTGTGTTTGTGGTATTTAATTTAATTTCTACAGTACCAGTGATAGATTGAATTATCTTAGGACTTATTTGTTAATTAGCAAAAAGCTTTATAAACCTAAATACTCTATTCACCCCCCCCCCCCCTCCTCTAGAGTATTTCAGATCTAACCCTTACTTTCAATTGGTACCAGAGCAAGTTTCCTTTGGTTGTACAAGTTAACCCCTTGAACCAAAAGATCCTGTGTTAGATCTGACCTTTACTTCTATTACGTTTATATTCACAGCATGGCACAGGACAAAGACTATGCAAGCACCAGACCTCCAATGTGCAACCTAAATAGGTTTGCCATCTGGAAGGTAAGAATCAAATTATATATGAATTCTATTGATGAGGATATCTACAATTCAATCTTGACAGGTCCTCCTCAAGCTACTGCCTCTACATCTACAGCAGCTTCAAGCACAAATGCAGTTCCACCACCTGAGTGGACTGAAGCCCAGAAGAAAGCTAAAGTTGTTGATGCCAAAGCCATGAATATTCTGGCCCAAACAATGTTAGATGACATCTTCTAGAAAGTGGTTGAATGCACATCAGCCAAGGCCATTTGGGATTCCCTTAATCAGATGGTGGCTAGATCTGCTGATGATAGAAAAGATAGAAGATTCAATCTCATATCATAATATGAGAACTTCAAGAAGGAGGAAGCAGAATCTGTAGCAGATATATACAACAGGCTGAGCTCAATCATCAATGAGTTGAAGACCTTAGACAAGGACATCACCCTCACTGAGGTGAATGATAAAATCCTTATGTGCTTCCCAAGCTCATGGGATTCAAGGATCTGGCCAATCAAGGAGGCCAGAATCTTAAATGAGATTTCCACTGAATCTCTTTTAGGAAAGCTCAAGTCCTATGAGCAGCTCATTAAATCCAGAGAAGCAGCAGAGCAAAGGACACCTCCACCAGCCAGGAAGGAACACAACCTGCCATTCAAGGCTGCTGAAGAGACAGCAACTTCAACAGTGAATGAAGAGTTAATGAGTTTGCTTGCCAAAATATTCTATAAAATGGCAAGGAAAGACTTCAGGAAGAGGTCATCCAGGCAGGATGACAAGCCAAGGTATGACAAAACCCCTACTAAATAGGTAGTGTGTTTTGGCTGCAGGAAACCTGGACACTTTATCTCATAGTGTCCAGAGAATCAGAAGAAAGAGAAAAGAAGAGAGAAGGATACAAGAAGACAACAAAGTTTAAGACCTTCCTCCAGCAAATACAAGAAGAAGGAGAAAGGCTTTGTAGCAGAAAGCTGGAGTGAAATTGAGGATGAATCCACATCTTCAAGTTCCAGTGAAGAAGAATAAGAGGCAAGGGCCAAGGAAGTCTGCCTCATGGACATAGATGCCTCCATAAGTCAATCAGATGAAGAAGAATCTGAAAATGAAGAAGCTTCAGAAACAGAAGCTGATCAGGTACTTTTATCTTTTTATTATAATTCTGATGCTTTCAAATTTGAATTTAAAACCATGTGTATTGATTTAATAAACTCTGAAAAGGAAATCAAAACACTTACGGAAAGACTAGCTAATCAAGAAAATATAATTTCTGAAAACAGTAAGCTGAAAGATGAACTTACACTAGTTAATGAACAAATCATTGCTTTAAAAATAGAGCTATGTGAGGCCAAACAACTTGAGGAATCTCTCAATGGGAGAAGCTTTAAGCTGATGGACATCACAAGCACAGTCAATGTCATACAAAATGGCAAGCTGGGCTTGAATGCATCATCAAGTTTACCCCACATTCTCATAAAGAACATATTATCAACCCCCATTAAATTTGTGTCAGCTAAGAATAAAGAAGTAATGAACAACAATCAAACTGAAATCACACATAAAAACAAGATAAATCAAAATCAGAAAACCTTAGACAAAAATAAAGTTCAGCCGATTTCGTCGAACTCAGATCGACGAAATATGGCAAGTTCGTCGAACTCAAGTCGACGAACTCTAAACGCAAATCTATATAATAATCATTCATCTTACTGCGATCGATGAACTGTGCATGGTTCGTCGAACCGAGGTCGATGAACTTGGGGCACAGAAAATGACTATGTTCATTCTCTGAGCAGAGATCAACGATCTCATCCCATTTCATTGAACTCTGGTCGACGAACTCACAACATTTCATCGAACCCAGTCAGACTTAATAAAAACTATAACTATAACAACAACCCTAATCAAACTAGGTTACCTTTAACTCACTTGATGATTGGATAATTCCACCTAGAAGATATCACCCCTTAGGATATAAATCACAACCTGAATTCTCTGTGATATCCAGCTTTTCTTATCAGCAAAACAAAGGACCCAAGGTAACATGGGTCAAGAACAATTAATTATTGTTTTCTACAGGTGAAGAGCTGTCCAGTTGTAAATCAACTATGTTATCTGGACAGTGGATGCTCCAAGCACATGACTGGAAGCAAGGACAACTTATAAAATTACAAGTCCAAGCTGGGACCAAAGGTCATCTTTGGTGATTCAAAGAGTGGCCAGCCTGAAGGCTATGGAGATTTAAGGATTGGAGCAGTCACATTCAAGAAGGTGACTTATGTAAAAGGACTTAAGAATAACCTCATCTCTATCAGCCAATTATGTGATGAAGGTTATCAGGTATACTTTAACTCTACATCTTGTATTATTTCTAATAAAGAAAAACAAAAAGTTTTAATTGGAAATAGACAAGGAAACATATACTTAGTTGATTTTCTTTCTGCTAATTCAGATATTTGTCTTCTTTATATTGTTTGCACTCAAAATGAATTATGTCATAAAAGACTAAGACATGTAAATATGAAAATTATTGCTAGGCTATCTAAAGACAGTCTTGTAAGAGGCTTACCTTCTGGTCCCTACAAGAAGGAAGGTCTTTGTAGGGCTTGTCAACTAGACAAGCAAACTAAATCTAGTTTAAAATCAATTAATAAAAGTGATTCATCTAAGATTTTGTACTTGATACACATGGACCTATTTGGACCTATTGTTGTACAAAGCCTAGGAGGGAAATCCTATACACTAGTCATTGTAGTTGAATTCTCAAGATTCACTTGGGTGTTCTTTCGGAGATCTAAGTCAGATACCTTTAAGGTTCTTATAGATTTTCTCAGGACCATACAGATTGAGTACTCTAATCATGTTGCATTGATCAGAAGTGACCATGGTACAGAGTTTGAGTCTCTTCTTATGCATGAGTTCCGTGAGAAGGAAGGTATCAGGCACTGCTTCTCATCTCCTAGAACTCCCCAATAAAATGGGGTAGCTGAAAGGAAGAATAGAACCTTGATTGAAGCTGCAGGCACATTACTTGCTGATGCTTACATGTCACTATCATTTTGGGCTGAGGCTGTAAGCACAGCAAATTATATACTGAACAGGAGTTTGATACATAAACTAAAGAATAGGACTCCCTATGAATTACCTAAAGGGAAGAAACCTAAAATCACTTATTTTAAAGTATTTGGATGTGTATGCTATATATATAATAATAACAAGAAATATATTAGAAAGTTTGAAGCTAAGGCTGAAGAGAGAATTTTTCTAGGATATTCCCAAGTAAGCAAAGCTTATAGGGTGTTTAATAAATCATTTTTAAAAATCGAGGAATCTATACATGTTACTTTTGATGAAACTAACATGTCTTATAAGGAGAAAGATATTTCTACCAGTAACACTTTGCAGGTACCTCACTTGTGCGAGAAAATGGGTGAATTAAACCTTCCACAAGAAGCTAAGCACCCTCTCCTCCACAAGTTGTTGAAGGCAGTGAAGATGAATCTTTGGAAGAGGTTGAACCTCATTCAATAGCAAACATAATTTCACTAGAGTAATTAAATCCAAATGTTGTTGCTGAACCAACTCCACCTACTGATCTTGTCACACTAAGGGATCACCCTAGATCCCAAGTGATTCGAGACATAACAGTAGGTGTATAGACAAGGCATAAACTCAACCAAGATGTGATGCATGCTTGTTTTCTCTCTCAAGTTGAACCTCAATCCATAAAAGATGCTAAGCAAGATCCCCATTGGATCATTGCAATGCAAGAGGAACTTGGTGTCTCAATCAGTTGTGACCGGGCGGAGATGTGGCGGATTGTGGTGTGGGTCTTGCGGAGTTTGGGATTTGGGTGTTCTGAAGCAGTTGGAGCTTTGCGGGCTGGTGCCTTGTCCGCTTAGCTTGGGCGGACTGGAGAGGGTTCGTCAATGGTTGCCTTGCTCCTGGCGGTTTCCCTTGGTGACTGGCTAAGTCCTACCCACGGGCTGGGCGGTGTGCTATCTTGGACCACACTCCTCACCTGGCCTATAAATAACCCCCCTGGTAACCTAAGTACGTAGTAGATTTGGGTTGGGCGAACAGGCTGACGGTTTGCTGTGTGCAGGTCGCGCGGATAACTCAAGGAGGAGCTTGGCTGTGACTTCGGTCAGTGCTTGGAAGTGTGCGATCTCTGACTCCAGGAGGTGCCAGTTTGTGAGTTCCTCAGTTCGGGTTCAGCAGAGGCGAACTGTCCGCGCGAGACTCCGTGGTATTCGGCGGATTAGGCTTGTTGCTCAAGTTTACAGCTGTTACTAGCGAAATAGGCAAGAAGAAGGCATAGACTATGATCAAAGTCCTTGGGTTTCCCGGTTTGCGCACTAGCTATCTTGCAAGGTTAGAAGCAATCAGAATCTTCCTTGCCTATGCTGCCTACAAGAGGTTTTAAGTCTACCAGATGGATGTGAAAGTGCCTTTCTAAATGGAGTACTTAAAGAAGAGGTTTATGTTGAACAACCTCCAGGTTTTGTCTCTCCAACCCATCCCTCTTATGTATTTAGATTGCATAAAGCCCTCTATGGTCTAAAGCAAGCTCCAAGAGCTTGGTATGATACCTTAGCTAGCTTTCTGATAAAGCATGAATTCACTAGAGGCATAGTAGATAAAACATTATTCACTAGGCACCATAAGGATAAAATCTTGTTAGTACAAATTTATGTGGATGACATCATATTTGGGTCTACTGACTCTAAACTATGCAAGAGGTTTTCTGACCTCATGCATTCTACGTTTGAGATGAGTAGCATGGATGAGCTCTCCTACTTCCTTGGTCTCCAAGTGAAGCAGCTACCTGATGGCATCTTCATCTCCCAGGCTAAATATGCTAAAGAGCTTCTTAAAAGGTTTGGGATGGCTGATGCCTCAGTAAAGAAAACACCTATGGCTACCAATGTTGTAATAGATTCTAATCCACATGGGAAACCTGTTGACCAAAAGTTATATATGGGCATTGTTGGGTCCCTATTATATCTTACAGCTAGCATACCTGATATAATATTTGCCACATGCCTTTGTGCTAGATTCCAAGTGAACCCTAAAGAATCTCACCTAATTTTTCTAAAAATAATTTTGAGATATATAAAGAGTTGTCCTAGTCTAGGCCTTTGGTATCCTACTGAGTCAGAATTTGATTTAACTGGATATTTAGATGCTGACTTTGTTGGATGTAGGGTTGACGAGAAAAGTACCTCAAGAACTTGCCAGTTCCTAGGTATGAGACTAGTGTCTTGGTTCTGTAAGAAACAATCATCTGTATCTACATCAACTGTTGAAGCATAATACATAACAGCTGGCAGTTGTTGTTCCTAGATGTTGTGGATTCAAAAACAACTCCTAGATTATGGGTTCAACTTAAATAATTCAACTCTACTATGTAATAACATAAGTGTTATATCCATAGCACAGAATCCAGTCCATCACAGTAGAACTAAGAATATAGACATTAGGCATCATTTCATTAGAGAGTGTGTAGACAAAACAAAATAAAACTTATCTATGTCTACACTGATTTACAAAGAGCTGATATTTTCACCAAACCCTTGGATGAAAGGAATCACTTGTTCTTTATTAATCAGCTGGGCATGATCAATGGAGAAGCTTTGATTTAACTTCTGTCTGCACTCGACGAATTCTTCAAAGTTCGTCGAACGGAGCTCGACGAACTGGTAAGAGTTCTTGAGATATTCGTCGAACAGAGATCGACGAACTCTCTGTGAGTGAAGTTGTTTTCGTCGAACGGAGATCGACAAATCTACTTCAGAAAACTTTCGTCGAATGGAGCTCGACGAAATTTCTTCAAATCTTCAGACTGAGCTCGCTAAATTATTTAACTACAAATTATTTCGTCGATCTCAGATCGAAGAATTATTTACTTTTCGTGGAACGGAGTTTGTCGATTCATATTCCAGAAAATCGTATATCTAGGTTTTCTTCTACCTCCGTCCCACGCTTTCAGTTCCCGTGCACTTGATCTTCGTTTTTCTCTTGCAGGTGAACTAATGGCGATTCCAGCAGGCAGTCTTGCAGCGATGAAATTCGATATAGGATTTGATGTCGACTTTGAATCTTTTCAACATTCAGATCCTATCTTTCTTGACATCCTGCAACTCCTTGAAGGATAGTAGTTGAAGAATCTGCTGTCCACCAGGATTAAGATATCTGGCGCTGAGATCAGAGAGTGGGTCTATACTTCTTCCACCACAGATGAGAACTCTATGACCGGTAAAATCTCTGGTAATGTTGTTCCACTTACTCCCGTCGTTCTCACAGAAATTTTTGGATTAATTAACGGTGAAGAAGAGTTAGAAATTAATACTGAGGAATTTGATGTGATGTTGAGTATGATGGGGTATACTGGAGAATCCCCAAATAAATTGCTGAAGAAACACCTGTCTACCGAGTTCAAATTTGTAGCAGACATTGTGGGGAAAGTATTACTGGGTAAACACAATGCACATGATTACATAACCAGGCACCAATTCCTGGTAATGTGTGTTGTGGTAAACAAGAAGAAGGTGAACTGGGCTCAGATTCTGTTTGAGCTGATTAAGAAGAAAAACAATAAAAAGGAGGTCTATTTTGGAAGAATTCTGGGAATCTTCCTGAAGGAGAAGGCTGCTGAATCACTGGTCTCCCCAACCATATTCATCAATGCCTCCAAGAGGCTCACCTGTGCCCTATTTGGCAAGTGGGAGAGAAGCATCACCAAGCCCTCCAAGGCTTCCTCCTCCTCCACCAGGCCTTCTGAGAGTACCAGGGCTGCTTCAGCCACTCCCCACCCTGCTGAAGATCTCCTTCTCCACCTCCATCACCTCCAGCCATCCCACCTCAACCTCAGATGGTACAACACCTCCCCTCTACAATTCAAACCACCATTCACACTCCTACACCTCCCTCATCCCCAGTACATCTATACCCCACTCACTTTCCTAACTCACCACCCTCTCAACATGATACACCAGTTCCATCACCACCCTCATCTCCACTCCCACCCCATTTGGCTGCCATTCCCCCCTCCAATGTCTCCTCCCTCCCTTCCTTTAAACTGCTTACTTCCCCTCCTCATGCTTCTTCTATCCCAGATGTTCCAATGATAGATTCTCTATCTCCTCCTCCACCAGTATCTTCCATCCCTCCTTCTGTTTCTACTAAAACACCCTCTGCCTCTCTGTCATTATACCCCTCCATTATTCCATCTCTCATTGCACTTCTTACTCCCCTCCTCAAAACAATTATAGTAGAGGCTATTTCACCTCTTGCTACCTCCATATCTTCTCTTGCTGATATGATATCTGCTCTTTCTGCTCCTCCCTCTTCAGTTAGGGGCCTGGCTCCAGTGTACACTGAAACCAGGCAGGGGGAGATCCTCAATGAAGAAGTAGCAGCAGAAGTAACAGTAGCAGCAGTAGTAGATGCAGCAGCAGACACAGCAGAAAAAGCAGCAGCAGATGCAGATGCTGATCAAGATTTATTTGATTTAATTCATTTTATTGAATCTGATATGGAAATAGATGAGCAGGTCCCAGAGGAAATAATAATTGTTGGTGATTTTATTATAAATCCCACAGTTGATCTTTTAAATTTATTGAGCAGTTTTTATACAGCTTATTTTAATAACCTTCCACAGTACAACATCAAACCATCTTTGGTTATAATCCCATACACATCTCCCATAAGCCCCAAGTTTGCCAAGCAACTAAATGCTAGTTTTGTTACAAGAGAGGTTCCAGCTATAGAGATTCTTGTCCTGCCATCTCCACCTAGAGTTCATCCCATCATTATTTCATCCCCTCCAAAAGATAGTTCTGCTCTTACCTTCATAATGGATGATTCACCAATGCCTGATCTTGATGCACTGATCATGGCAAATATAGAAGAAGAAAATAATACAGTGGCTGAAAGCACTGTTATGTATAGCCCTTCTATTCCAGCTCCAGCTCCATGCAGTTCTCCTCCTCCAGCTCCTTCTCCAGCTCCTATTCAGGCTAAAAAGCCCATTAACAAATCAGTATTAAAAGCTATTGATGCTTTGTATGATACTCCTCAGGATTCTGATGATGAGGATGAGGATGAAGAGGACTCAGATGATGAGTCTAAGAAAAAGAAAGTATCTAAGAAGAGGAAAGCTCCTCCACCTCCTACCCCAAAACCAAATCTAGCAAATGACACTCCATACTACATACTCCAGAAGATCACACCCTATAAGGGCATGCCAGCATGGATGTGGCTATCCAAAAATCAACAGAAAGAAAAGAAGAAAAGCAGGAGATATTCCCCACCTCCTCAAAGATACAGAAAGGATCCTCCTCCTCCTCCACCTGCTGCTGGTGCTTCCAGTTCTTCAACTCAAAGGACTACCCAGTTTCAAACCTATCAAAGACACTAGGGTAGGTCCTCTTCTTCAGGAAGCAGCCAACAAAGGCATTATTCATCTGGCAAGCAGCAGCATCAACAACATCAACAAGTCATTGAACATCAAAAGGCTGAAAGCCCCAAGAGACCTGCTTCCCCTCCTGTACCATTTGAAGATCCTGAGACAGCGACAACTGCTAGGATGGCCTGGTTCCAGGAATTGGTTGGCCTATCCATGATTAATAGAGCAAGAGCTGAAGGAAAGGATCCATCTGAATATACTACAATGTCCAAGTACAGAAAGGAAAAGCTTAACAGGTTTGCTAAGGCTAACAAATTTTTTAATGTTGATGACTATATGAAATTGCATCCTGAAGCTGTAGTGCCAAGAGCTACCTCCCTAAATATTGTAGGAGCTACTGACGTGACAATGACAAAATCTCAAGCAGCAGATCCTAACAGGGAAATTAAGTTTACTCAGTCAGGTGACAAAGGAGGATAAGCAAAAGGAGCCCAGGAAGAAGAAATGAACATTTTGAACTACTTCTAATCTATCTATTGTTTGTAAAACTGTCTGTTTATGATACAAAGCTTACTGTATATATATATCTGCTACACATTTAAATTTTTCCTGTCAAATATATGTTTTATTGCTTTGTATATTTTGTATGTCTGTAATTAGTGATCTTACCCAAATAGGGGGAGATTGTTGGATCCCTAGTTGGATTTAGGCTAGGTTCACTAAGCTAGGATGTTTGACCCAACATATATAGATAGGGTTATGTATGAGTCTTAGAGTATAGGTCATGTCCTTAGAGTCAACACTGCATGCACCAGCCATCAACAGACTGCAAAAGACTCAAGACATAGAGAAATTTTCAAAGACTCAGAAAATGAGTTCGACGTTCGTCGAACTCAGGTCGACGAAAGTTGTGCTCAGCTCGACGAACTTAGAGAAAATTCTCTGAGCTGAGCTCGACGAACTTGAATCTCCGGTCGATGATTTCCAGAGTATAATTCAACATTCCAAGTCCAGAATTCTTCACACTTAACTCCAGTCGACAAACTTAGTTCTCAGGTCGACGATTGCTGGGTATTCTACTTCAACATCTTATTCCGGAAACATCTAAGTATTCGAAGTCCAGCATCACACTCCAGTCGACGAACTCACCTTCTCAGCTCGATGAACGTAGACCACAGTCTTGACAAGATTTATCAAGTAGCAGTTAGAAGCTCTCAGCTCGACGAAACTAGTTCTCAGGTCGACGAACCCAGTTTTGAGGTCGACGATTTCTGGACACGTTACTTCAACATTCTTAAGTTCAAGAAACATGGAATTCTGAACTCCATCCGACGAAATTATACTCTCAGCTCGACGATCTGGATACACAGAATTGGCAAGGGTCTAGAGAAAGCAGTTATATGTTCTTAGGTCGACGATCTTGGATCTCAGCTCGACGAACAACTATTATCTAGTCGACGAACTTGACTTCTCAGCTCGATGAACTCTGGACCCAGCTCGACGAATTCTATTATCTGTTCGACGATTTCTATGCAGTTCCAGACTTGGAAATTTTCCTCCCTCTGTCCCTTTTTTATTGCAATAATTCCTAAGTAATCAATGCTTAAATATTCTCTGAATATTACCGTTAGAAGCAAGCATTGATTACGGTCTTCATCAGGATTATTATTTGCTGCTTTTCAATAGGACAATTGGGGAAATCAATCAATGCAAATATTCTCCAGGCCATCAGCATTGAATGAAGGAAGAAATTCAAATTCAGAAGGAAGATTACACAGAAATATAAAAAGGATTTTTCTTTTTCTTCCTTCAGAAGAACAGACAACAACACAGTGAATAGGCTTTTCTTCTTCCTTCATGTCTGAACACAGAACAAAAAATACACAGGGCAATAACACAGCAAAATTAAAAGCCCTAGACCAGAGAAAGAACAGCAAGCTGAAGAAGAAGAACAATCATTTAAATCAAGAGTCTTCTTCTGTCTTCATCCCAGGATTCTTCAAAGGACAACTATTACTATATCAGTTAAGAAACACCTAGATATCTGCTGGTCAAGGCTGAAACACTGAAGGCCTACTCATCCTGAAGAAAAGCTCCATCCTTCTTGAATAAATCTATATCTCAGGGGGAGCTTTGTTAAAATCAAGATCCACTAAAGTCTTCTCAGTTGTATTTGAGAAAGAGAAGACATAATCACTCTCTCATCCCTCACTGTATAAAGGGTTCTTAACTCCCTTCAAAAGTTATTCCTGGTTGCAAGTCACCGGATCAAATGACTTGAGGATTGGTTTTTGAGCACCTGATCAAAAGCTCATTGGTGGCAGTCACCTGATCAAAAACCTGAGTGGATTCCTACCAGGGTGGTAGAAGAGTGGATGTACCCAGGTTGGGGAACCACTATAAAATTCTTGTGTTGTCTGGTTGCACTTTTTCTTTTGTTCTTGTTGTGGTTGTGTGTCTTAGGTTTTCTGTGTTTGTGGTATTTAATTTAATTTATGCAGCACCAGTGATAGATTGAATTATCTTAGGACAAATTTGTTAATTAGCAAAATGTTTATAAACATAAATACTCTATTCACCCCCCCCCCTAGAGTATTTCAGATCTAACCCTTACTTTCATGTACCTTCAGCTGACGAGAGCCATAAACTATTATACTTCCATGCTGCAGTGGAACACAACCCAATACACTGCCCGAACCATCACTATAGATCTAAAAGCGTTCGGTCCCACTCGGCGAACTTAGAACAGGCGTTGTGGTCAACCGACTTTTCAACTCTTCGAAAGCTTGTGCGCACTCAAGTGTCCAAAAAAACTTCTGCTCTTTTCTCGTCAAAGTCGTGAGGGGTAATGCTATCCGCGAGAAGTTCTCCACGAAGCGCCTGTAATAGCCGGCAAGCCCCAGAAAACTCCGGACTTCCGCTACCGAAGACAGCACAGGCCACTCCCGTATATCAACTATCTTCGCCGAATCCACCGCAATTCCCTCTCCACTAACTATGTGACCAAGGAATGCTACCGAGGACAACCAAAACTCGTATTTGGATAACTTGGCATAGAGTTGGTTCCTCCTCGGCGTCTCCAACACCAAATGCAGATGCTTAAAGTGATCCTCCTCACACTGCGAGTACACCAATATATCGTCGATAAAGACGATCACGAAGTGGTCCAGGTACTCTCTGAAAGTTCTGTTCATCAGATCCATGAACATGGATGGCGCATTAGTCATCCCAAACAGCATGACGGTAAACTCACAATGCTCCTATCTCGTGCTGAAAGCTGTCTTGGGGATATCACTTTCTCTAATCCTCAGCAGATAATATCCATATTGAAGATCCAATTTCGAGTACAACGATGACCTGACTAACTGATCGAACAGATCATCAATCCTTGGGATCGGGTACTTGTTCTTCCTCGTTAACTTGTTCAGCTCTTGATAATAGATACAGAGTCTCAAGCTTTCGTCCTTCTTCTTAACAAAAAGGACCGGTGCGCTCCAAGGCGACGAACTTGGACGTACATAACCCTGTTCCAACAGCTCTTGAAGTTGAACCTTCAGCTCCGTCATCTCCTTAGGCACTAACTGATATGGGGAGCGTGACACAGGTTTGGCACCTGGCACTAGCTCAATAGAGAAGTCAATCTCCCGCTGAGGTGGGGCTCTAGGGAGATCGTCAGGGAACACGTCAGGGTACTCGGATACCACTGGGATGTTTTCCAAAGCAAGCTTAGGATTTGAAGCCCCCACTAGCGTGAAGAATAGCTCTACAACAGCACGAACCGCCTTAACCACCTGAAGAGCAGACATCAAAGTCTTACTCAACCCTTTCAAGCCTGCAAATATCGTCTCACGACCAGTTCCCAATTTGACCTCCTTGCAATTGCAATCAATGTATGTTTGCTGCTGCGAGAGCCAGTCCATACCAAAAATCATGTCGAACTCCACTAGCGGCAGTAACCACGCTTGCAAGTCGAACTCCTGACTCCCAATCTGTATCTTTATGCCATAGACTCTATCCACGTGCATTGAACACTCATTAGGCAACAACACATCCAATTTGTCCTTTGCCATCGAAGTAGGTACTCTGATGCGCGATATAAATCATTCGGATAAAAAGGAGTGTGAAGCTCCCGTATCAAAGAGTGCTCTCGCCGGATTATCGAAGATCAAAACAAAGCCTAATACAAACAGTAATAATCTAACAAGCGCAAGGTAACAAGTATTTAAAGATAATTTGCTATAAATTTAAACTGTACCTGTCACCACATCAGCGTGCCTTATGGCCTCCTGCTGGCCAAGGTTATAGACTCTAGGTTGAGCTAGAGCATAGTGGGATGTGGTTGACTCCACCACCTTGCCCTTCTCCTCATAGGTTGCTCCTGGCTTCCTATCGGAATTTGGACGTCCTCTCCAACAGTCTCATGAAAAGTGTCCCGGCCTTCCACAGTTATAGCATGCGCCGGGGGTTCGGCCTGTAGTTTCCCCCGAAGCACCGGAAGAAGGGGTTGGACCCAAAGTCCTAGCCTTCTTATAGAACTTACGAAATCGAGACTTTGAGGTAGTAGGCACCTTGAACTCTGTCTTCTTAGCACTAGTGTCTTTCTTCACCTGAACATTCCTCAGATCCTTCTCCAAAGAACGGGCCGTATTGACCAGGGTCAAGAAGCCCTGCGTCATAACCCCCGAGAGCAGTAGCCTTAGGCCATCCCTCAGACCCTCATAAAAATGGTTTGTCTTACCTACCTCATCAGCAAATGTAGAGATAATGTACCGACCCAACCGTGTAAATTCATGGAGATACACAACCACGCTACTCTATCCTTGCGTCAACTTTTAGAATTCATTCTCCATCGCGATACTCTGAGCCGAGGGAAGGTACCTTGCCAAGAATAGTCTCGAAACTTCTTCCATCGAGACGTCCGTGAGTTGCCATCCCCTCAGGTGATGTAGCTCTAAACCTTCCCACCACGGCCTTGCATCTCCGTCCAACTGGAAAGTGGCTATGGTGCTCTTCTGCCACTCCTCCGTTTCTGTAGCTGTCAAGACTCTCTTTACTCGGGAGAGCCAATCCTCAGCTTGGGATGGGGTTCCCGTCCCCAAGAACACCGGAGGATTGAAGCCCATAACATGCTTGAGCTGCTTTTCAGTTGCTCTCCTAGGTACCAATGGCTCCACCACCACTTGTTCCACCCTTCTCAGTTCTGCCGCTTGAAGCAGTACCTGATCCACTGCAGGGTCAGGCTGCTGTATTTGTCTTGCAGGATGGGCATTTATCATAGCGAACACCGCTTCAGCTACCAATCTTATGGTTTCTGTCGAGGGAGGTGTTGCAGGCACATCATTCGGTGCGCTACTTGCCTCAGAAACCGGGCGTTCTGATGGCCATACACCACTCCTGGTAACCTATAGTCGTACAAAACATCATTAAGTGACCGAACAATATTGCAAAAAGCAATTATAGGAACACGTAGGTTCCTGAAACATGTGTATTTTCATTCCTAAGTGGACATTCAAGGGTTCTTTTTATGTTATAACGATGACGCACACACATGTGCTCACCACCGCTTAAAAGAATTCGTCCACGAATTCATTTAAGCATGATCGAAATCGGTAGTCTGATACCAAATTGTAACACCCCTTATCCGTCACATAGCATATAACAGTAGGTCCGGCCTGGGCCCGACGCCATATACCACAGACAGACCGAAGGGTTACTAAATGAAACTATCCTTCCAATAACACACGTCCTACATAGAGCACATTCTAGCGGAAGCATTTTTATAGTTGCAAAAAAAGATCTCATCCATAACATGAATGTCCACTAAAATAACCCAAAAGGAATGAGCATACAAAATACACAAAGTATATGGTCTTATGGCCTTACAAGAGTTTTACTTAAATAAACAGTGTCTTCCAAACATCGGCACGCAGGCCGGTCACACATGAGTATAACAAGTAAACATTCACATCAGCCTTCAAGGGCCGGCTCAGCAACCAGGGATTTAGCCCGCTATTTGCCAATAGACCTTGCAGCACCTGCAAGCAACAATCCACCGCAGAGGTGGCAAACAAAAGTAATGGTCAGCTAAAGCTGACCAAATTATAACGACCCCGACCCTTAATTCGGGGCGGCGATGCTCCTTCCCTGCACTTTATTAGCATAGCCAAACAGTAGTGAAATTACACTTCATCACAGGCATAGGCACGCACGGCCACACACCTCGTGCTCTCAGGGCACATTCTCGGTGAACCCGCTCAAAATCCGCGGTCTCACCACTGCCCCTTGGACGACAAATCTCGTGAGCACTATAGTCTTACCGGCCTAAGCCTAAGACCCTCCATCTATGCCAACGGCAAGCACCACGTACCTTAGGTCTCTTTAACCGAACGACATAAAGCGGGTACGGTTCCACATAACCCGTTGCTCACGCCGGAACGTCAATTTAAGCCATATGCGTGGGTCAAGCTTCCCCAAGTCCCAAATCTATCACACAAATTTTACATAACCCAGTTATGTGCAAGTTGGCTCGCAGGCACACAAGATGGCAGAATCACGCTTCTGCCCAGTTTTCCGGGTGCACCTTGGAGTTAGTCCCCAAGATTCCCTGTTATAATCTACCGCGTAGAAAACCCGAAAGACAATCATCGGCGCGGAGTCTTCTCCAGCCATTCATGTAATGAAACATCACCGATCCAGACCAACTTGTCCGGGTAGGCTTCACACACCATGTCTATGTTCGTACTTTGATTCCGAACTCTACATGCAAAATAATGGGGACTATTCATATCCACCCAAAGGAATGCCTCACACTCACCGCATACTCGCGAGAGCGGGTTTCCTGTGCAGAAAGAAAGAGGACTTCACATGTCCAAGAAGAGAATCATTACCCTTGGGTTTCTCTTTGGTGCCATGAAGATATAGATGGATGAAAAGCATCATAATGGCCTCGGCTCTGTAGATCTGAACTCGGCTTGCGATTTGGGGCTCCGAAGCTCCACCGGCGGCCGAATCTCCCCTTCTCCTTCTTCATTGCTCTCCCCTCTATCTAAACTTTTAGAAAGAGAAAACTCAAAAATAAATGAGGGTTTCAAACCCTATTCTCGGCCTTAACTCAGCAAGGACCAGCCTGGACCCTTGGATCCCAATAGAAGGAAACAAACGGCCATCATTCGCACTTAAAATAACATTTCCTGGGCGGAACACGGCTTGTGACATGCCCGTGTCCAAGGCCGTGTGCCTCAATCAATGCCAAAACCGTCGCATCCCGACCAGGACACGAGCTTAGACACACCCGTGTTAACCTTGACACGCCCGTGTCAATCAGTACACGCCCGTGTTGTGGGGCATGTTCCTTAATCGACACATGACCAAAAACATCCTGAAGAGGACACGGGTTCTCGA
This sequence comes from Platanthera guangdongensis, assembly GCA_039583875.1. Taxonomy (NCBI): domain Eukaryota; kingdom Viridiplantae; phylum Streptophyta; class Magnoliopsida; order Asparagales; family Orchidaceae; genus Platanthera; species Platanthera guangdongensis. The sequence goes on from CM077157.1 coordinate 100,794,296, forward strand.
CACGCCCGTGTCAACCAGGACACGCCGGGGCTCCAAGTTGTGTTCCTCCCCCGACACAGCCCGGCTAACAGCCCGAGCAGGACACGGCCCTGAACACACCCGTGTATCAGGACTTGTTCGCTGTCTCGAGTGCATTTCGTCGACCACTCGTAAAGTTCGTCCAACCCGAGCATAACATGGCCCTGGACACGCCCGTGTCCCAAGCTGTGTGACCCTTACCAGGCACCAAACTTGGCTCTAAACGCTTTTCGTCCCTCTTTTGAGTTTTGGGGTGTTACATAGGGTCCTACCACCGTTTAGAGGTCCGAGACTTGACGGTAAACTTTGAGCATTTCTAGTCTTTCCAGCTCCAGGTCTAAGACTCTCATTATGCACTCCAACGATGCCAATTACTTAAGGCACTCTAGTCAAACAAGAATAACGTGGGAACAGTTCAGCTATTTCTCGTTGCTCAAATCGTTAGGTCAACGCCGACGGTCACATCCATCATAGCGAACAACAAGACGCGGGTCAGCCTCCCTTTTCCCGTTCGGCTCACTAGCCTTTTTGCTATGCACAACAGACTCTCAAAATCACTTGCCGCTCACATGTCCCTAGGACCTGAGTCGACAATGATCAATCATGGCACTCATGGCCAATAGCTGGGCTCTCTAAGCTCACAGTTCTCATGTTACACACCTTGTCTCACAGACACAGGCTTCGCAACAACAAAATGCTATCTGGAAGCTATCGCTAGCCATAGTCACTATCGTCTGGTGTTAGCGACAAAACTCCCTTCTGTCTACAGAATCAGGCACAACTGGAGCATCTTTCCAGCCAAAATCCTGCAGCATCCTACAGTGCCAGAAAACTGGTCTTTCACAATAATCATAGCTCACCAAGAGCTATCGCCAACGATACTCAATGCCGCCCGATGATATCCAACAGATATGCAAATTATGGTAGTTTTTGGGTATTTTCCTGGAGCACACCTCCTGTAACGTCTCCATCCGTTCATATAGCATATAATAGAAGGTCCGGCTGGGGCCCCACACCATATGCCACCAAACAGACTCGAAAGTTATAGGTTAATACCACAACACAATCGCATCCTAACTCAGAGCATGCTAGCGGAAGATTTAAACAATAATATCGAACTCCAACCATGAATGTCTACTATATATATATATAAAGCCACATTTATATATAAACTCTCGAAGAATGTACAGCAAATACAACATCGTTTGGCCTTATGGCCTTACAATTACTCTTTACAATGTGGATTACAAACATCAGCGCGCAGGCCGGCCACGCATGAGCAAAACACAGCATTCTTTGCTTAGCCTTCAAGGGCTAGCAGCAGCAGTAGCAGGGACTTTAGCCCTTATGTGTCCCGCTTGGCTCTCCAGCACCTGCACAAGGACATCCTACCAAACTGTAGCAAACAAAACAACGGTCAGCATTCAGCTGACCAATTTATAACGACCCTACCCCTTTCCCGGGGCAGTGGTATTCCTTCCCTGCAGGCATAGCAATTCATAGGCAGTGAAAGTGAGGGTTAGACCTGATATACTCTAGAGGGGGGTGAATAGAGTATCTTTAGAACTTTTTCAGTTTATAAAAACTACAGAGTAGAGCAGCTAATAAATACTAATGTTTACTGTAAGTAAAAGAGTAATCTAAAATAAACTAATCTACCACAGGCACAGCAAAACTAACTAACACAGGCACAGCAAGAACAAAAAGGAAAGAGGGCAACCAGACAACACAAGAACTTTTATAGTGGTTCCCCAACCTGGGTACATCCACTCTTCTACCACCCTGGTAGGAATCCACTAACAGGTTTTGTTCAGGTGACTGCCACCAATGAGCTTTTGATCAGGTGCTCAAAAACCAACCCAAGTCTTTTGATCAGCTGACTTGCAAACAAGGAATAACTTTTGAAGGGAGTTAAAGAACCCTTTGTACAGTGAGGGGGTGAGAGAGTTATGGTGTCTTCTCTTTCTCAAATACAACTGAGAAGACTAGTGGATCTTTGATGTTATCAAAGCTCCCCCTGAGTTATTGAGTTGTTCAGGAAGATTGGAGCTTTGATTCAGGGTGAGTAGGTCTTCTATCTTTAGCCTTGACTAGAAGAGATCTAAGAACTTCTTGACTGATGAAGATTTATTATCTTTGAAGAATCCTGGAGTGAAGAAAGTAGAAGACTCTTGATTTGGGATGAATGTTCTTCTTCTTCAGCAATGTCAAGGTGAAGACCAGATTATTTTTCTGCACAGAGAAGAGTTTGAATATTATTACTGTATATTTTCTCTGTGTGCCTTGTACTCTTTTTCTGGTCAGTACTGTATTATTGCTTTTCTTTGTATATGTTCCTCTATCGAGAGGAGATGAGAGAATCACTTTTTATCTTCTTAATGGAATTTCACCTTTGAATTTTTGAATTCCTTCCTACAGTGATTGTTGTCGGCTTGGAGAATGTAATACGGCTGGAGAGAATATCTGCATTAATTAATTTCCCCAACTGTCCTATTGAAAAATGGCAAGTAATAATCCTGATGAATGGCATAATCAATGCTGCTTCTAACGGTAATATTCAGAGAATATTAAACATTGATTATTCAGGAATTACTGCAATAGAATGAGAACAAAGGAAGAAAGAATCCAAGTCTGGATCTGCACAGAATTCGTCGAGCAAAGAACAGATTTCGTCAACCTGGGTCCAGAGTTTGTCGAGCTAAGAAATCATGTTCGTCGACTAGATAATTGTTGTTCGTCGGTCTGAGATCCAAGATCGTCGACCTGAGAACTATTAACTATTATCTGATAAAACCTGCTAATTCTGTGCTCCAAGATCGTCGAGCTGATAACATAGTTTCGTCGAATGGAGTTCAGAGAAATGATTCTGGACTTAGAATATTGAAGTAGATCATCCAGAAATCGTCGATCTGAGAACAAAGTTTGTCGAACTCAACTCAGAGAATTGTCTATGAGTTCGTCGAGCTGACCGCGACTTTCGTCGATCTGAGTTCGACGAACATCAAACTCACTTTCCTGAATCTTTCAAATTTCTCTAAGTCTAGAGTCTTCTGCAGTCTATTATTGGCTGGTCCAAGCAATGTTGACTTTAAGGACATGGCCTAAACTCTAGGACACAGACATGACCCTGGCTATACATGTTGGGTAAATAATCCTAGTTTAGTGAACCTAGCCCAAATCCAACTAGGGATCCAACAATCTCCCCCTATTTGGGTGAGATCACTAATTACAAACTCAAAATATTTACAAAGCAAGAAAAAGATATATCTGCTAGAAAACGTTAAAAAATGCAGCAGATATATATATACAATGAGCTTTGTATCATGAAATAAATAAGCAGTTTTATGACATACAGAAAGACTAAGCAGTGTAAAATTCATTTCTTCTGCTTTGGTTCCTTTTTCTTATCCTCTTTAGGTCTATCACCGGGCTGAGTGAATTTAATTTTCCTGTGTGGATTGGCTGCTTGAGTCTTTGTCATGGTCATATCAGCAGCTCCAATAATGTTTAGGGAAGTAGCCCTTGTCACCACAGCTTCTGGATGTAATTTCATGTAATCATCTACATTAAAGAATTTTTTAGCTTTTGCAAACCTGTTGAGTTCGTCCTTTCTGTATTTGGACATTGTTGTATATTCATAGGGATCCTTGCCTTTAGCTTTTGCCTTGTTGACCATAGATAGGCCAACCAATTCTTGGAACCTGGCCATCCTTGCAGTAGTAGTTGTTTCTGGGTCCTCAAATGGAACAGGAGGGGATGCAGGTCTTTTTGGACTTTCAGCTTTCTGAGATTCTGGTGCTTGTTGTAGATGTTGTTATTATTGTTGATATTGTTGACGTTGGTGCTGCTTGACTGAGGAGTAGTACTTGTGTTGGCTGCTTCCAGAAGAAGAAGGTCTACCCTGATGTCTCTGATAAGTTTGATATTGGGTAGTCCTCTGAGATGAAGAGCCTGAAGCACCAGCAACAGGTGGGGGAGGAGGAGGGTCTTTCCTGTATCTTTGTGGAGGAGGAGAATACTTCCTGCTTTTTTTCCTATCTTTCTGATAATTCTTGTATATCCACATCCAAGCTAGCATGCCCTTGTATGGAGTGATATTCTGAAGAATATAATAAGGAGTATCATGTGTTGGGTTTGGTTTTGGAGCAGGAGCTGGAGGGGCTTTCTTTTTTTTAGTGACTTTCTTTTTCTTAGCAGAGGGACTGTCATCTGAATCCTCTTAATCATCATCATCTGAAGAGACTTGTGGATTATCATATAAAGCATTAATTTCTTTCAATGCTTCTGCAGATATCAACAGTTTTTTTACCTGGGGAGGAGCTGAAGGAAGGGCTGGAGCTGGAGCTGGAGAACTATATACATCAGTGCTTGCAGCAACTGATTTACTCTCTTCTACAATATCTGCCATGATCAACTCATCTAGATTAGGCATGGGACTGTCATCCATAATATAAGTTGGAGGAGAAATGTCTTTATAGGAGAGGCACTGTTCTTCGAAGTAAGAGGTTCTGCAGCTGCAAGATTAGCCCTAAGTTTCCTGGCAGCTGTGGGGCTGAGTGGTGCAGTGTATGGTACAATGGCCAAAGAATGATGATGAGAATAGCTGAGTAGAATAATACTGTACACAATATTAAATAAATCCAATAAGGAAGTCAAATTAACTGTGGGATTTAGAATATAATCCCCAACAGTTTATATCTCAGCCAAAACAGGCTCATTCATATCAGTATCTGAGTCTATTAAATCTAAATCTATTATTTCAGAAGGATCTGCTACATCTTCTGAAGAGTCAGTCATGAAAGAATCAAATTCTGCTGCTGTTGCTTCTGCTGCTGCTTTCACTGAATTAAATTTTGCTGCTGCTGCTTCTATTGATGCTGCTTTCACTGGAACTTCTTCATCATGAGGCATCTCCCCCTGACTAGCTGCAGAGGATCCTGGAGCCAGTCCCCCAGAAGAAGGGACAGGGGATAGAGCAGCAACTGTGGCAGAGAGAGTCTGGATGGAAGCAGTGAGAGGAGCTAGAGCATTATTTAAAAGGTTTTGAAGAGTGGGAGAGATGAATGCAAGCAAATCCTTAGCAATATCAGAAAAATTTAAATAGAGGGATTCTTGAGCAGTGGAGGAGTAGGGATTGTGATGACCACAATTTGAACAGACAGAAAAAGCACTTGACATATCTGTGTGTGTGTAGTCAGGTGTAGAAAATGGAAGGTCAGTTTGGATTAGTAGAGGGAAGGGGGCAGATGGAGTAGCAATTGTAGAAGGTGGAATTGTTGTTGTGGGGATGGGTTCTTGATGTGGAGAGGATGGAGGAAGCACTAGATTGAATGTGTGGGAGGATATAAAGTTGTCAGGATCTGTGGTAGTTAAATGAGGTGGAAGAGGAGATTGATGTGGGGATGGTTGTGGTGATTGGGAAGGAGAGTGTTGTATGGATTCCTGAATGGGGGAAGATGGGATTTCAGTGATATTTATTTGAGAAGAGGATGGAGGTGGAGAATGTGCATGAGATGGAACTGGAGTAGAGATGTGAAGTGGTTGTTGTTGTTGTTGAGGATAAGAAGGAATGTTTGAAGAGGAGGGAGCTTCTTCTGGGGGTAGGGGAGGGGCTATGACTACCCTTGTACTTTCAGAAGGCCTGGAGTATGAAGAAGCCTTGGTTGGCTTGGTGATCCTCCTTTCCCACCTGCCAAAGAGGAAAGAGGTGAGCCTCTTGGAGGCATTGATGAACATTGTTGTTGACACCAAGTGTTCAGAAGCCTTTTCCTGTAGACAAATCCCCAGTACCCGGCCGAAGTAAACTTCTTTCTTGTTGTTTTTCCTCTTAATAAAATCAAATAGTAATTATCCCCAGTTAATTCCTTTCTTATCCACCAAAGCAGCCATCACCAAGAATTGCTGCCTGGTTATATATGTTGTATGTTTTCCTAAAAGTAATTTTTCGACCACATCAGCCAAGAACTTGTATTCAGCCGACAAGTTCTTCTTGAGCAATTTGTTAGGGTTATCTCCACAATGACCCATTTTATTCAACATATTATTATATGGTTTAGTATCCAGTTTGATTTCTTCTTCTCCATTCAGTAGACCTAAAATGTCGGTAAGTACATTTGGAGAAAGAGAGACTGAGTCACCCGAAATTGTGTCTGTCATGGAATCTTCTATTGTTGTAAAGGTATAAACACATTCTTTAATCTCAGTCATTGCAATCTTTATCCTGACCATCATGAACTATTTTAGTTATTGTTCTTCAAACAACTTCAAGATCTCCACGAAAATTGCATCAGAAAACTGGAAGGAATCGAAATCTATGTCAAATCCCATGTCAAATTTCATTGTAGAGTAAGCAGTTGCCGAAATCGCCATGGTGCACCTGCAAGAGAAAAACAGAGATCAAGTGTGATGGAACTGAAAGCGCAGGGCGGAGGTCGAAGAAAACCTAGATATAAGGTTTTTAGAATATGAACTGCCAAGCTCTGTCCGACGAATAATAAAAAGATCTTCGATCTGAGGTCGACGAATTATTTTATTAGAAAATGATTTCGTCGATCTCAGTTTGAAGAAGACGAACAAATCATCGATCTCCATTCGACAAACAATTCACTGAAGCAGGGATCGTCAATCTCCGTTTGACGAAAACTGTTTCACTAAGAAGTGATCGTCGAACTCCGTTCGACGAACTCTTCATGATGGATTCACAGATCGTCGATCTCCGTTCGACGAACTGTCAACAAATCATCGATCATAGACAAAAATTAAATTAAAGCTTCTCCCTTTATCATTCCAAGCTGATTTATAAAGAACAAGTGATTTCTTTCATCCAGGGGTTTGGTGAAAATATCTGCTCTTTGTAAATCAGTGTAGATATAGATAAGTTTAATTTTATTTTTGTCTACACACTCTCTAATGAAATGATGCCTAATGTCTATATGCTTAGTCCTACTATGATGGACTAGATTCTGTGCTATGGATATAGCACTTGTGTTGTCACATAAGAGAGTTGAATTATTTAAGTTGAACCCATAGTCCAGGAGTTGATTTTGAATCCACAGCATCTGGGAACAGCAACTGCCAGCTGCAATATATTCTGCTGTAGCAGTTGATGTAGACACAGATGACTGTTTCTTGCAAAACCAGGACACTAATCTCATACTAAGGAACTGGCATGTCCCTGAGATACTTTTTTGTCTACCCTGCATCCAGCAAAGTCAGCATCTGAGTATCTAGTTAACTCAAATTCTGACTCAGTAGGATACCAGAGTCCTAGACTAGGACAACTCTTTATATATCTCAAAATTCTTTTTAGGAAAACTAGGTGAGATTCTTTGGGGTTCACTTGGAACCTAGCACAAAGATATGTAGCAAATATTATAGCAGGTTGTCTTGCTGTAAGGTATAGTAGGGACCCAATAATGCCCCTATATAATTTTTGATCAACAGGTTTCCCATGTTCATCAGAGTCTATTACAGCATTAGTGGTCATGGGTGTTCTCTTTGTTGAGGCATCAGCCATCCCAAACTTCTTAATGAGCTCTTTAGCATACTTAGCCTGGGATATGAAGATGTCATCAGGTAGCTGCTTCACTTGGAGACCAAGGAAGTAGGAGAGCTCACCCATGCTACTCATTTCAAAATTTGAATGCATGAGGTCAGAAAACATCTTGCATAGTTTGGAATCTGTAGACCCAAATATAATGTCATCTACATAAATTTGTACTAACAATATTTGATCCTTATGGTGCCTAGTGAATAATGTTCTATCTACAATGCCTCTAGTAAATTTATGCTCTATCAGGAAGCTAGCTAAGGTCTCATACCAAGCTCTTAGAGCTTGCTTTAAACCACAAAGAGCTTTATGCAATCTAAAGACAAATGAAGGATAAGTTAGAGAGATAAAACCTGGAGGTTGTTCAACATAAACCTCTTCTTTGAGTACTCCATTGAGAAAGGCACTCTTGACATCCATCTGATAGACTTTAAACTTCTTGTAGGCAGCATAAGCAAGGAAGATCTTGATTGTTTCTAACCTTGCAACTGGTGCAAAAGTTTGGTCATAGTCTATTCCTTCTTCTTGCATATAACCTTGAGCAACAAGCCTAGCCTTGTTTCTCACAATTACACCATGGGTGTCAAGTTTGTTTCTGAATACTCACTTGGTTCCAATTACAGGATAGCCTTTGGGCCTTGGAACCAAGTCTCAAACTCTGCATCTCGCAAATTGGTTGAGTTCCTCTTTAATTGCAATGATCTAGTGGGGATCTTGCTCAGCATCATTTATGGATTGAGGCTCAACTTGAGAGAGGAAACAGGCATGCATCACTTCTTGGTTGAGTTGATTCCTTGTCTATACACCTACTGATATGTCTCCAATCACTTGAGATCTAGGGTGATCCCTTAGTGTGACAAAGTCAGTGGGTGGAGTTGGTTCAGCAATAGTATTTGGAATTAATTCCTCTTGTGGAATAATGTCTGTTGTTGGAGTAGGTTCAGCCACTTCCAAAAATTCATCTTCACTATCTTCATCAGCTTGTGGAGGAGAATGAGATATGACCTTTTGAGTAAGGTTTAATTCTTCCAATTTCTCACACAAGTGAGCTACCTGTAAAGTGTTATTGGTACAAATTTCTTTCTCTTTATAAGACATGTTAGCCTCATCAAAAGTTACATGAATTTATTCCTCAATTTTTAAGAAAGATTTATTAAATACCCTATAAGCTTTGCTGACTTGGGAATATCCTAGAAAAATTCCCTCTTCAGCCTTAGCTTCAAACTTTCTAATATATTTCTTGTTATTATTATGAACATAACATATGCAACCAAATACTTTAAAATAGGTGGTTTTAGGTTTCTTCCCTTTAAGCAATTCATAGGGAGTCTTATAATTAAGTTTATGTATTAAACTTCTGTTCAGTACATAGTTATTGTGCTTACAGCCTCTGCCCAAAAGGATAGGGGCATTTAAGCATCTGCAAGTAATGTGCCTGCAGCTTCAATTAAGGTTCTATTCTTCCTTTCAGCTATCTCATTTTGTTGAGGAGTTCTAAGAGCTGAGAAGCAATGTCTGATACCTTCCTTATCACAGAACTCATGCATAAGAAGAGACTCAAACTCAGTACCATGATCACTTCTGATCAATACAACTGGAGTAGAGTACTCCATCTGTATGGTCTTGAGACAATCTGTAAGAATATTGAATGTATCTGACTTAGATCTCAGAAAGAACACTCAAGTGAATCTTGAGAAGTCATCTACAACAACTAGAGTACAAGATTTCCTTCCTAGGCTTTGTACAGCAATAGGTCCAAAAAGGTTCATATATAGCAAGTACAAGATCCTAGGTGAATCACTCTTATTAACTGATTTAAAACTAGATTTAGTTTGCTTGCCTAGTTGACAAGCCTTGCAGAGGCCTTCCTTCTTGTAGGGACTAGAAGGCAATCCTCTCACAAGGTTGTCTTTAGATAGCCTAGCAATGTTTTTCATATTAACATGTCCTAGTCTTTTGTGTCATAGATCATTTGGATTGCAAACAATATTAAGTAAACAGATATCTGAAGTTGCAGAATGAAAATCAACTACATATAGTTACCTTGTTTATTTCCAGTTAAAACAGTTTGGTTTTCTTTATTAGAAATAATACAAGAACTTGAGTTAAAATATACCTGATAACTTTCATCACATAGTTGACTTATAGAGATAAGGTTATGCTTGAGTCCACTTACATATGTCACTTTCTTGAAAGTGACTGCTCCAATCTTTACTTCTCCAAAGCCCTTAGACTGGCCACAATTTGAATCACCAAAGATCACTTTTGGTCCCAGCTTGGACTTGTTGTTATTTAAGTTGTCCTTGTTGCCAGTCATATGTTTGGAGCACCCACTGTCCAGATACCATTTTTGATTAACAGCTGGACATCTCTTTACCTGCAAAGAAAACAGTTAGTTGTTCTTGACCCAGATTACCTTGGGTCCTTTATTTTGCTGATAAGAAAAGCTTGATATAACTGAAAATTCAGGTTAGGATTTATAGCCTAAGGGATGATATCTTCTGGGAGGAATTACCCAATCAGCAAGTAGATTAAAAGGTTTTCTGGGTTGATTAGAGTTTCTTCAAAATTATGATTTTTATTAAGTCTGACTGGGTTCGATGAAGAGTTGTAAGTTCGTCGACCATAGTTCGACGAAGTGGGATGAGATCGTCGATCTCTGCTCAGAGAATGAACATATTCATTTTCTGTGCCCCAAGTTTGTCAATCTCTGCTCGACGAACCATACACAGTTCGTCGATCGCAGTAAGACGAATTATTATAGCTAATATTAGTGGTCATAGATCATCGATCGGAGTTTGATGAACTAGCCACATTTCGTCGACCTGAGTTCAACGAAATCTGTTGAACTTTGTTTTAACTTAAAGTTTTCTGGTTTCTATTATTTTGATTTTTAGAGTTAGGTAATTATTCTATGGTATGTTTATTGTTTATTACCTCTTTACCCTTAGCTGAAACAAATCTAATAGGGGTTGATAATATGTTCTTCTTAAGTATGGGGGGTAAACTTGATGATGCACCCAAGCCCAGTTTGTCATTCAGTCTAACATTGACTGTGTTTGTAATGTCCATCAGCCTAAGGCTTCTCCCATTGAGAGATTACTCAAGTTGCTTAGCCTCACATAGCTCTATTTTTAAAGAAATGATTTTGTTCATTAGCTAGAGTTAGTTCTTCTTTTAACTTAGTGTTTTCAAAAATCAGATTTTCTTGATTAGATAGTCTTTCCCTAAGTATTTTAATTTCCTTTTCAGAGTTGATTAGGTCAATACACATGGTTTTAAATTCAATTTTGAAACTATCAGAACTGTAATCAAAAGATGAAAGTACCTGATCAGCTTCAGATTCTGAAACTCCTTCATTATAAGATTCTTCCTCATCATCAGATTGGGTGTTAGAGGCATTGATGGCCATGAGGCAGACTTTCTTGGCTCTTGCCTCTTCTTCCTCTTCACTGGAACTATAAGATGTGGATTCATCTTCTGTGTCACTCCAGGTATCAGCAACAAAGCCCTTCTCCTTCTTTTTGTATTTGCTAGAGGAAGGCCTACTACTTTGTTGTCTTCTGGAGTCCTTCTCTCTTCTTCTTTCTTTCTTCTGATTCTTTTGACACTCTGAGATAAAGTGTCCAGGTTTCCTGCAGCCAAAATATACTACTTATTTAGTAGGAGTTTTATCATACCTTGGCTTATCATCCTGCTTGGATGATTTTCTTCTGAAGTCCTTTCTTGTCATTTTGTAAAATCTCTTGGCAAAGAGACTCATTAGTTCCTCATTGAATGTTGAAGCTTTTATCTCTTCAGTAGCCTTGAATATTATGTTGAGCTCCTTTCTTGCTGGTGGAGGAGTCTTTTGTTCTGCAGCTTCTCTGGACTTTATTAACTGCTCATAGGATTTGAGCTTTCCCAATAGAGATTTTGTGGAAATCTTATTTAAGCTCCTGTCCTCCTTGATTGGCCATATCCTAGAATCCCATGAGCTTGGGAAGTACATGAGGATTTTATCATTTACTTCAGTAAGGGTGATGTCCTTATCCAAAGTCTTCAGTTCATTGATTATTGAGCTCAGTCTGTTGTACATGTCTGCAACAGATTCGGACTCATCCTTCTTGAAGTTCTCATACTGGGATATGAGATTTGATCTTCTATCTTTCCTCTCATCAGTAGAGCCAGCCACCATTTGGTTGAGAGAGTCCCAAATAGCCTTGGCTGATGTGCATTCAGCCACCTTCTAGAAGATGTCATCAGAAATAGTCTGATCCAGAATATTCATGGCATTTGCATCAGCAATCTTGGCCTTCTTCTATGCATCTGTCCACTCAGGTGGTGGAACAGCATGTGTGCTTGATGTTGAAGTAGATGTATATGATTGAGGAGGACCTGTCAAGATAGAATTATAGATGTCCTCATCAATGGAATTCATATAAAGTTTTATTCTTTCCTTCCAGATGGCAAACTTATTTAAGTTGCACACTGGAGGTCTGGAGCTTGCATAATCCTTGTTTTGTGTCATGCTGTGAAAATAATCCTAAAGAAAATAGAAGATTAGGTCTAACACTGGATCTTTTGGTTCAAGGGTTAGCTTGTACAACCAAAGAAACACAGCTCTGATACCAATTGAAAGTGATGGTTAGACCTGATATACTCTAGAGGGGGGTGAATATAGTATCTTTAGAACTTTTTCAGTTCATAAAAACTACAGAGTAGAGCAACTAATAGATATCAATGTTTCCTATAAGTAAGAGCAACTAATTGATATCAATGTTTCCTATAAGTAAAAGATTATATTAGCCAGCAGGACCTCGGGGTTTTGGGAAGATGTGTGGTGACGGGTGGTTTCCACATGGTATCAGAGGGAGGTTGTCCTGCTGCGGGGGTATGTTGAGATTATATTAGCCAGCAGGACACGTGTGTGTGGGACCGCATGTTTGGGCTTTCCCCATCGCGTTCCAGGTCTGGGTGTTGACCCCGGTGGGCCCCCTTGTGTGGCGGAATATCCCCGCGGTCCTGTGGTTGGGGTTAGTCCCACATCGCCTGTAGTAGGCGATCCTTTGTGTTCATGTACCCCCGTCCCCCCTTACCATCACCTCGGGGTTTTGGGAAGATGTGTGGTGACGGGTGGTTTCCACAATTGCATTCTAGCAGAAGCCTATAACACGAAGCTGCACTCACACACATGAATGTCCACCATATAAAAGTTCCATATGTATATAAACATGAATTGCAGCAAATACAACGTCAACTGGCCTTATGGCCTTACAGGGCTTTACACAAGAGTGGCCTCAAATATTGGCGCGCAGGCCGGCCACGTATAATCAGACATAGTATTTTCATTTAGCCTTCGAGGGCTAGCAGCAGCAGCAGGAACCTCAACCTTTATGCGTCCGGCTTGGCTCTCCAGCACCTGCACAGGGACAGACCACCCAACGGTGGCAAACAGGCAACGATCAGCATTCAGCTGACCAAATTTTAACGACCCTACCCCTTTCCCGGGGCGGTAGTAGTCCTTCCCTGCAGGCATAGCATTTCACAGTCAAATATACATATCATACATTGTGCTCTCATGCACATACATGCCATCACAACCGTCAGCAACTCGGCCCGACGATCCGTGCACTCAGGGCACATTCTTGGTGTACCGACGAACCAGGGTCCCACCATCGTATCAGGGTCGCAACCCAACGGTCACTATTGAGCATTATACTCCATGGCGTGTAGCCAGAGACTTTAGTCTTAATGCACCGGGATTGGCCCGTAGCCCCCCATTGTGTCATGGTTCGTAGGCTTAAGACTCTTACTATACTCTCCAACATATCGCACTTTCAGGTCTCACATCGGACGGACATAGCCCAGGTCGGATCATCCACCCCCCGTTGCTCAAGTCGCCTTGCCATCACCGAGTATGGCATACTCGCGGCTACATAAAAGGCGCGGGTCGGTTTCACCTTGCATGTTTCCTTTAGGTGAACTCATTAGTTCACACATAACCAGCACATTCTCACAGAGCTGGCTTCACATTCATCGGTTACCTGGGATCCACGTCTCGCGTTAGCGACAGAACTCACTTTCCAACCCTAGGCTTAACCGTACATCACTTGAGGGTATTTTCCTGGACTGCCAAGCCAGTACTTCCTACTAATCCCCTTCACAGGCACAACCCACCAAGCATTCCAAGCATCAAGGGTATTTCCTGGCTTACCACGCCAGTACTTCCTGCTACTGCCCTTCGCAGGTACAACCCAACAGCACAAGCATTATACGGGTATTTTCCTGGACTACCACTACAATACTTCCAGCTACTACCCTTTGCAGGTCTAACCCGTTTACTCCTTAAACTACACGTTTATCACGGAGTCTTTTCTGATGCATATATGCAATAGCACCAATCCAGACCAACCTGTCCCGATGGGCTTCACACAGCATGCCTATTCCGTACTCCTTTTTTGGATCTATATGCCAAATGATTGGGGATTCCATGAATCAACCCAAGAGACTCCCATAACACGCCACCCTCTGGTGGGGGAATTATATGCACATGCAAAAAAGGAAGCCTTCACATGGCTAGGAAGAAAAGTCGTTACCCTCGAAGATCGCTTCGGTGCCATGAGCTCATAGCTGGCTGGAAAGAACCGCAACGGCTTTTCCTCCGCAACGCTGGCCTCGGATCTCTTGTCGGAACTCTGCTGCACCAACAGTGGCCAACTCCTCTTCCTCCTCCTCCTTCTTCCTCTCTTTCTCTCTCTCTCTCTAGGACTTTAGAAAGATGAAGGTCAAATGACAAATGAGAATTCCCTTCTCATCCATGGCCATAAGGAAGTAGGGAGGCACCTCAGCCATTGGATCATAGCTGAAGAAATGGACAGCCACGATTTTGCCACAAAATCATATTTTTTTGCCTGACACAGCCTGTGACATGCCCGTGTCCCAAGCCGTGTGCCTCAAGCAGTGCGCAACTGACTTATCCAATCCAGTACATGCCCATGTGACACGCCCGTGTCATGGGCCGTGTCACCTGACACGCCTTCAGACACGCCCGTGTCTGTGGCTGTGTTCTTCAAGCTGCACAAAATCGAGATCAACCCGAGAAGGACATGGCCTGTGACATGCCCGTGTCCCAGGCTGTGTGCCCATACACGGCACTAGATATGCCCCAGCTCTACTTTGTCGAGCTGACTTCGTCGACCCGCAAGGACACGCCCTGTGACACGCCCGTGTCACAGGTCGTGTACTCTGTACTTGACGATCGTAGACCCAATTTTTTCGACCACTCGTCGACTGCTCACTCACGAAGGACACGCCCTGGGACACGCCCGTATCCCAGGCCGTGTTACCCAATTTTTCCCAACTCTGGAATTTAAGGTGTTACAACCCTCCCCTCCTTACAAAAATTTCGTCCTCGAAATTTGTAGAAAGTAAGGACTCAAATAGGAGTCTATTTCACAAACGTTCATTACAACTTGATATACAATGCATATTAATTACACAAAGAGCTCGGGAAACTCAGCTTGCATGGTCTGCTCTCGCTCCCATGTGAGTTCTTCACGGCCGCAATTGTCCCACCGGACTTTGACCATCCCGATCGTCTTGTTCCGCAACTGTTTCTCGGCAAGATCCTCGATCCGAATAGGCCTAACCTTCGTCGTTAGCCCATACTCCACCGGCACACGATCCTTCTCGCTCACTTGAGCTGGATCCTTCACGGCTTTACGCAGCACTGAGATGTGAAACACATCATGTAATCCACTCAAGTCTGCCGACAGAGCTAGCCGATATGCAGCTTCCCCAACTCGCTCCACCACTTCAAATGGACCAAGGTACCGTGTGTTAAATTTTCTCAACGTGGTCAGCAAGATAGCCCAAATGCCAAATTAATATCTTCGGAACTACCCAGTTCGCACGTTGAACCAGCGGAAACCAAGGACTAGAGGTACAAAGGTTAATCCCAACAAACAATGGAAGCACAAGCAGGTCTATTATTCATTCACTTCTTTACAATGCGAGGCATACATAGCGAGACATGATTTCGCTAGTATCACAGCTGTAAACAGAAAGCACCAAAAAACAAGCCGGGCGGACAGCACCCGAGTCCGCCGAGACCGCGAGGTCGCCGAGGTCGCCGAGTCTGCTGAACTCGCCCAAGCTAAGCTGCAATCCGCCGAATAGACACGGAGTCCGCCGAAGCCGCGAGGCCGTGCGGACACACCGTTATTCGCCTCCTGCTAAACCTGAACTGAGGAACACCCCTACCCGCCTGAAGCCGGCGGACAGGTTATTGAAGATGGCAAAGATGAAACGGAACTGACAAGCCGCAGAGCGACCTCCTGCTGAGTCCGCAGAGACCGCACACTTCCAAGTACTTGACCGAAGTCACAGCCCAACTCCTGGCTCCTTGAAGCTACCCGCGCGACCTGCACACAGCAAACCGTCAGTGTGAAACAATCCGCGCGGACTGACAAACACAGACCGCAGCACTTCGCTCAACCCAACTTACTGTTCACTCTAGTTACATTTGGTTTGCCAGGGGGGTCCTATTTATAGGCAAGGTGAGGAGTGTGGTCACCGCCCAAGAGATAGCGTCACCACCCCAGCCCGCGCGATAGCAAAAACACCGTCCGCTGAGTCCGCAAGGACTTAGCCGGATACCAAGGCAAACCGCCAGGAGCAAGGCAAACATTGGCGAACCCTCTCCAGTCCGCCCAAGCTATGCGGACAAGGCATCAGCCCGCAAAGCTCCAACCACTGCAAGACAGCAACCCCCTTCAATGGCAGTCCGCACCAACCCGAGGCAGTCCGCAAGACTCACACCTCAATCCGCCACAAGTCCACGACCAAAGGAAGACAGCAACAGTCTGCCCGGTCACAGCGGACTTGGCGGATAACGCGGACACCATGGCCTTGTCACAAAGTGTGACCAAGTCCAAAACCATCAAGGGCCAATGCGAGCATGGCTGACACAAACTCTCGTCCGCCAAACACCCTAGCACAGACCGCCAAGAGTCCGCGAGCTCCTCGCACTTCTGTCCAACGCAGCAGCCAACCCCGGACTCCAAAATACAGTCCGCCAGTCGACCTCCACAGCAATTCGCCTGTTGTGCCACCAGAGCTCGACAAGGCCTCAGCCAAGCTCTAAGCTCAGTCCGCAATAACCCACACCACGGACACTCCAGTCCGCAAGCTACCCACGGACACGAGCCAAACCGCCTATCAGCGCAAGCTTGCACCCGTGGCCACTGAGCAATGCACCAGTCCGCAAGCCTCCATCCGCTCAGGCCGCTCCTTGGCAAAGCCAATCAGCAAACACCCTATCCGCATAAACCAGGCCGCATAGTCCGCGGACTCCATGCAACAAGCCGCTCAGAAGACAGCCGGCTTTCCACTAGACCTTCCACTAGGCCGCATATCTTAGTCCGCCCAGTCCGCCTAGATCGCCAAAACTGTCCGCCCCAGGCCGCCCGGCCTGTCCCGTCACCCACTTCCACTTCCCAAATTTCAACACTCCCCCTTGAAGTGAGAAGTGGTGACCAAGCCTAGCAAGCTGCGCAAGCATTCAAAGGGCCCCTTCGACAGTGGCTTCGTGAAGATGTCAGCAAGATTATCTTCACTCCGAACATGCCCGACCAGCAGAGACCCCTCCAACACCTTCTCCCTGATGAAGTGGTGATCAATCTCTATATGCTTGGTCCTGGCGTGACACACTGGATTGTTAACCAGTTTGAGAGCACTCTCATTGTCACCCCAGAGTAAAGTAGGCCCTTGCACTTCTTCATGAACATCCTCTATAAGCCTCCTCAACCAAACGGCTTCCCGAGCAGCCAAGGCCGAAGCCTTATACTCCGCCTCCGTGGTTGAAACCGACACCGAGTCCTGCTTCTTGCTACACCACGAGATGCTAGCTGAACCGCAAGTGAACACATAACCTGAAGTAGACCTTCGATCATCCGAATCACCGCCATAGTCAGCAACCGTGTACCCGAGCAACGCAACCTCCGCGTCCCTTCTATAGAGGAGTCTCATGTCAGAAGAAGCCTTGACATACTTCAGAATTCCCTTTGCCGCCACTAGATGAGATTGCCTTGGTTCAGCCATATACCGACTTACTCGGCCAACAGCATAAGCGATATCCGGCCTTGTAATCGTCAGATAAATCAAGCTCCCAACAAGAGCCCTGAACACCAAGGGATCATGAATAACCCTTCCCTCATCTCGTCGAAGCTTCAGCCCAGATTCTAGTGGAGTAGAGCACTTCTTCCCTTCGCCCATGCCGAACCGCTTCACAATGCGATCAGCATACCCTTTCTGGCTAATGAGAACCCCGCAATCCTTCCTCTCCACTTCCAGACCAAGAAAGTGATGCAACTCTCCCAAGTCTTTCATCTCGAAGCGTATAGCAAGCTCAGCCCTGAGCCTTGCTACTTCCCCCTCCGAGTTCCCTGTGATGATCATGTCATCCACATACAGCAGGACCAAGACACGTAGCTCTCCCTTCTTCTTGACGAACAAGCTTGAATCCGAGTTAGAAGCAAGGTATCCACAGAATTGCAAGTACTCTGCAATCTTCCCATACCACGCTCTAGGAGCTTGCTTCAACCCATAGAGAGCCTTCCTGAGTTTGCAGACATAGTTCGGATGCTTCTCAGAGACAAAACCAAGCGGCTGATCCATGAAGATGTCCTTGTCAATCTCTCCGTAAAGAAAGGCATTCTTCACATCGAGTTGCCACAACCTCCATCCCTTGCTAGCAGCCAAGGCGATCACCACTCTTACAGAAGTCATCTTCGTAACTGGACTGGATGTCTCCTCATAGTCTTCTCCATACTGCTGTGAGAATCCTCTAGCAACCAGGCGAGCCTTGAACCGATCAATGCTCCAATCATCCTTCTTCTTCAACTTATACACCCACTTGCAAGTAACCGGAGTAACGCCATCAACCTTGGGCACAAGGTCCCAGGTTTCATTCTTCTTCAGAGCATCAATCTCTTCCTTCATGGCATTATCCCACTCCTTCACTCCAGTGGCCTCGTTGAAGTTTGCAGACTCTCGCTCATCCAGAGGACCTGCAAAGAAGCAGGAGACAAAGCTCACTGCATTCCCATCATAGTACCGAGCCGGTGGCTTAACCACCCACTTCGATCTCCGAAGACATGGCTCCTTGCTCACGACTTCCGTTGCTTCTTCGGGCTCCACTCTTACCTGGGGCAAGCATTGAGCAGTGCTCCCCCTGCTTCCTGAGCTAGAAGGCTCAACCTCGGAGTTAGAAGCAACAGGAGCTGCTGGTGAAACAACAAGCTCCTCTTCCAAGCCTTCAGCAGCCACCACCGGTGCTTCATCAACCTTGCTACTTCCGATTAGCTCCACCGAGCCACCTCCATATGACGTCAGCTCGTCAAAGACAATGTCTCTTGACACCACAAACTTCTTCGTCACAGGGTCCATGCACTTCCATCCCTTCTTCCGCTCATCATAGCCAACAAAGACAAGTTTCCTTGCCATCGCATCCAGCTTTGTCCATGAAGCATCCGGGACATGCACGTAGCAAGTTGAACCGAACACCCTAAGGTGTTCAACACTAGGCTTCTCCTTCAGCAACAGCTCAATAGGAGTCTTCATGTTGATAGGGCTGAGTGGCATCCGGTTGATAACATAAGCAGTACAAGACATTCACTCCGCCCAAAAGGACCTTGAGATATCTTTCGCATGAAGCCAGCATTTGCAGGTCTCCGTCAAATGACGGATCTTCCGCTCCGCTACCCCATTTTGTTGTGGAGTGTGAGCACACGTAAGCTCCCGTTGGATCCCGTGCTTCCTGCAGAAGTTAGAAAACTCAGAGGAGACAAACTCCCCCCCGTTATCAGTTCTAAACTTCATAATCCGCAAGCCAAGCCATCCTTCTACCAACTCCTTGAACTCCACGAACAAACAGAAGGCTTCCGACTTCTCCTTTAAGAAGTACACCCAAGTATACCTTGAGTAGTCATCAACCAAGACAAGCATGTATTTGCTTCCACCAAGGATGGCAGTAACTGTTGGTCCCATCAGGTCGCCATGAACACACTCCAGTGGCTTCTTGCTTCTTGTTTGTGATTTATCAAACGGAAGGCGATGTGCCTTACCATATTGACAGCCAGCACAAACATGCACGGATATATTGCAGTTCAATTTTGTTCTTTTCAACATTGTCCCTTAAGAAATGATGCCTAATCTCTATGTGTTTTGTCGTACTATGGAGGACTGGATTTTGAGCTATGGAAATAGCACTTGTATTGTCACAAAAGATTTTTGACTTCTCTAAGTTGTAACCATAGTCTAGGAGTTGATTTTGAATCCACAATATTTGTGAACAACAACTGCCTGCAGCCATATTTGATGAACTCATGTTGCTGCTGCTCCAGTTCAGGCCCCTAGATCGTCGAACTCCAATTGAAAGGGGAAACTAGATCTGATATACTCTAGAGGGGGGTGAATAGAGTATATGGTGCTTTTAAAACACAAAGGAAAACTTTTGCAAAGCTTTACAACAATTGTTGTAATGAGTGTGAGCAGGGAAGCAGAAATAAAACTAATCACAAAACTAAGCTATGCAGAGACTAAGCACAAGAGAATCTAGGCCAGAAACAAAAAGAAAACATGCAGAACCAGATGACACAAGGAAATATAGTGGTTCCCCAAACTTGGGTACATCCACTCTTCTACCACCCTAGGTAGGAATCCACTGCAGGATGAGTTGATCAGGTGTCCTGGGCACCAATGAGCTTTTGATAAGGTGCTCAAAAACCAAATCAGATTTTTTGATCAGGTGTCTTGCCACCAATGAGCTTTTGACAAGGTGCTCAAAAACCAGATTCAAACTTTTGAAGGGAGTTTGAAAAACCCTTTATAGAGTGGGGGTGAGAGAGTGATGGCAGTCTTCTCTTTCTCAATCAACTGAGAAGACTAAGTGGATTGATGTCAAAGCTCCCCCTGAGTCCTTGATCTTCAGGAAGATGAGCTTTGCTGAGGGTGATAGGCCTTCAAAGATAGATCTCCAGCAAAAGAGAGTCTGGAGTCTTGAGATGATGTTGGCCTTGAACACTTTGAGAGCTGAAGAGATCTGAAGAATTTTTGAAAGCTTGATCTCTCTGATAAGTGTTCTTCAGAATTCTTGTTGACAGAAATTTTGAAAAAAAAGTCTCTGTATTCTGAGTTGTGTGTCCTCTACTTGTCAATCTCTGTCTCTTTTTTTTTTGATTCAAGAACATTCTGTCTTTTATTCTCTGTGCCAGAATAGAATATCACTCTGTCAAAGATAGCCGTTGGTCTGCATTGATTATAGCCTTAATTGCATAATTTCTTCTGAAGGAAAGTCCACTGAATTGTTCCTTGAAAAATCCCTTGAAACTTGCTCCAGAAGTAAATGAAAACGGCTGGCAGATCTTCTGAATTAAATGCAGAATAACTTCTATCTGATTTGAATTTGAATTCTGAAAGATAACTGAAATCGTCGAACTGAGCTCTGCTATCGTCGAGCTGAGCTCAGCGAACTGGAAAATCCAAGCAGCAAAATAATCGTCGATCTGAGCTCAAAGATCGTCGAACTGAGCTCAGAGATAAGGATCCAATGCAGAGTTAAAATCGTCGACCTGAGCTCACCGATCGTCGAATGGAGTTCGACGATATTGTGAAGTTGAGCTCAGCGATCGTCGAGTGGAGCTCGACGATATTATGAGGTTGAGCTCAGCGATCGTCGAATGGAGCTCGACGATCTGCAGAAGTTGAGCTAGACGATCGTCGACCGGAGTTCGACGAATCGTCGTGCAGAGCTCGACGATTAGACTTGGTCTACAGAAAAACTTGGTCTTCAGGGCAGCTTCCAATCCTAGACTTCTAACCCTTAGACTCAATTCTAATTGACCTATTAAGCTATACAGAAGGTCAAACACAGATTCCTAGAGACATAGTGATCCTGACCCAAATTAGTAATTGGGTGTTCCAACAATCTCCCCCTATTTGGGTTAGGATTACTATTTACAGACTTTGGAAAAATCAAATAACATCATACAATCAGAAAAACATGAAAACAATAGCAGCTAGACACAATGCAGAAACATCACAGAGAAATATATAACATGATATCCAGACAGCAGTCAGAAAAACCAAGGATTGTCACCTTACAGAGTTACTTTTTCTCTTTGCCTTTTACCATTTTGATTTCTCTGTTAGGATTTAAAGCTTCTTGTTTGGATCTGGTGTCATCAGCTGCACCCAAATAAATTTGCTTAGTAGCCCTGGGAACCACAGCAGCAGGATGCAATTCCATATATCTTTCTGCATCAAAAAATTTGCTGGAAGCATATCTCTCTAATTCCTTCTGTCTTTGTTCTGACATAGTAGAAATATTGGAGGTGTCTAGGCCTTGTTCTTTGGCTTTCTTTATCTGGTCTAATGCAGCCAATTCCTTCATTCTGGAAGTCCAAGCAACAGGATTCTTCTCAGGGTCCTCAAATGGCACAGGTGGCTCATACCTGTTGGAAGAAGTATCTTGAGGAGTCCTGGCAGTCACAGTTTCTTTGAGCTTATAGGGGAATGGACCAGAAGATGTATCAGAAGAAACATGTCCTCCCCTGGAATAAGGGTGCTGCCTGGAATGCCGTTTAGAATAAACTTGAGTCTCTCTTTGATTTCCCCTATATCCTCCTCTCCTAGAGTAAGAGCCCCTAGACTGGCTTTCCCTTTGATAGGTTCTAGCATGGGGTTGGTAGGGAGCCTGGCTTCTAGATGGGGCTTGGCTTGCAGAGCTTCCACCTGCACCTGCATCAGGTGGAGGTGGTGGAGGAGGATGAGGGTGCTTGAACTGGGAGGAGCCCTTCTCATACTTCCTTTTCTTCTTCATTGCTTTTAACTGATTTTTGGAATACTGCATCCAATGTTCAGTAATTGGGCAGTTGTGCAGAATATAATAAGGAACATCATTATCATCTTTTACTTTGGCAGGTGGAACCCTTCTCATAGCCTTGCTTCTAGCCTTCCTCTTCCTGGCAATAGTGGCAGCAGAGTCATCAGAGTCTGTCTTGAACTCATCAGAGTCAGAACTCTGGTCATCATATATAGCATCAATCTTCTTCATAAGATCTTTCTTCAGTTGCATTGCAGCAGATGAGGCAGAAGCAGAAGGGGCAACAGCAGGAATAGCAGCAGATACAGCAACAACAGCAGATGGGGCAGAAGTAGAGGGAACAACAGAAACAGATACAGCAGCAGATGTAACAATAGATACAGGAGCAACAGCAGAAACAACACTGGTAACTTTAGGAGAGATGGCAGCAGCAGCTTCAGAAACAACAACAAAATCTTCAGCAGGCTCAAAAACAGCAGCCTCTGTCATCAGAAAATCCTGGGATGTGGGCTCATCAGAAACAATTTGAATTTCAGCAGCAGTTGGAACATTTTCTTCAGCAGCAGCAAAGTCAGTTTCAGAAGCAGATACAGCCTTTTCTTCATCAGCAGCAACAGCAGTCATCACTGAGAGTACAAAAGAGGAAAGAATGTTGGGGTCACAGCCAGAGAGAGGCACCAGAGCCTTGGACAGATCTTCTGGGGGCTGGACAGTATTTGGCTCTGGGAGGTAGCTGTAATATGCAGTATCAAATGCAGAGAGCAAAGACCTTAGGTCTGTTGCTAAGACTGGAGTAGGTGCCTGAACTGGAGCAGCAGCAACAGGAGCATCAGATACAAACACAGCAGCAGCAGCAGCAGGAGCAGAAGCAGCAGCAACAGCAGCATGAAGGCTGGCTTCATAGGGCATCTCCCCCTGCCTGGATGCAGATGCATCTGTATCAAGGCAAACTGCTGGAGAGGCACCAGAGCCTTGGACAGATCTTCTGGGGGCTGGACAGTATTTGGCTCTGGGAGGTAGCTGTAATATCCAGTATCAAATGCAGAGAGCAAAGACCTTAGGTCTGTTGCTAAGACTGGAGTAGGAGCCTGAACTGGAGCAGCAGCAACAGGAGCATCAGATACAAACACAGCAGCAGCAGCAGCAGGAGCAGAAGTAGCAGCAACAGCAGCATGAAGGCTGGCTTCATAGGGCATCTCCCCCTGCCTGGATGCAGATGCATCTGTATCAAGGCAAACTGCTGGAGGTGCTGCCAGAGGAAGGAGAGAGGAAAGCCTGGCAGAGAGGGCTGCCACTGACAAGTGTAGAGGAGCCAAAGAGGTCTCCAAGAGGAGGGAGAGCCTGGGGGCAATGAGCTCATACAACTTGTCAGCAAGGGCTGAGAGATCTACTTGCTCAAGAAGAGGAGCAGAGGTAGATGGTATTGGGATGGCTGAGGAAGCTGGAAGTGGAGGGCTGAATGTTGGAGGGATGGATGGCTGAGGTGTGGGGATTGTGGAGATGGAGGACAAGGGTATGGATATGGATGGAGTGAATGATGGTTGGTCAAGGATGTGGTGGAGGAGATCTTGGAAAGATGTGGAGGAGGAGGGTAATTCTTGAGGAGAAGAGGGGGAATCATCCATGTAGGATTCATCCAGAAGAGTGAATGATGGTATGGATGGAGATGAGGTGACATCTGGTGGTGGATATGAGAATAATGGGTGGAATTGGTCTACTGGAGGTGATGAAATTGTTGCTGGAGATGGAATAGATGTTGGAGATGGGCTGGAGATTGTAATGGTGGATGGAACTGGAGTGGTGGATAGAGCTGGAGGTAGGGTTGAACTTGGAGGAGGAGAGGAAGCAGCACCAGCAATAGCCAGGTCTTCTGCAGCAGCAGAAACCTGAGGGGGAGTGACTCTTTGAGTCCTGGTGCCTGAAGGAGCAGTTGAAGAGGGCCTGCTGGGCTTGCTAATTTGCCTGTCCCACTTCCCAAATAGGGCACAGGTGAGTCTCTTGGAGGCATTGATGTGCACTCCAGAGGAGACCAGTAGAGCAGGGCACCTTGCCTGAAGGAAAACTCCAAGAATTCTTCCAAAATTTACAAAGCTTTTATTAATCTTCTTCTTTATCAGGTCAAAGAAGACCTCTCCCCAGTTTAAGCTTTTCCTATCTACCAGAGCTCCCATGAGGCAGAGCTGATGTCTGGAGATGGTATCATGTGCAGAATGCTTTGCCAACAGCACCTTGCCTACAACATCAGCTAGAAACCTGTATTCAACTGACAAGTTCCTCTTAAACAACTTGCTAGGGTTTCCCTCTGGATGACCCATCCTGGCAAGTATATCAGAAAATTCCTCTCCAGATAGTTCAGCAGTGTCTTCACCATTTCTCAAGCCAAAAACCTTTGTTAAAACTGTTGGGGTCAGAGGTACCTGGGTTCCAGCAATAGATCCAACTATGGTGTTGTTGTCAAGGTTGTGAGCAGTATAGACCCATTCTTTTATTTCATCTGAGGCAAGTTTGATTCTTGTGGTCATGAGGGCAGACAAATGCTGATCCTTGAATAAACTCAGGATGTCCTGGAAGATTTGATCAGTGGTGTTGAAGGAGTCCAGATCAATGTCAAATCCTGCATCAAACTTCATTGCGGCGAGGACAGCAACTGAGACGGCCATGGTACCAGCAAAAACTTAACAAACAAACCGAACAAGCGTAGAACTGTTTGGAGGGAAGAAAATTCTTGCAGAGAAATTGAAAGCGCAAGAGAGAACGACGGCGAAAAAAGAGTTTTATATTAGGGTTCGACGCAGAATTGGAAAGATCGTTGAACTCAGTTCGACGATCTAGGCTTCTAAAGGAATCTGAAGAGACTCCAACATCGTCGATCTCCGTTCGACGATCTTGGAAAGCATCGAGCTCCGTTCGACGATCGTTCAGGGAACAAAATCGTCGAGCGTCGTTCGACGATCGTTGACCGAAAGAGATAGTTCATACTATCTGAGGGCGCTGAACTCAGTTCGACGATTCTGGAAATCGTCGAACTCCGTTCGACGATCTGTGGGGAAATCGTCGAGCGCAGTTCAGAGATCAGAAAATCCTAGACACTAAGAAAGGTCAGAATTTTGCCTAGTCTTGGTCAATTTTTAGCTTTCAAAATCTTGGGTATTAATTAAGACTTCCTCCATCTAACATTCCTAACTGATTTAGGAAGAAAGTGTGTTTCTTTTCATCCAAAGGCTTGGTGAAAATATCTCCCCTTTGTAAATCAGTTGGGATATATTGCAGTTCAATTTTGTTCTTTTCAACATTGTCCCTTAAGAAATGATGCCTAATCTCTATGTGTTTTGTCCTACTATGGAGGACTGGATTTTGAGCTATGGAAATAGCACTTGTATTGTCACAAAAGATTTTTGACTTCTCTAAGTTGTAACCATAGTCTAGGAGTTGATTTTGAATCCACAATATTTGTGAACAACAACTGCCTGCAGCCATATATTCAGCTTCAGCAGTTGAAGTTGACACAGATGTTTGTTTCTTACAAAACCAAGAGACAAGTCTATCACCAAGGAACTGACAAGTTCCACGTGTGCTTTTCCTGTCAATTCTGCATCCAGCATAATCAGCATCAGAGAATCCAGTTAACTCAAATGCTGAATCTTTTGGATACCAGAGACCTAGATTTGGACAACTTTTAACATACCTGAGAATCCTCTTTACTAATATGAGGTGTGACTCTCTAGGGCTTACTTGGAACCTAGCACATATACATGTAGCAAACATTATATCTGGTCTACTAGCTGTAAGATACAGTAAAGAGCCAATCATTGCTCTATATGTTGTCTGATCAACAGGTTTCCCATGTTCATCAGCATCCAATACAGCATTGGTAGGCATAGGTGTTTTCATACAAGATGCCTCAGACATGCCAAATTTCTTAACCAGCTCATTAGCATATTTGGTTTGAGAAATAAAGATGCCTTCAGCATGTTGCTTGACTTGCAATCCTAGGAAGAAGGATAGCTCACCCATGCTACTCATCTCAAATTTAGAATGCATTAGGTTAGAAAACCTTCAGCACAATTTTGAGTCAGTAGAACCAAAAATGATATCGTCTACATAAATCTATACTAGTAGGGTATGGGACTTATGGGTTCTAATAAAAAGAGTTTGGTCTACTCTACCTCTGATGAAACCATTTTCCAAGAGAAAGCATGCTAGGGTCTCATACCATGCTCTAGGATCTTGCTTGAGACCATATAATGCTTTATTTAATCTAAAAACATAATCAGGATAAGTTGGAGAGATAAAACCTGGAGGTTGTCTGACATAGACTTCCTCCTTGATGTCTCCATTTAAGAAGGCACTCTTGACATCCATCTGATAAACCTTGAAGCCTTTGTGAGCTGCATAAGCTAGAAATATTCTGATGGCTTCCAATCTTGCAACAGGTGCAAAGGTCTGGTCGTAGTCAATTCCTTCTTCTTGAGAATATCCTTGGGCAACTAGCCTTGCCTTGTTCCTTATTATTACTCCTTGATCATCCAGTTTGTTCCTGAATACCCATTTTGTTCCAACAATGGAATGATCCTTTGGCTTTGGCACTAGTTCCCATACTTTGTTCCTCTCAAATTGATGCAACTCCTCTTGCATTACAATGATCCAGTGTGGATCTTGCTCTGCATCTTGAATGGACTGAGGTTTAATTTGAGAAAGGAAGCAGGTGTGCAACAGGTTTTGGTTGACCTGATTTCTGGTTTGCACACCAGCTGAGAGTTCTCCAATTATTTGGGTAATTGGATGGTCTCTTGATGTTACTAAATCAACAGGGGGTGTTGATTGTTCACCAACCTGTGTTGTTGTTTCCTCTTGTGATACAACAACTGGCTCTTCAAGCTGAGCTTCAATGTGTTGAGCATTCCCTTCATCTTCACTGCTTTCATCCTCTTGAGCAACCTGTAACTTGTTCATATCTTCAACTAGAGAGTGTTCCTGCAAAGGTTCTATGGTAGAAGAAATCTTCTCCTTGAAAGACATGTTAGTTTCATCAAAAGAAACATGAACAGATTCCTCAATTTTTAATGATGATTTATTATAGACCCAATAGGCCTTGCTGATCATGGAGTATCCCAGAAACACTCCTTCATCAGCTTTGGCTTGAAATTTTGATAAATATTTCTTATCATTATTGTGAATATAGCAAGTGCAACCAAAAATTCTGAAATAGTCAACTTTAGGTTTCTTCCCTTTGAGTAATTCGTAGGGAGTCTTTCCCTTCAGTTTATGTATCAGACTCCTGTTCAGCACATAGTTGGAGGTGTTCACTGCCTCTGCCCAAAAGGATAGAGGTAGATGAGCATCTGACAACAGTGTAGTGGCAGATTCAATAAGGGTTCTATTTTTCCTTTCAGCTACCCCATTTTGTTGAGGAGTTCTAGGAGCTGAGAAAGTATGCATGATCCCTTCACTCTGACAGAACTCTTGCATAAGAAGAGAATCAAACTCTGTCCCATGATCACTTCTGATCAGGGCAATGTGAGTATTGAACTCAATCTTTATACATTTGAGAAACTCTGTCAGACACTAAAAGTTATCAGACTTCTTCCTTAGAAAGAACACCCAAGTGAATCTAGAGAAGTCATCTACAATTACTAAAGTGTAGGATTTCCCTCCTAGGCTTTGTACTGTGATGGGTCCAAATAGATCCATGTGTAGCAGATACAATATCCTAGGTGAATCACTCTTATTAAGTGACTTAAAACTGTTTTTAGTTTGCTTGCCTAATTGACAAGCCTTGCATAGTCCTTCCTTCTTGTAGGGGCCAGAAGGTAGTCCTCTAACAAGGTTGTCCTTGGAGAGCCTAGCAATAGTTCTAAGGTTTAGGTGTCCTAATCTCTTATGCCATAAAACATTTGGTCTACATACTGAATTAAACAAGCAGATATCTATAGTAGTTGAAAGAAAATCTACTAGATAGATGTTACCTTTCCTTTTACCTGTCAACACAGTTGTGTTGTCCTCTGACTTGATTTTGCATAAGGTTTTGCTGAAGGTCACCTGGTAGTCTTCATCACATTGCTGACTGATGCTGATTAGGTTGTGCTTCAGTCCTTCCACATATGCTACCTTCTTGAAGGTTACAGAACCAATCTGGACTGCACCATATCCTTTAGTTTGTCTAAAGTTGGAATCACCAAAGATAACTTTGGGTCCAAGCTTGGCTCTAAAGTAATTGAGGTTGTCCTTGTTCCCTGTCATGTGCTTAGAGCACCCACTATCCAAATACCATTGCTGGTTAGATGTTGGATAGGTCTTCACCTGCACATGAAACAATTTACTTGTTTTTGACCCAGTTTACCTTGGGCCTAGGTTGATAACCTCTAAATTCAGAAATGAAAGACATCCCTAGCTGACTCTTATATCCTTCAGGATGATATCTCCTTGGAGGTAAAATCCATTCAGTATAAGGGTTAAAGGTTTGGGATGAAAAACCCTCAGGATTCAATTTTGACTTGCCTTTGAAAAAATTTCCAGAGCTCTGACCTCTGTTCGACGATCTTGGAGCTGCGTTCGACGATCGTGGGTCAGATCGTCGAGCTCCGTTCGACGGTCGACTATGGCTGAGGTCAGGTATATGGGATCGTCGACCAGCGTTCGACGATCTTGGCTGAGATCGTCGATCAGTGTTCGACGATTTGTCCTAAGATCGTCGAGCTGCGTTCGGCGATCGTCGATCTTCATTCGACGATCGTCGATCTCCGTTCGACGATTTGTGCTGGACTTTAGTTTTCTGAGGCAGATCAGAATTTTTCCTGGCAACCTCTACAACTCCCTTTCCCTTGTCAGAAATGAACTTGATAGGAGTTGTTAGAACAATAGGTTGGCTGGATGAGGCACCCAAGCCCAGTGTACTGTTGAATCTTGAGTTCACTGTGCTTGTGATGTCCATCAGCTTGAGGCTTCTCCCATTGAGAGATTCTTCAAGCTTCTTGGCCTCAGAGAGCTCACTTTTCAGTGTAGCTATCTGTTCCCTATAGTTCTCCAACTCCTGAGAGAGTTTGAGGTTTTCTGATTTTAAAACATTTTGTTCAGATAATTGATTTCTGAGAGAGATGATCTCTTTCTCAGACTTTAGCAGGTCTAAACATAGTGCTTTAAATTCAGATTTAAAATCTTCTGAAGTAAAATCAAAAGAGCTGATTACCTGATCTTCTTCAGGTTGAGTCTCTGAGTCTGACTCTGACTCCTCTTCCTCTGAGTTGTGTTGTGAGGCATTGATTGCCATCATGCAGAACTCCTTTTCCTCTGCATCATCCTCATCATCACTAGAGCTGGAAGAGACTTTTGACTCCTCTTCAGTCTCACTCCAGGATTCAGCAACAAATCCTTTCCTTGTATGCTTATTTTTGCTGGAAGAAGGTTTGCTATTGCCACTCCTTTTGGAGTCTTTCTCCTTTCTTCTTTCTTTTCTGTCCCTTCTGTCCTTGTTCTTGTTTTCTGGACAGTCAGGAACTATATGCCCTGGTTTCCTGCAACCAAAGCAAATAATGTCTTTGTTATTGCCAATGGACTTGTCATACCTTGGCTTGTCCTGCTCCTTGTATGATCTTCTTCTAAAGTCCTTTCTGGCCATCTTATAGAATCTTTTGGCCAACAAGCTGAGAAGTTCATCATTGCCTGTTCCTTTTTCTTCAGGCAGATCCTCAGTTGCCTTGAATGCTATAGTCTTCTCCTTTCTTGTGGCTGGTGAAGCAGCCTTCTGTTCTTCCTCTCTGTTCTTGATGAGTAGCTCATAAGATTTGAGCTTACCCAACAAGGCTTCAGTGGTGATCTCATTCAGACTTCTGGCATCTTTAATTGGCCAGATTCTTGAATCCCAAGTGCTGGGAAAGCACATTAGGATCTTGTCATTAAGTTCTGTCAGTGAGATCTCTTTGTCTAATGTCCTCAGTTCACTGACAATTAGACTCAGTCTGTTGTACATGTCTCTCACTGACTCAGTCTCTCCCTTCTTGAAGTTCTCATATTGGGAGATGAGATGGGATCTTCTGTCCTTTCTCTCATCAGCTGAGCCTAGAGACAATTTCTGAGAGCTTGTCCCAAATCTCCTTGGCTGAATTACATTCAGCTACCTTTTGAAAAATGTCATCTGACATTGTCTGAGCTAGAATGTTCATTGCCTTGGCATCAGCTACTTTCCACTTTTTGATGTCAGCATCTGTTCCTGATGGAAGTGGAACAGCATTTGTACTTGTGCTTTCTGGGGGTCTTGGACACACTGTCAAAACAGAATTAAATATATCTTCGTCAATAGAATTCATGTAGAGTCTAATCCTTGCTTTCCAAAGTGCAAACTTTGACAGATTGCACACTGGAGGTCTGGTGCTTGCATAATCTTTGTTTTGGGCCATGAGTTGTGCAAACTAAATCTAATAATAAAATATAACAGAAGGATCTAGTTTGGGATCTTGGGGTTCAGGTGTTAGCCTGTACAACCAATCAGGTATGGTATGTTTAACCAACCTCGCTTTGATACCAATTGAAAGGGGAAACTAGATCTGATATACTCTAGAGGGGGGTGAATAGAGTATATGGTGCTTTTAAAACACAAAGGAAAACTTTTGCAAAGCTTTACAACAATTGTTGTAATGAGTGTGAGCAGGGAAGCAGAAATAAAACTAATCACAAAACTAAGCTATGCAGAGACTAAGCACAAGAGAATCTAGGCCAGAAACAAAAAGAAAACATGCAGAACCAGATGACATAAGGAAATATAGTGGTTCCCCAAACTTGGGTACATCCACTCTTCTACCACCCTAGGTAGGAATCCACTGCAGGATGAGTTGATCAGGTGTCCTGGGCACCAATGAGCTTTTGATAAGGTGCTCAAAAACCAAATCAGATTTTTTGATCAGGTGTCTTGCCACCAATGAGCTTTTGACAAGGTGCTCAAAAACCAGATTCAAACTTTTGAAGGGAGTTTGAAAAACCCTTTACAGAGTGGGGGTGAGAGAGTGATGGCAGTCTTCTCTTTCTCAATCAACTGAGAAGACTAAGTGGATTGATGTCAAAGCTCCCCCTGAGTCCTTGATCTTCAGGAAGATGAGCTTTGCTGAGGGTGATAGGCCTTCAAAGATAGATCTCCAGCAAAAGAGAGTCTGGAGTCTTGAGATGATGTTGGTCTTGAACACTTTGAGAGCTGAAGAGATCTGAAGAATTTTTGAAAGCTTGATCTCTCTGATAAGTGTTCTTTAGAATTCTTGTTGACAGAAATTTTGAAAAAAAAGTCTCTGTATTCTGAGTTGTGTGTCCTCTACTTGTCAATCTCTGTCTCTTTTTTTTTTTGATTCAAGAACATTCTGTCTTTTATTCTCTGTGCCAGAATAGAATATCACTCTGTCAAAGATAGTCGTTGGTCTGCATTGATTACAGCCTTAATTGCATAATTTCTTCTGAAGGAAAGTCCACTGAATTGTTCCTTGAAAAATCCCTTGAAACTTGCTCCAGAAGTAAATGAAAACGGCTGGCAGATCTTCTGAATTAAATGCAGAATAACTTCTATCTGATTTGAATTTGAATTCTGAAAGATAACTGAAATCGTCGAACTGAGCTCTGCTATCGTCGAGCTGAGCTCAGCGAACTGGAAAATCCAAGCAGCAAAATAATCGTCGATCTGAGCTCAAAGATCGTCGAACTGAGCTCAGAGATAAGGATCCAATGCAGAGTTAAAATCGTCGACCTGAGCTCACCGATCGTCGAATGGAGTTCGACGATATTGTGAAGTTGAGCTCAGCGATCGTCGAGTGGAGCTCGACGATATTATGAGGTTGAGCTCAGCGATCGTCGAATGGAGCTCGACGATCTGCAGAAGTTGAGCTAGACGATCGTCGACCGGAGTTCGACGAATCGTCGTGCTGAGCTCGACGATTAGACTTGGTCTACAGAAAAACTTGGTCTTCAGGGCAGCTTCCAATCCTAGACTTCTAACCCTTAGACTCAATTCTAATTGACCTATTAAGCTATATAGAAGGTCAAACACAGATTCCTAGAGACATAGTGATCCTGACCGAAATTAGTAATAGGGTGTTCCAACAATGCACATCACCAAAGGAGGACAACTTCGGCAACCCCCTCACCAAACTTCTACTCGCCATTGCCTTCAGCTTGTCCATGCCAACATGCCCCAGCCTCTCATGCCAGATAGCAGCGCTATCATTGGCCCTCATTCTATCAACATAAGCACTGGTGGAAAGAACAAATAAGTTCTTCACCCTCCTCCCAACATGAGCAACATTAGCCTTCACCGCTGATACGTTGCGAAGGAACCTCACGTCTGTTGTCCCAAACAGAACGTGATACCCAGCGTCCACTGCATTGGTCACCGAGAAGAGGTTTTTCTTCATGCCCGGCACGTGATACACACTCCTTAATATGAGTGGCCCCTGATCACTACCCAAAGACACGACCCCCTCTTTCTCTACTGCATAAACAGTATTATCAGCAGTGATAATAGCTTCATTACCTGAGTAAGCCTGCATGGAGGTGAACTTCGATTTATCTCCGGTGAGGTGATGACCACACCCGGAGTCCACGATCCACTCGTTGTTGAAGTCCTCAGCAGACAAGGCCCGGACACAAGTGCCCGTCATGAAAGCTCCGCCTCATTCTGCTTCTTCACTTCTCGAGCAAGCTTCCTCCTTTCCCGCAGCATGCCCAGGCTGCAGTTTGACCTTGCAGTCCCGCTTGAAGTGCCCACGCTTATGACACAGGTAGCACTTCAGATTCTTCTTCCAGTCCTTAGGAGCATCACTCCTCTCCGGCGGATATGAAGTTGAAGTCTCCTTCTCAACAGCGGACTGCACCTTCTTCTTCTTCTTCCCTTCCCATCCTTTCTTCTTGCCTGAGAAGAGAGCTTCGATGCCTTCCTAATTCAGGTTCACTCCAGCCATCTGCCTTGCTAAGCTCTCCTGCGAGGCAAGCAGATTCTCCAGCTCCAGCAATGACGGCTGAGTAGCCCACCCTTGAACAGATGTAACAAAGGCCACATACTCCTTCCGCAAGCCGCGGATAATGTGCCTTTTCATCTTTGCCTCAGAGATAGGCTCATCAGGATCCAGTGCCGACAGCTCAGCACACAAGCTCTTCATCTTTAAGAAGTACTTGGAGATGGAAAGGTCTCCCTGAGTTGCCCTGGCTAACTCATTCTCCAGGAACTGAAGCCGCGCCACATTCTTCCTATTGAACAACTCATCAATGGTTGTCCAAATATCAGCAGCCGACTCACATCCAATGATGTGATCAAACAGTTCCGGAGACACAGCTCTCTTCAGAACGAACTCCGCCTTAGCATTTGTTCTTCTCCAGAGCCTAACCTGCTCAGCAGTACCGAAAGCAGCAGTGACTTCCTGCCTATCGTCTCCACCAACGACTTCCCACAGCTCCTCGCCAAGAAGATAACTCTTCATGCACGACTTTCACTTCTTGAAGTTAGTCGGCGTTAAGAGTTCAATGCCCAGACCTCTTGCAAAACTCCCTTCCATTGCAACACCTGTTGGCAACCTTTCAGCAGCTCTGAGCAACAACACAGGTTGATCACCACTCAATCACTGAGTAACAACACTGGCTGACTCCCGCTCACGCAGCTGAACCTCAGAAACCTCGCTCTGATACCATGTTAAATTTTCTCAACGTGGTCAGTAAGATAGCCAAAACGCCAAATTAATATCTTCGGAACTACCCAGTTCGCACGTTGAACCAGCGGAAACCAAGGACTAGAGGTACAAAGGTTAATCCCAACAAACAATGGAAGCACAAGCAGGTCTATTATTCATTCACTTCTTTACAATGTGAGGCATACATAGCGAGACATGATTTCGCTAGTATCACAGTTATAAACAGAAAGCACCAAAAAACAAGCCGGGCGGACAGCACCCGAGTCCGCCGAGACCGCGAGGTCGCCGAGGTCGCCGAGTCCGCTGAACTCTCCCAAGCTAAGCTGCAATCCGCCGAATAGACACGGAGTCCGCCGAAGCCGCGAGGCCGCGCGAACACACCGTTATTCGCCTCCTGCTAAACCTGAACTGAGGAACACCCCTACCCGCCTGAAGCCGGCGGACAGGTTATTGAAGCTGGCAAAGATGAAACAGAACTGACAAGCCGCAGAGCGACCTCCTGCTGAGTCCGCAGAGACCGCACACTTCCAAGTACTTGACCGAAGTCACAGCCCAACTCCTGGCTCCTTGAAGCTACCCGCGCGACCTGCACACAGCAAACCGTCAGCCTGAAACAATCCGCGCGGACTGACAAACACAGACCGCAGCACTTCGCTCAACCCAACTTACTGTTCACTCTAGTTACATTTGGTTTGCCAGGGGGGTCCTATTTATAGGCAAGGTGAGGAGTGTGGTCACCGCCCAAGAGATAGCGTCACCACCCCAGCCCGTGCGATAGCAAAAACACCGTCCGCTGAGTCCGCAAGGACTTAGCCGGATACCAAGGCAAACCGCCAGGAGCAAGGCAAACATTGGCGAACTCTCTCCAGTCCGCCCAAGCTATGCGGACAAGGCATCAGCCCGCAAAGCTCCAACCACTACAAGACAGCAACCCCCTTCAATGGCAGTCCGCACCAACCCGAGGCAGTCCGCAAGACTCACACCTCAATCCGCCACAAGTCCACGACCAAAGGAAGACAGCAACAGTCCGCCCGGTCACAGCGGACTTGGCGGATACCGCGGACACCATGGCATTTGCACAAAGTGTGACCAAGTCCAAAACCATCAAGGGCCAATACGAGCATGACGGACACAAACTCTCGTCCGCCAAACACCCTAGCACAGACCACCAAGAGTCCGCGAGCTCCTCGCACTTCTGTCCAACGGAGCAGCCAACCCCGGACTCCAAAACACAGTCCGCCAATCGAACTCCACAGCAATTCGCCTGCTGTGCCACCAGAGCTCGACAAGGCCTCAGCCAAGCTCTAAGCTCAGTCCGCAACAACCAACACCGCGGACACTCCAGTCCGCAAGCTACCCACGGACACGAGCCAAACCTCCTATCAGCGCAAGCTTGCACCCGCGGCCACTGAGCAATGCACCAGTCCGCAAGCCTCCATCCGCTCAGGCCGCTCCTTGGCAAAGCCAATCAGCAAACACCCTATCCGCAGAAACCAGGCCGCATAGTCCACAGACTCCATGCAACAAGCCGCTCAGAAGACAGCCGGCTTTCCACTAGACCTTCCACCAGGCCGCACATCTCAGTCCGCCCAGTCCGCCTAGACCGCCAAAACTGTCCGCCCCAGGCCGCCCGGCCTGTCCCGTCACCCACTTCCACTTCACAAATTTCAACACCGTGGACTCAACTTTTTCAGACGTCGAATCTTGGATATGCCGTTGAAGGGTTTGATCTTCAAGTATACCCAGTCGCCCACCGCGAACTCCACATTCCGGTGCTTGGCGTTGTAGTATTTCTCTTGACGATCTTGGGCTATCAGTAGCCTTTCTAGAATAGTGTGTATCGTCGAGTTTGCTTCATCGACTTCATTACACCTATACAGCTTGGATTCGCCTGCTTCTACCCAAGCCAAAGGAGTACGGCACTTCTGTCCATACAGAGCTTCATACAGTATCATACTGATGCTCGCTTGGTAGCTATTATTGCAGGCAAATTCCACCATGTAGAGATGATCTTCCCATCTCTTCCCAAAGTCCAGGGCGCACATCCGGAGCATATCCTCCATCGTTCTATTGGTCCTTTCAGTCTGGTAATCTGTTTGGGGATGAAAGGTCGTACTGAACATCAACTTCGTGCCCAACAGCTGATGGACCAGCCTCCAGTCATTTGAAGTGAATCGCCCATCTCGATCGCTCACGATGCTCCGAGGAACACCGTGTAGTCGTACAATCTGTTCAACATACAACTATGCTAATCTTTCTACTGAATCGCCCCGCCTATTCGGAAGGAAGTGTGCCACTTTCGTCAGCCGGTCCACAATCACCCAGATGGAATCATTTCTGTGTTGAGATCTCGGCAACCCATGCACGAAATCCATAGAAATATCATTGAATTTCCATTCCAGAATCGACAACAACTTCAAGAAACCGCTAGGTTTCTGGCATTCCACCTTCACCATAGCACAGGTTTGGCATTTGGCCACATAATGAGAGATATCTTTCTTCAGTCCTGGCCACCAGAACAGCTTTTTCATGTCTCTGAACATCTTTGTGCTCCCAGGGTTAATTGAGTACTTCGTGTAATGCGCTTCGTACATCAATTCTTCCCTCAATTTGCCCAAACTCGGGACGCACAAACGGCCTTATTTCCTCAAAAGCCTGTCATTCCAGGAGAATTTGCCCTCTGTCCCATCCTTGGCATAGCGTTGGAGACTCTCATCTAGCTCCGTTGCTCGTCGAACCCTGTCCGCAAGGTCTCACTGCACCTCCGTCCAGTTCAAACATGCATCGGCTGTAGCATTCTTTTCAACACAAGAAATCTCTAACGCTTCCAAATCCTAGATGAGATGTTTATCATGCCTCTGCAACCAGCTTGCCCTTTGCAGGAGTTCTCCGACTCAAGGCATCAGCGACAACATTTCCCTTTCCAATCGTATAATGAATCACAAAGGTGTAGTCCCCAAGGAACTCCAACCACCTTCGGTTTCGCATATTCAGGTCCTTCTGCTCCAACAGGTACTTTAGGCTCTTGTGATCCGTATAGATCTCCACCTTCACGCCATACAGATAGTGTCGCCACAACTTCAGTGCAAAGATCACCGCCGCCAACTATAAGTCGTGGACGGGATAATTTCTCTCGTGCACCTTTAACTGGCGAGATCCATAAGCAATCACCTTCCCATTTTGCAAAAGAACGCAGCCTAAGCCGCTTCCTGACGCATCACTATAGATTTCAAATCCATCAGTACCACATGGCGACATCAACACCGGCGCCATGGTCAACCGACACTTCAGCTCTTCAAAAGCTCATGCGCACTCCGGCGTCCAAACAAACTTCTGATCCTTTCTTGTCATTGTGGTTAGAGGCAAAGCAATCCGCGAGAAGTTCGTAACAAATCTTCCATAGTAGCCTACTAGTCCAAGGAATCTCCTGACTTCAGTCACAGAAGACAATACTGGCCACTCCTGTATGGCCCTTATCTTTGTCGGATCCACTGCTATGCCCTCTCCGCTTACCACATGTCCCAGAAAAGCCACCGACGATAGCCAAAACTCGCACTTCGAGAACTTGGCGTAGAGCTGATTCTTCCTCAACATCTGCAACACCAACCGCAAGTGGTTTTCATGATCGGATTCAGATCGAGATTAGACCAGAATATCATCAATGAATACTATCATGAACAGGTCCAGGTACTCTTGAAATGTTCGGTGTATCAAGTCCATGAACACCGATGGCGCATTGCACAACCCAAACGGCATCACTGTGAACTCATAGTGCCTGTAACGTGTTCCAAATGCGGTCTTGGGAATGTCACCTTCCCGAATTCTCAACTGGTAGTAACCAGACTTCAAATCCAACTTGGAGTAGACGGTTGATTCCACTAGCTGATCGAACAACTCATAAATCTGTGGGATCGGATACTTATTCTTCTCGGTCAACTTGTTCAGTTCGCGGTAATCAATACATAATCGCAAGCCGTCGTCTTTCTTTTTTACAAACAGAACAGGTGCGCTCCAAGGTGACATGCTTGGGCGAATATAACCTTGCTCCAACAACTCCTGCAGTTGGACTTTCAACTCCGCCATTTCCTTTGGCGCAATGCGATATGGCGAGCGGGCCACAGGTTTCGCACCTGGCACCAACTCGATCGTGAAGTCAATCTCTCGCTGGGGTGGTAGCCCAGGGAGATCCTTGGGAAACACATCTGTAAATTTCGATACCACCGTAACATCGCTCACACCGGCCTTTGGCTCAACATCCTGAATCAGTGCGAAGTAGCACTCTACGCCCTTCCGAACAGCCTTGACTACTTGGAGTGCAGACATCAACATCCCGCCCACTCCTCGCATCCCTGCGAACTTAGTCTCCTACTCGGTATTCTGGCTCAATGTGATCTCTT
This sequence comes from Platanthera guangdongensis, assembly GCA_039583875.1. Taxonomy (NCBI): domain Eukaryota; kingdom Viridiplantae; phylum Streptophyta; class Magnoliopsida; order Asparagales; family Orchidaceae; genus Platanthera; species Platanthera guangdongensis. The sequence goes on from CM077157.1 coordinate 100,832,780, forward strand.
TGGCATTACAATCAATCAAGGCATGCTGCTCCGCGAGCCAATCCAAACCAAAGATCACGTCGAATTCCGATATCGGCAATACAAATGCAGTCAAACAGAAATCCCGACTTCGTATTTGGACCGCCACATCGCAAGCTCGATCCGCGAGCATCAAACAACCATTCGGCGACACCATCCTGACGCTATCTGTCTTCATATGACTAGGTATCTCAAGCCGCACTATAAACTTTTTAGACAGAAAAGAATGCGAAGCACCCGTATCAAACAGTGCTCGCATCAGTGTGCTCCGAATCATCATAAATCCTGTGACAATCATGTCACACACACAAGCCGCATACAAATCGGCAAGCAACAAAGCATGCGATAAGCAAATCAATACAATAACTTAACTCGTACCTGTGACGACGTCACTCTGCTTAATGGCCTCCTACAGGCCAAGATTGTAGACTCAAGGCTGTGCCTGTGAGGCAGAGGACTCCACGACTGCCTTTCCTTTCTCCGCATATGATGCTCCCGCCTTCTTCTCACCCTTTGGTGGACCACTCCGACAGTCACGGGCTATATGCCCCACTTTTCCACATGTAAAGCACGTACGAGTATCCGGCCTTGAAGAGGCCCTCGACGTTGCACCCTATGCAACGGTAGAAGGACCTTGTCCAGTCGACTTGGACCTCTTGCCCCCTCTCTTCTTGAAAAATGACTTCGCTGATCGGGGCACTTTGAATTTCGGCGGTGTCACAGCCAAAGCCCGCTTCCCCTGCACCCTCTTCATATCCTTTTCCAGCGCGCATGCAGTATCGACCAACGCCTGGAAGCCTTGGTTCACAGAACTAGAGAGCAGGAATCGTAACTCGTCTCGCAGTCCTTTATAGAACCTATTTGTCTTTCTCTGCTCATCAGCAAAGATTGAACCCGCATATCGTCCCAACCTCGTGAACTCATGCAGGTACATATCAACACTTCCTTCACCTTTTGTTAGCCTTTGAAAATCGTTCTCCCCGGCAATACGCTGTGCCGCCGGGAGGTACTTTGCCAGGAAGAGTCTCGAGAAGTCTTTGTTGGGTACATGGTTTAAATGTACCTGATTTGAAGAAGCCTCACCCTACTCAATGATATACATCAAAATGTATTTGATGTGTTTTGAGTTTAGTTGTGCAGGTTAAGTATTTGCAGGGAAAGCTGAAAAGTTTCTAAGTCCATGTGTCGACACCCAGAAGGAAAGTGTCGACACTTAAGAAAGACTTGTGTCGACACCCAGAGAAGTAGTGTCGACACTTGGAGTAATTCTGTCGACACCAAGGATGCAGAGTCGACACCAGACAGAAAGTGTCGAAACATGAAGGCTGTGTCGACACTCAATGAAGAAATGTTCAGTGAAGCAGTGTCGACACTTAGAAGCAGTGTCGACACCCAGAGGAACTTTGTCTACATCAGAATGTGTCGACACTTGGAGGCTGTGTCGACACTCAGCAAATTTCAACAGAGTCCAAGTACAAGTGTCGACATAGTAAGGAATGTGTCGACACTCAGCAGAAGACTCAATACATGAAGAAAGTGTCGACACTAGGAGGCTGTGTCGACACTCAGCAAAGTTCAACAAATTCTAAGTACAAGTGTCGACACAAAGGAGATGTGTCGACACTCAGCCAAAGTCTCAACAGAAGAAGAATGTGTCAATACAAGGAGCTGTGTCGACACTCAGCAAGTATCAACACAGAAGACATGTGTCGACACCAAGAAGATGTGTCGACACTGAACAAGTTCAACACATGAAGATATGTCGACACAAAGGAGTTGTGTCGACACTTAGCAGAATTCAACTAAGTACTGAAGAACAAGGAGTTGTGTCGACACACAATATCAGTGTCGACACATATTGAAGAAGCTGTGTCGAGAAGTAAATTCAACAACACAAGGAGTTGTGTCGACACCTTGACGGCTAGTGTCGACACATAGTCTACTTGTGTTGACACTTGTTCTATAAGTGTCGATACTTAAAGACAGACTGTCTCGACATTTTCAGACAGTTACAGATATTTCAAGAAGTGACTGGATGACATGACAGCTGCCAATCCAGCCGGTCTACTGCAACTGTCAGAGTTGTCAGAAAGCTGTTAAGAACCGGATCAGCCGGTCACCATGAAGAAGGCCTATATATAGGCTTATTCTGTCAATAGAAGAAGATGATCATTGAAGATTAACAACAATAGAAAGAGAAGAAGATCTAGCTATTCATTGAAGATTCAATTCAAGTGAAGATCTAAGAAGTTGGAGAGAGAGAGCTCCTTCCAAGAAGACAGCTGTTGGAACCAGGCTGTGAAGAAAGTTTCAGACCTAGTTCTGATTCTTAAGTTGCAGTGATTGAAGATCAGCTGCAGAGAATCAATCCTATTGTGTTCTACATTCAAGAAGCTTTGAAGAAAGCCAAGTGAGGTTGATCTCAGCAGAGTTCTTCCAAGAACTCATCAAGAACCTGTCAAATCTTCTCTCTTATTCTGAGTTGTAGGTATATACACTTTGTATTCTTAATTTCTTGTAGGATCCGTAAGGATCTGAGTTGTAAGCCTGTAATTATAAAGGTTGAGTGGTAGGGCCTGTGTGCCTGAGTGTAGGAGATCTATTTCTCTGAGTGTAGGCCTGTTGTGGCTGAGTGTAGGCCTTGTGGCTGAGTGTAGGCCTTATGGCTGAGTGTAGGTCTTTGAAGAAGACTGAGTTGTAGGGCCTTGGGCCTGAGCTGTAGGAACCATTTGGGGTTTTGAGTGTAAGATCTGAGGATCTGAGGTATAGTGGAGGAGTTTGGCCGAATCTAGTACACTACTAGATAGGCGAAGGGGGAAAGTGGATGTACCCAAACCTTGGGAAACCACTATAAATCTGTGTGTTCACTGTATGCATGCTTTATTCTGTGATTGCTGATTGTTTGCTGTGAAGAAGTAATTATAAATCTGTGATATTATCTGCAATCTGCTTAAAAGTTTAAAAAAGATTTAGTCACCTATTCACCCCCCCCCCCCCCCTCTAGGTGATTAGGTACAATTTCTTTCAAGTGGTATCAGAGGGAGGTTACTCAAAAAAAAGGACTTAACTGTCTGAGTAGATCCTGTTGGCAGATTTAGTATAAGTAAAGTGCAGAATCAAGAAAATCAAGAAAATGGGTTCAACAGATAATCATAAGTAACTTGGATCCATGAAATTGCCCATTTGCAGAAAAGAGATTTTTGGCATCTAGAACGAAAGGGTGAGACTGTTTATGGAAGCCTCAAACCCTAGAATCTATATCACAGTTAAAGAAGGGTCATATGTGCCTATGAAGGTTTCAGTCTTAGATGCAAATCAGAGAACACCTAAAGACTTTTCTGAAATGACAAAAGATGAGATTATTCTGGCCACCATGGACAAGAGGGCTCAGAATATCACTGTGAGTGTCATAGATGATGCTACATTTCAGAACTTGATACACTATAAGACATCTAAGGAGATGTGGGATACTTTGATAGTGTATATGGAGGGTTCAGAAGAAGTTAGACAGGACAGAAAGTCTTTGCTAAACCAAGAATATGAGAGCTTCAGACAAGGCAGGTCTGATAGCATAACAGAATGCTATAAGAAATTCTGTAGGATAGTTAATGAGTTAATGTCCTATGGAAGAGATTTCAGCAATTATGAGTTGAATGATAAGTTCTTGAGGTCCCTAACAAAGGAATGGGACACTAAGATCTGTGTCATAAGGGAAATGGCCAAGTTAGCAGATATACCTCCTCCAACATTGTTTGGAAAGTTGTTATCCTATGAGATGCAGTTGCTGGTAAGGAAGGAGGAGGAGAAGACTACAAGAAGTGAGCATAAAGAAAGAGCAGTGGCATTCAAGACAGAAGCCACCAAGAAATACAAAAGTAAGTCTCCATCTCCACCTCCAAAAGTGGCTGAGACTGAGTCAGATGAATCAGAAGGCAGGAATTCTGAAAGCAGTGAGAGTGATGAGGATTTTGCAGCTTTCACAAGACACTTTCAGAAGTTTCTAAAGAAGAAATAGTGGAGGTCAAAGTCATCCACTTCATAGGGAAAAGATGACTATTATCAGAACAAGAAGTCATCAAAGAAAGACAGGAGAAAGCCCAAGTCAAATAAAACTTCATCTTCAAGGATAGTTTGTTATTGTTGTAACAAACAAGGGCATGTTGTTGCTGACTGTCCAGAGAAGAGGAGAGAGTCAACATATAAGAAAAAGACTCAAACCAAGGGCAAAAAGGAAAGGTCCTTTGTTGTCAAGAAGGATAAAAGCCTGTCAGACATATCATCTTCAGAAACTGATTCAGAAGCAGAAGCTTACATTGGACTGTTTGCTGAAAAAGAAGAAGAGGAGTTCATCCAGTTAATGAACTCTATATATGATGGCCTTAATAGAAGGTGACAAAATCCAGGAGCAGCCTGGACCTAGTAAGGTACAAAATTGTTCTTTAAGTTCAATTTCTAGTGCTAGTTCAGATTCAGTTACATCAGCATCAAGTGATGCCAGTGGATCTGAATCTGAAGGGGATATTCATCAGTTGATTGATGAATATAGAGTTCTGTTGCAAGCTTTTAAGAAAAGCAAATCCTTGGCCAAGAGTCAGGCTAAGGAGATTGCAAGTCTCAAAGTGGCTGCAACTTATTTTGATAAGTTGATTGATCAAAAACTAAATGAAATAGCCAGGCTGAAGAACATAACAGTTATTCAGATGGGGACTATAACATTCAAGAATGATCAAATCAGAAATCTGGAGATTAGTCTTCAGAAGGAGAGAGACATTGTTGCAAGGTTTTCTAAACCAAAGTCTGTTCTACCTTTGATAGATGAATTTGTTCATCAAAAAGGTAAAACTGGATTAGGGTTTACAAAACCTGCTAGGACTGTTCAGTCCAAGTCTAAGGGCAAAGCCCCAGTACTCAACAAGCCTGCTGTATATAGAACAACTAGGGTTGTACCTAAGCAAAGGTACAATAGATTTGAGTGCTGGTGCTGTGGCAAGGTAGGCCACTTTGCCATAGACTGTTGGCATAATTCTAATGCTAAGATGAGTAGCAAACTGCCTGTTGGAAGATCTACAGGTAGCTTTGTTAAGAGGCAGACTAACCAGCACCAAGGACCCAAGAATTCTTTGGGTTCTAAGGTCAACTAATCTGTTTTGCAGGTGAGTCCAAGTGGCCATGCCCCAATATGGTACTTGGACAGTGGATGTTCCAGGCACATGACTGGAACTAGGGGATTACTAAAGGACTACACACCAATCAAGGATGGTCCTAAAGTCACCTTTGGTGGTTCTAAAAAAGGAATTATCAAGGGTTTTGGTAACATTTCTAGCACTCATATAACAATTACTCAAGTGGCTTATGTTAAAGGTTTGAAACATAACCTTATTAGTATAAGTCAACTGAGTGATTTGGGATATGACATCTCATTTGTCAAAGATGGTTGTCATATCAGGAAGTCAAATGATCAAGAGATCATTTTGACAGGTTATAGAAAGAGAAATATCTATTGCCTAGACATTATGTGTGAGAACAATGCTTCTCCAGTGTGTCTTGTAGCTGATGAGAAAGTCTCTCAGTGTGTCAAATGGCACAAGAGGCTAGCCCATCTTAACTACAAGACAATTGGCCAACTCTATAGCAAAGAGTTAGTGAGGAATGGTCCTCAGGTTAAGTGTATTAAAGATGGAATATGTTCAGCTTGTCAAAAGGGCAAGCAGACTAGATCCACCTTTAATAGCATTGAAAACAAAGATGCTGTGAGGTGTTTATACCTCTTGCATATGGATCTCTTTGGTCCTATGCCAGTTCACAGCCTAGGTAGGAAGGTCTACACATTTGTGGTTGTAGATGACTACTCAAGGTTTTCCTGGGTGTTCTTCCTTAGACAGAAATCTGAAACACCTAGTATCTTCTATAGTTTTGTCAAACAAATTCAGAATGAGTTAGACAGTACAGTGGTCAAAATAAGAAGTGACCATGGTACTGAATTCCAGCCTGATAGTATGACAAAGCTATGTGAAGAGTTTGGGATATTTCAGGAATTTTCTTCACCTAGAACACCTCAGCAAAATGGCATTGCTGAGAGGAAAAATAGAACCTTGATTGAGGCTGGTAGAGCCCTATTAAGTGACACATCTATCCCAGAATATTTCTGGGCTGAGGCAGTAAACACTGCATGCCATGTAATTAATAGGGCTTCTATCATCAAGAGCCACAATAAGACCCCCTATAAGATTGTGAAAGGCAGAAAACCAAACCTATCCTATTTCAGGATCTTTGGTTGTAAATGCTATATACTTAACAATGGAAAGTCTTACTTGACCAAGTTTGCTGCCAAATCCCAAGAGGGGATCTTTGTTGGGTACAGCAACAATAGTAAGGCTTATAGGGTCTATAACTTGTCTACTCAAGTTGTAGAAGAGTCAGTACATATAGTATTTGATGAAGCTAGACTTATTAACAATGATTTGTCTAGAAGTATTTGCAGCTCCACATGTGTGACTAAGAAGATAGACAAGCTCACTATTGAAGAAGGATCTACTGCAAGTCAGCATGTAGATGATAGTGGTTGTTGTCCAGGGGGAGTACTACATGCACCTGATATAGAAGAAGACCAAGGAGTGCAGCAAGTTGAAGAAGCTGGAGGAGTTCAACCTGAAGCCAGGCTGCCTCCAGCTAATAGACATCTAAGAGATCATCCAACAGATCAAATCATTGGTGATCTAAGACAAGGGGTACAAACAAGGAGCAGAAATCTGAGTGCAGTACTCTACTCCAGTTTTTTATCCCAAGTAGAGCCAAAGAAGTTTGAAGAAGCCATCCTAGACCCTCATTGGATTGAGGCAATGCAAGAGGAGCTGAATCAGTTCAAGAGATGCAAAGTCTGGGAGCTTGTTCCTAAACCAAAAGACCACAACATAATTGGAACTAAGTGGATCTTTAGGAACAAAATGGATGAACATGGAGTGATTATTAAGAACAAAGCAAGACTGGTTGCTAAGGGATATATGCAGGAAGAAGGTATTGACTTTGATCAAACCTTTGCTCCAGTAGCCAGACTGGAAGCCATAAGGATGTTCCTGGCCTATGCAACCTATCAAGGATTTAAAGTATTCCAAATGGATGTTAAGTCAGCTTTTCTTAATGGAAATCTGAAGGAAGAGGTCTATGTGGAACAGCCATCAGGTTTTGTTGATTCAACTCAACCTAATTATGTCTATAAACTTAGGAAGGCTTTGTATGGGTTAAAACAAGCCCCTAGGGCTTGGTATGAAACCCTGTCTAGTTTCCTCATTGAGAATAAATTCACAAGTGGGAAAATAGACAAGACTTTATTCCTTAGGGAATCCAGAGGCAAGATCATACTAGTCCAAATATATGTAGATGACATCATATTTGGGTCTACTGAAAGTAGTCTTTGCAAAAAGTTTGCAAAACTAATGCAAGGATAATTTGAGATGAGCAGTATGGGGGAACTTAAGTTCTTCTTGGGTCTCCAAGTTAGACAGACAGAGAATGCTTTATCCATATGCCAGTCTAAGTTCACCTTAGAATTAATAAGGAAATATGGTATGGAATCATCCAGTACCATGAAGAATCCTATGGGGTCAAGTATGTCTCTTAGTAAAGATGATGCAGGGAAACCTGTAGATGAGACTTTGTATAGAGGGATAGTTGGCTCCCTATTGTATTTGACTGCAATTAGACCAGATATAATGTATGTTACATGTGTCTGTGCTAGGTACCAAGCTTGCCCTAAAGAGTCTCATTTGACAACAGTCAAAAGAATACTGAGATATCTTAAGGGCACTCCTTATCTAGGCCTTTGGTACCCTAGGAATGGAGACTTTGAACTGACAGGTTATTGCAGATGCAATTTTGCAGGCTGCAAAGAAGATAGGAAAAGTACAACTGGTACCTGTCAATTCCTAGGTGGAAGACTGATATCATGGAGTAGCAAGAAACAAACAAGTGTGGCTATCTCCAACGCAGAATCAGAGTATGTGGCTGCAGGAAGTTGCTGTGCTCAACTTCTATGGATACAACATTAGATTGAAGATTATGGTATTCAGGTAAGTAGAACACCTCTATTTTGTGATTCTACAAGTGCTATATCTATTGCAAACAATCCTGTTTCCCATAGTAGGACTAAACACATAGAGATAAAATATCATTTTCTAAGGGAACATGTTGAAAAGAAGATATTTCACTAGAGTATGTTAATACAGATAATCAACTAGCTGACATGTATACTAAGCCTTTAGAAGAAACCAAATTCAATAGGTTTAAAATTGAATTATGTATGATAAACTTAGAATAAGTTTACAAAAATGGCTAAGTCAAATAGTGTCGACACACAGAGTTGTCTGTGTCGAGACAGAGAATTGGTGTCGACACTTCAGTGAAAAGGTGTCGACACATCTAGGAAGTTGGTGTCGACACTTCAGAAAAATTAGTGTCGACACATACAGGATAGGTGTCGACACATCCAAGGTGGTGTCGACACTTAGACTTTATGCAGAATTAGTGAAGTAAAGTCTCGACTAAGTGTCGAGCTAAGTGGTGTCAACACATAAACAAGTGTCGACACACATATTCTGTCGACTATACTTGTGTCGACACATAGGTGTCGAGACATTATAAGTCTGTGTCGACACTTTTCAACAGTGTCGACACAATTTGAGTTTGTTGACGCGCCCTTTCATCTTCAACTCTAGAAAGGTATAAATAGGATTTCGCCATTATCTGTCGACACGCTCACCAAAGTTTCGAGACCAAACTTGTGTGTCGACACCTCTCTTCTCTTAATTCAAATTTCTTCAAACCCTAATGGCGCCTAAGCTCGAAGAGAACGTGAATGAAGGATATGAACTGGCGGCGGCATGCGTTTGATGACGCAGAACCAGAGATCAAGGATGTGGTAACCCTAGTTGCAAACTTAGGGTTAGATTTTCTTGTTTCAGAGCCGACCAAGATATGGAAGAAGAAGTTCTGGAATTTCTGAATGGAGCATCCCTAGATGAATCAGGACTAAAGATTAAGTCTAGGGTTCATGGGGCAAAGGTGAAGATCTCATCTAAGAGTTTGAGAAAGGTACTCAACCTACCAAGAACTAAGGAAGAAGATGAAGTTTCTGCTTCTAAGACTAGAGAGCACTGACATGGTGTGGACTGGATTCCAAGATGAAATTGGATCAGTATTCAACAGAATGGAATGAACAGCCAAGGAAAATTCTTGTCTGAAATGGTTGGAAAAGTGATCCTGTGCAAGTCTGGAGGACATGACAGGATTTCAGCATATATGTTCAGTCTAATGACAAGGTTAATCTTACAACTAAGTACTGATTGGTCTGTAGTATTGTTTGATAAGATAAAGGAAAGCCTGAAGAAACCCAATTTGGGTAGGATTCTAAGTCTTTACTTGGCTGGTAGTATACCAGAAGTAATGAGCCAAGCTGCAGGATCAAAGATCAATCACATAAGGAAGATGGACATGAGAATCTTCTCTAGATGGATAGGGTCTTGACCAAGGAATTGCCAACTCCTGAGAAAGTAACACCCTAAAGAAGAAGAAGAAGATAGCCCCAGTGGCTCAAGTATCCTTTAGTAGCTCTGAAGAGCAAATTGTGTTTACACCAGATGATGAACAAGAAACTGAAACTGCTGGAAAGTCTCCAGATAGACAAGAAGTTGCAGAAAGGCAGGGGGAGCTACCACAAGCTAGCCAGTACACAGGATTCAATCCAGGAGGAGCCTTTACTTGTGGAAGGAGCAACCCATTGGAAAGTGAACGGGCTTCTTGGCACTCAACCAAACACTATTTTGAGTATAATGACTCTGAAATCAACCCTAGATCATACTCAACCCCAGATGTTGATGGAGGATCTGTTGAGATCATGTAATCTGATCAAGTTATTGATGAGACAAAAG
>CM077157.1:102043220-102346474 GCA_039583875.1 Platanthera guangdongensis
AAGTCCCCAAGTGTGCAGAGAAGGGAAGAAGACGACCATCACCAATGCTCAAGCACACCAGCCACCAAGTTAGCATCCAACACACCCTCGGCGAAACCTGTTGCCCGTTGCGAGCCCGAGATTCTCTCTCACCACCAAGTTTTAATGAGAAGCGGCCTGTCATCCTCGATTCTCCAAATATATTATAACCACAAGCTGATAGTGAATTTTGACTAGCGCAGATCCGGTCACGTGATCTTTTATCCATTTGAGGGGGTTTTTTCACGTTAAAACCTCTTGTGTCAACTCTCTATTCTCATTGACTGTGTGCATACTCGACAATCCTGAGATCTAAGGCGGTTCAGTTTATTCTGGTCCAACCAGGATGTCAAGTTAGTCCACAATAGTTTGTCACCATCTGTGGGAACAAGATCCTTCAGAAGACAAAACCTCCATCCTTACAACATTCAAGTTCCACTTCAATGGCAAAGAGAAGAGCCCGCACTGATGAAGGATCCGTACCAGAATGACACACTGCACCAACATACTCCCACTCTCTGGTGGAAGTGTCATTGGCTGCAGAGGCCGCTTTCGCATATATTACCTCCCTCGAGGGGCGTGTTCGCCAGATGGAGGAGCAGCAGACCCAAATGCTCACTCTGCATAGAAATTTAGGAGCATCCCCCGCTCCTCCTATACCACCAGCAGTTGCTATTCAACTGCCTCTGCCAAATCATGGCCCGATGCAAGAAGTTCCGAAAAGTGAAGAAATATCAAAATATGGGGAGTCGGAGTTGGTCGTCGTCACCACAACATAGGATAAGAAGCTCGACTGCCACCGCGTGAGAGGAACACTTGAGAAGAAATTCGAGAAGTAATTGCCGAGGAATACAGACAACTTGGGCGACAAGACATCCTCGCACGCCGCCACCTCCATCAGGGCTCTCCACTCGCCCCCCAGATTTTAGCACATCTGATTCCGCATGGGTTAAAACTGCCAAGAATCGAAACGTTCGATGGGACGAACGACCCGTAAGAACACATCAAGCACTTCACCACAATTATGAGGATCTATAACGCAACAGACCAACTGCTATGTCAAGTCTTCCCGACTACCCTTAAAGGATAAGCACGTACCTGGTTCCACCCCCTGAGCGAGGGAACTATAGCAAACTTTGCAGAACTGTCAAGGCAATTCAATGACCAATTCATTGCCAACCGAAAAATTGTTCGTGATCCCTCACACATTTTTGGCATTCGACAGAATGAAGGAGAATCCCTTAAGGACTTCTTTCGCCGCTTCACCTTAGTGGCACATCAAATTTCGGGCGTTGACCCTGAACTTATCAGAGGAATCTTCCTTGCATACTCCAACCCAGCGGCTTCTACTCAACCCTCATGACGGAAACTGCACCCAGTTATCCAAATCTTGTTCACCGGGTCGAGGCCTAGATAGCGGCTGATGAAGCCATCAAAGCACACCGCAAATAGTATGAAGGTAGACAAAAAAGGAAGAAAGGAGAAGAACAAACTCTTATAGGACAAGAACAACGGCGACAGGCTGAGCGCCGTAGTGACAACCGTCAACGTGAACCTCCAAGGAATGGGGGGCAACATCCATTTCAAGAATACACCCCTCTGAACACCACATACACTAATGTGATGCATGCAATTCAGAATGATCTACCATTCCAACTGCCAAGAATACCGCCCCCAAACCCTAATTCTGACCAGATAAAGTACTACAAGTTCTACCGCTCGCCTGGTCAAAACACCAAAGAGTGTGCGGGGCTGAAATATGAAATTGAGCGCCTCGTCTGCCAAGGGCTCCTTAGTAGATTCTTACAAGGACAAGCGCAACACCCACCGTAGGGAACTGGCGGGGAAGGCAGATGGTGGGCAACATGGAGACCATCATCGGGCCCCTAACACATATACTTTCAATAAAAGGATCTGATATGCAGCCAAATCAGAATATCACCATCACATTCGACGACAAGGACCTCGAAGGGCTGAAAACGCCCAATAAGGATCCCCTTGTTATCCATGACGGGATCGGGGATCCCTGCTTCAACGTCAAAAGGATCTTGGTAGACAACGGAAGCTCGGTAGATGTGTTGTTCCTCTCCACCCTGGAAAGCATGAAACTCACTAAGCAGCATCTTAGCCCCGCAGAAGGCCCCGCCTATAGTTCCAACAACCACATCGTTTAGGTCCAAGGCAAAATCATGTTGCCCATCACGATGGGACATTTCCTAAAGCAAGCTACTCATGATGTCAATGATGTCGTGATCAATTCAAGTTCAGCATACAATGCCATTTTTGGAAGGCCAGTTAAGTCCACTTTCGGAGCAATTCCGTCAGTCCCCCATCTTGTAAAGAAATTTCCAACCCCCGAAGGAGTGGAAGTTGTTCGCAGAGATCAAAGAAGAAGCACAGACTTGTTATGCTAGATAGGCACAACCAATATCCACTACCACCTTCAGTGTTGACGGCATGAACCTACGCCTAGTAGTGGATTCCCAGGATGCACAATCTCCCCGATGAAAGAAGATCCCCCACATCATACCAGTAGTTTGTGACCTGCATCACGTCATTCCCTCTACACTTTTTACTTTATTTGTACTCTTTATTATATGCATCCTCTTGCATCTTGCTTTTGTCACTTTGTGATCGCAAAAATCGCGAGCACGGGATCACGCGAACTATGCTTATTTCTAAATGCAATATCGTATTTGTTTCAGCAAAAGCCGTGCTTGCAAGCCAAACAAGCAGATTCTTTGCCAACATTGTCTCTTAATAACTTAGCATCGCCAGGGCTTGCCCCCCTCGCGATTGCACCCGGATCGAGTATTTTCACTCTCCGGCAATCAACTCATACCCGGGCTAGGTCGCGCAACCGGATTGAGTACCGACATTCTCCGGCGGTCGGATTGAGTACTTACATTCTCCTCCGTTACTGCAGACCATCGCCCTGCCATCGCCAGCGCCTGCTTCCCTCGCGATTGCACCCGAATTGAGTATCTACATTCTCCGACAATTGGCTTATTATCAGGCCAAGTCGCGCCACCGGATTAAGTACCTACATTCTCTGGCGGTCAGATTTAGTATTTACATTCTCCGCAGTTACTGCAGACCACCGCCCTGCCGTCGCCAGGGCATGCTGTTGGGTACATTGGTCAAATGTACCTGATTTGAAGAAGCCTCACCCAACTCAATGATATACATCATAATGTATTTGATGTATGTTTGAGTTACTTGTGCAGGTTAAGAAAGTACTGGACTGAAGCAAAAAGTTTCTAAGTCCATGTGTCGACACCCAAAGGGAAAGTGTCGACACTTAAGAAAGCTTGTGTCGACACCCAGACAAGCCGTGTCGACACTTGGAGTCATTGTGTCGACACCTGTGAAGCAGAGTCGACACCAGACAGAAAGTGTCGACACTTGGAGCTGTGTCGACACTCAGTGAAGAAAAGTGCAGACAGAAAGTGTCGACACAAGGAGCTGTGTCGACACCCAGTGAAGCAGTGTCTACATCAGAAAGTGTCGACACTTGGAGCTGTGTCGACACTCGGCAAAAGTCTGCAGAATCTAAGTACAAGTGTCGACACTCAACACAATGTGTCGACACTATGCAGAAGAGTCAGCATTTGAAGAATGTGTCGACACTCAGCACAATGTGTCGACACACTATCAGAAGAGTCAGCACTTGCAGTAAGTGTCGACACTCAACACAATGTGTCGACACTGAACAGAAGACTCAACACTTGAAGAAAGTGTCGACACAAGGAGCTGTGTCGACACTTAGCAAAGAACAGAAAGAGCAGCAAATTATTCTAAGTACAAGTGTCGACACTATGGGAATGTGTCGACACTCAGCTGAAGTCTCAACAACAAGAAGGTGTGTCGACACAAGGAGCTGTGTCGACACTCAACAAGTTTCAACATAGAAGACTATGTGTCGACACCAAGAAGCAGTGTCGACACTTGACAGATTCAACACAAGAAGTTGTGTCGACACAAAGGAGACGTGTCGACACATAGAAGAATTCAGCAAAAGCTAGAAGAACAAGTACTTGTGTCGACACTCAATTTCAGTGTCGACACATGAAGAAGAATCTGTGTCGAGACATATAAGGATATGTGTCGACACCTTGTAGACTTGTGTCGACACCTACAAAGCATGTGTCGACACTTGGTCTATAAGTGTCGACACTTAAAGACAGAAAGTCTCGACACTTACTGACTGTTAGAGATTTTCAAGAAGTGACTGGTTGACATGACAGCTGCCGATCCAGCCGGCCTACAGCAACTATCAGAGATGTCAGAAGTCAGTTATGAACCGGACCAGCCGGTTACCATGAAGAAGGCCTATAAATAGGCATCCACAGTTTACAGAAACTGTAGTTGTTGAAGTTGTTGAAAGAGTTGATCAAGGGATTAACAAGTAGTACAGATTATTCAAGTAATCAAAAAAGTAGTACACAGAGTATCAACACAAGAAGATCTTGCAGTCCAACTGCAGATCTAAGAAGTTGGAGAGAGAGGGCTGCATCCAAGAAATCAGCCTTTGGAACTAGGCTGAGAAGAAGGATTCAGATTCAGTCTGGATCTTAAGTGGCAGAGGTCAAGGAACAACTGCAGAGGATTCAGCCTTATTCAGTTCTACTCAAGAAGCTTTGAAGAAAGCTAAGTCAGGGTGAATCCAGCTGAGTTCTTCCAAGAACTCATCAAGAATCTCTCAACTCCTCTCTTATTATTCTGAGTTGTAGAGTTATATTTTGTAATATCTTTTTAACTTGTAGGATCCTTTGGATCTGAGTGATTGTAAGCCTATATTTATAAAGGATGAGGGTAGTGCTTGTTTGCCTGAGTGTAGGAGATTGAGATCTCTGAGTGTAGGCCTTGGATTGGCTGAGTGTAGGCCTTGATTGGCTGAGTGTAGGCTTTGGGATAAAGCTGAGTTGTAAGGCTTTGGGCCTGAGGTAGGAACCAATTTGGGTTCTGAGACAGTGGAGAAGTTTGGCCGAATCTAGTACACTACTAGATAGGCGAAGGGGGAAAGTGGATGTACCCATATCTTGGGGAACCACTATAAATCACTGTGTGATGTGCTGTGAATGTGCTGTGGAGTAGCTGTGTATGTTTGATTATTACTGATTGCTGTAATAAACTAGTTAGAAATCTGTGATATAACTGTTTGGCTGCCAACAAAGTTAGAAAAAGATTAGGTCACCTATTCACCCCCCCCCCCTCTAGGTGTTTAGGTACCATATCTTTCAAGTAGTATCAGAGCCAGGTTCCTCAAAACAAGGACTAACAGTCTGAGGAGATCCTGTTTGACAGATTCAGTGTAAGGCAATTCACAGATTCAAGAAATTCAAGAACATCAAGAAACATGGGTTCTTATGAGAATCACAAGGAGTTGGGTTCCATGAAATTACCCATATGCAGGAAAGAGATCTTTGGGATCTGGAAAGAGAGGGTAAGGCTATTTATGGAAGCCTCTGACCCTAGAATATATATCACAGTAAAGGAAGGGCCTTATGTGCCAATGAAGATTTCAGTATTGGATGCAAATCAGAGAACTCCAAAGGATTTCTCTGAGATGACTAAGGATGAAATTGTCCTGGCCACCATGGACAAGAGGGCACAAAACATAATAGTGAGTGCCATTGATGATGCCACTTTTCAGAACTTAATTCACTGTAAGACAGCAAAAGAGATGTGGGATACTCTCATTGTCTATATGGAAGGTTCTGAAGAAGTTAGGCAAGATAGGAAGTCCTTGCTAAATCAGGAGTATGAGAGCTTTAGGCAAGGAAAGAGTGATAGCATCACTGAGTGCTATAAGAAATTTTACAGAATAGTTAATGAACTCATGTCTTATGGAAGAGAGTTCACTAACTATGAACTAAATGACAAGTTCTTAAGGTCCCTAACCAAAGATTGGGACACCAAGATCTGTGCCATAAGAGAAATGGCTAAGTTGGGAGAAATTCCACCTCCCACACTGTTTGGCAAGCTATTGTCATATGAGATGCAGTTAACAGTGAGAAAAGAGGAGGAGAAATCAACAAGGACTGAGCACAAAGAAAGAACTGTTGCTTTCAAGACAGAAGTTCCCAGAAAGTGCAGGAATAAGTCTTCAACTCCACCTCCAGAGGTAGTTGAATCAGAATCTGATGAGTCTATCAGCACAAAGAGTGAGAGCAGTGAAAGTGATGAAGACTTTGCTGCCTTCACTAGACATTTTCAGAAATTCCTGAGGAAGAAACAGTGGAGGTCAAGACCTTCTTCTTCAAAGGGAAAGGAAGCCCTTCATCAGGAGAAAAAGTCTTCAAAGAAAGACAGGAAGAGGACAAAGTCAAGCAAGGCAACTGGTTCAAAGATTGTTTGCTATTGCTGCAATAGACAGGGCCATGTTATTGCAGATTCTCCAGAGAAGAGAAAGGATTCTGGTGACAGGAAAAAGACTTACTTCAAAGGGAAGAAAGAAAAGTCTTTTGTTGCTAAGAAGGAGAAGACTCTATCAGATATATCTTCTTCAGAAACTGAGTCTGAGGCTGAAGCCTACATAGGGCTGTATGCAGAAGAAGAAGAGGAAGAATTCATGCAGATTTTGGAGTCAATTTATGAATAAGAAGACAGTCATTGCCAAGGGATAATGGCTTTGACAGACAGTGCCAAAATCCTGGAGCAGCCAGGACCCAGTCAGGTACAAAGTTCAAGTTTAAATTCAAATTCTTGTTCTAGTTCAGAATCAGATTTTTATTCATCAAGTGATGAGAATATATCTGAGTCTGAGGAGGATATTCATCAGCTCATAGATGAATATAAGGTACTGTTGCAAGCCTACAAGAAAAGCAAGACCCTAGCCAAAAGTCAGGCAAAGGAGATTGCTGATCTCAAGGCTGTTGCAACAGATTTTGAGAAACAATTTGATCAAAAATTGAATGAGGTAGCCAGGCTGAAACACATTACTGTGATTCAGATGGGAACTATCACCTATAAGAATGATCAAATTAAGAGACTGGAGATCAATCTTCAGAAAGAAAGAGAGCTTGTTGCTAGGTTTTCAAAACCTAAATCAGTGCTACCTTTAATTGATGAATTTGTTCATCAAAAAGGCAAGGCTGGACTGGGTTTTGTTAGACCTGCAGGGACTGAGCAGTCCAAGTCTAAGTCCAAGGGCAAAGCCCCAACATTCAACAAACCTGCTGTAGTCAAGACAGCCAAGGCAGTACCTAAGCAAAGGTACAACAAGTTTGAATGCTGGTGCTGTGGCAAGATTGGCCATTTTGCAATGGACTGTTGGTATAATGCCAGTGCCAAGGTGAGTAGCAAGCTAACTGGTGGAAAGCCAGTAGGTAGCTTTGTCAAGTTACAGACTAACAAATACCAAGGACCCAAGATTGCTTTGGGTTCTAAGGTCCATTAATCTGTTTTGCAGGTGAGTCCAAGTGGCCATACCCCTACATGGTACTTGGACAGTGGATGTTCCAGACATATGACTGGAACTAGGGGACTACTGAAGGACTACATTCCAATCAAAAATGGTCCTAAAGTGACCTTTGGTGGTTCTGAAAAAGGAATCATCAAAGGGTTTGGTAACATTTTTTCAAACTTAGTTATCATTACTCAAGTGGCTTATGTTAAAGGGTTGAAACACAACCTAATAAGTATAAGTCAATTAAGTGATGTAGGGTATGACATCTCATTTGTTAAAAATGGTTGTCATATCAAGAGGTCAAGTGATCAAGAGATCATCTTGACAGGTTATAGGAAGAGAAATGTCTACTGCCTAGACATTATGATTGAGAACAATGGTTCTCCAGTTTGTCTTGTAGCTGATGAGACAGTCTCTCATTGTGTCAAATGGCACAAGAGGCTGGCCCATCTTAACTACAAGACAATTAGCAAACTCTTTAGTAAAGAGTTAGTGAGGAATGATCCTCAAGTTAAGTGTGTTAAAGATGGTAT
Organism: Platanthera guangdongensis; assembly: GCA_039583875.1. Taxonomy (NCBI): domain Eukaryota; kingdom Viridiplantae; phylum Streptophyta; class Magnoliopsida; order Asparagales; family Orchidaceae; genus Platanthera; species Platanthera guangdongensis. The sequence continues at coordinate 102,051,183 of CM077157.1, forward strand.
TTGCTCAGCTTGTCAAAAAGGCAAGCAGACCAAATCCTCTTTTAGAAGCATAGATAACAAAGATGCTGTGAGGTGTTTGTACCTCTTGCATTTGGATCTCTTTGGTCCAATGCCAGTTCACAGCTTAGGTAGGAAGGTCTATACCCTTGTAGTTGTATATGACTACTCAAGGTTTTCCTGGGTGTTCTTCTTAAGACAGAAATCTGAAACACCTAGTGTCTTCTACAGCTTTGTCAAGCAAATTCAGAATGAACTTAATAGTACTGTGGTCAAAATTAGAAGTGACCATGGTACTGAGTTTCAATCTGAAAGCATGACAAAACTATGTGAAGATTTTGGGATATTTCAAGAATTCTCTTCACCTAGAACACCTCAGCAAAATGGCATTGCTGAGAGGAAAAATAGGACCTTGATAGAAGCTGGTAGAACCCTACTAAGTGATACATCACTGCCTGAGTATTTCTGGGCTGAAGCAGTTAACACTGCATGCCATGTTATAAATAGGGCTACCATCACTAAAGGGCTAAACAAGACCCCCTATGAAGTAGTGAAAGGCAAGAAACCAAACTTATCCTATTTTAGGATCTTTGGTTGTAAATGCTACATACTTAACAATGGGAAGTCTTACATAACTAAGTTTGTTGCCAAGTCCCAAGAGGGAATTTTTGTTGGGTACAGCAATAATAGTAAGGCTTATAGAGTCTACAACTTGACTACACAAGTTGTAGAAGAATCAGTGCATGTAGTTTTTGATGAGACTAAACTTATTAATAATGAGTTGTCTAGCAATATATGCAGCCCCACAGTTTTGACAAAGACAATGGACAAGCTGACTATAGAAGAAGTGCCTGCTGCAAGACAGCAAGGAGAGGAGAGTAGCTGCTGTCTAGGGGGAGAACTACATGTGCCAATTGCTGAAGAAATCCAAGGAATACAGCATGATGCAGATGCTGAAGTGGTTCAACCTGAAGTGAGGATGCCTCCAGCCCACAGGCATCTTAGAGATCATCCAGTAGAGCTGATTATTGGAGATCCAAGGCAAGGAGTACAAACCAGGAGTAGAAACATGAATGCTGCAATCTATTCCAGCTTTTTGTCTCAAGTTGAACCTAAAAGATTTGAAGAAGCAATAATGGATCCACAATGGACTGAAGCAATGCAAGAAGAGCTTAATCAGTTCAAGAGGTGCAAGGTTTGGGAACTTGTTCCTAAACCTAAAGACCACAATGTAATAGGAGTTAAGTGGATCTACAGGAATAAGATGGATGAACAAGGTGTCATCATTAAGAATAAAGCTATACTGGTTGCTAAAGGATATAGGCAAGAAGAAGGTATTGATTTTGATCAAACCTTTGCTCCAGTAGCCAAACTGGAAGCCATAAGAATGTTCTTGGCCTATGCAACCTATCAAGGATTCAAGGTATACCAAATGGATGTCAAGTCAGCATTCCTAAATGGTAATTTGAAAGAAGAAGTCTATGTGGAGCAGCCTTCATGTTTTGTTGATCCAACTCTACCTCATTATGTCTATAGAATTAGGAAAGCTTTATATGGGTTAAAGCAAGCCCCTAGGGCTTGGTATGAAACCCTATCTAGTTTCCTCATTGAGAACAAGTTCTCAAGGGGGAAAATAGATAAGACTCTATTCCTTAGGGAATCTAGAGGCAATGTCATACTAGTCCAAATATATGTAGATGACATTATACTTGGGTCTACTGAAAGCAGCCTTTGCAAAAAGTTTGCAAAACTTATGCAAGGTCAGTTTGAAATGAGTAGTATGGGAGAGCTGAAGTTTTTCTTGGGTCTCCAAGTTAAACAGACTGAGAGTGGTTTGTCCATTTGTCAGTCAAAGTTCACCCTAGAACTCATAAGGAAGTATGGTATGGATTCATCCAGTACCATGAAGACTCCTATGGGGTCAAGTATGTCTCTTAGCAAGGATGATGCAGGGAAACCTGTAGATGAAACCTTGTATAGAGGGATAGTTGGCTCCATATTATACTTGACTGCTAGTAGACCAGACATTATGTATGCTACATGTGTTTGTGCAAGGTATCAAGCCTGCCCTAAAGAGTCTCACTTGACTGCTGTCAAGAGAATTTTGAGATATCTAAAGGGCACTCCCTATCTAGGCCTCTGGTACCCTAGGAATGGAGACTTTGATCTAACAGGTTATTCAGATGCAGACTTTGCAGGATGCAAAGAGGATAGAAAGAGCACTACTGGAACCTGTCAATTCCTAGGTGGAAGACTAATTTCATGGAGCAGCAAAAAGCAGACTAGTGTGGCTATCTCCACAGCTGAGTCAGAGTATGTGGCTGCAGGAAGTTGCTGTGCTCAACTTCTGTGGATTCAACATCAGCTAGAGGACTATGGATTTCAGGTAAGTAGAACTCCACTTTACTGTGATTCTACAAGTGCTATTTCAATAGCTAATAACCCTGTATCTCATAGTAGAACAAAACATATTGAGATTAAATATCACTTTCTTAGAGAACATGTAGAAAGAGAAGATATTTCACTAGAATATGTTAAAACAGATGAACAAGTAGCTGATATGTTTACTTGAAAGTCCACATAGTGTCGGCTATGTGCACCTATGGGGGGGGAATAGGTGACGTGTGGTTCTTTTGCGGAATTCACAGATGTACCTGCACAATAAAAGCCACAAACACAGAACACAGAATACACAGCAAATTTATAGTGGTTCCCCGACTTGGGTACATCCACTTTCCCCCTTCGACCTATCTCCCCAACAAGGGACGACTCGGTCACTTCTCCAACGGGATTGAAATCCAATCCCCTCACTAACGGAAGGAGCCCTTCCACACGTGAGAGTCAACACTCCCACAACTCGGGTTGCATCCAACCCTTACACCACGGAACAAAAGATCCTTTACAACACAAGTAAATATGGAATGTATATGAAATACAAACTTCTTTGGAGACTTCGGTGTTCCTCTTTGTTCGACGACGTGTTCTTGAAGTCGATGAAGAGTCTACGACCTTGGCCTCTCTTGGAGAAGATCTCCCCGGAACCAGCGGCGGCACACGAGCGGCGGCTAGCTTCGGGATCAGCGGCTACGATGAAGAGTGGCTGCAGAACTTGGAGATCTAAACTTCGTAGCGAAGCAAGCTAGGTCTACCAACGGTCACTCTAGGATCAGTCGTCTCGATCGATTCGGACGGGGGAATTTTTCCCGGTCAACGAATCGAGAGACAAGAGATCTCCGGATAGACGCGTGAGACACAAGCCTTGCTAAGCTTCTGTCACCGGAGATCGGGAAGAGGAACGATCAGCAGCGGCGACCACTTGACGCGAGCGGCGGCGGCGGAGCGGAGCGAGTTCGCGGATTTAGGGTTACGTAGCCGCTCGTTTTTCTTTTTCTCTTATCCGTCATTTACTGTTCAAAAATACTCATGTATTTATACTGTAGTATTCTCAAATATGACCGTTTGTGGGACCCACAAAAGAAATCCCCAAAATCCGGTTCAAATAAGTCCAGAAGCAGAATCCGGTCCAGCAGCAATCTGAGAAAAACGTAAAGTAAAAATCGGCGAGAATCGCAGACGATTCTCGACGAATCGGCGAGAATCACCAAATGATTCTCGACGATTCGTCGAGAATCGTTTGTGATTCTCGTCGAATCACTTTTCGATTCTCAACGAATTGGACTTGGTATTCATGGGCTGCATGACCACTGGTTCGGCGGGAATTACACGTGATTCTCGCCGAATCTTGCTTGGCACCATATTGAGATGGCCAGAAGGAGTCGGCGAGAATCACTGATGATTCTCGTCGATTCGGCGAGAATCACCAAGTGATTCTCGCCGATTCGGCGAGAATCACTTGGTGATTCTCGTCGAATTTGCCTTGGACGATTTTTCGTCTTCCACTTAGGAGCTGCTCCTTGATCCTCCATGCTCCTTGTCTTCTCTTGCATATGAGCGGTCCTGTACTTGAAAGTAAGTGCACTCCAATAGAGAGAGTACACATAGGCCAACACACTGATCTGCTCAACGAGGGATTACGTCGTGCAGACCCGTGTATATTGACCTACTGCACCCTGACATTGGTGTGCACTTAGCGTGGAGAAACTGCAAGTACAACTTGAAATGTTTCATCAAATACATTGTGAATTCATCTTAGCTTGACAGGGGGCTTCCTCAAATCTAGGTAATCGTGGATACAATACCCAACAATCTCCCCCTATTTGACGAAGCCAAAACCCTACTAGCTAAGATGAATAACACCTATCAAATAATAATTATTGCATTTACAAATTAATTATGCCACACAAGGTAATAAATGCAATTAGAGCAGGACTTGAGTCATTCACACATTCAAGAATATATATATATATATCAAGAGAAATATATTCACATATAAGTCAGAATTGTTCACACGACAGTAATAATGGTTAAATGTTCTTAATACACCGTGACCAGCTATAATATAATGACTATTTGTCCTTAGCTCCGTCACCCTTAAGAGTTTGCGCCAAGTACTTTTTGCTCTGCCTTTCCATGTATTCCTTGGGCTTTGGGTAGTATCTAGGAGGAGCAACTTTGTCAGGATCCTTGTTGTTTCTGAAGAAAATGTTGCGTTTCGCCTCGAATGCTTTGTGCGTCTCCCATTCATATTGGCTATAAACTTCATTTCGATTTATCTCTCCTCTTTCTTGCAGCAGGAATGTGTCTAGGATGATGCTTCTTGAGACTGGGCTCCACCTTTCGTTTCTTACCTCCTCCTCACTTAGTCTGATCCTCTTTTGAGTTGGTGTCTCCTTTGATGTCCCTTCCTGAATTTTCCTCTTTCCCCTTGCTTTAGCTAAGGCCTCCTGGTCAAACATGCTTCTCAGCTTAGATTTGGAGATGGCCCTAGCGTCAGCTTCATCAGTGAAAATATCAGCAGCACTTGTACTTACATTCTCACCAATATGTACTTCCTCGGCAGCCGTAGAAGTCTCAGGAGCCTGAGCACCGGCAGGTTGGTCAGGTAGGACGACTCCTAACGTGCCCAATGCCTGTTGTAGCATCCACCAGCAACTCTCATAGACGTAGTTGCTTGATTTCACAAAGTTTGCATCCATGCTTTTCTGGAGCTCAGCCATCTTAGCGATATACTCCTTCTCCCCCTTTTTGGCTTCTTCAGCTATGCAATTGGCATATGAGTGCAAGGAGTCATCAATATGCTTCGTTGTCTTGGTGAATTCATTGACCAGGGTCTGCTGATTTGCATTTAAGTGACCATATTTCCATCAAATTTCTGAATATTGTTGGCCACAACGTGTGCGTTCTGATCGACAACAGCCAGAGTATCTGTATTCTTTTTCAGACCGGCCATTAGGAGTGTGACAGCTGTGCCGGCCGCAGTATACTTTTCTTCGAATTTCTTTTCCATCACATCCAGCTTATGGTTGATTTCCACCATATTCTTCAGCATGAGATCTTCAGAAGTCTTAATCTCTTGCAGCATTGTCTTCTGAGATTTATCAAAATAGGTTTTAAGCTCATTCACGATTCCCTGAATTATGTGTACGGTGTGAATGGCTAGGTCATCGCGTAATGGGATAGCCGGAGGCACTTCTTGGCCTTGCTCTGGCTCGGCAGTAGATGCATCAGTAGAGCTGGATACCATCACAGTCTCTATGGGAGGAATGTTGGTGGTCTCATTTACCTCCCCCTCCACTGGTGCAGACTTATCAGTAGGAGGTTCATTAGTATCCGGAGACTCAAACACTTCATGGCCCTCATTCACAGCGTCCTCTCCGTCTGCATCCAAAAATTCATCCACATCAGCAGCTTCTTCCTCTTCTTGATCAGCAGAGTCCAGTGTCTCAGCTGCAGTTCCTTGAGTGTGTCTGTTCAGGACCTCCTCATCCTCCATCCCAGGTTCACTTTCTGCATGGACTTCGGCCACCGCATCCCTGGCCACCTGGGCGATGTCAGATATTATATCCATCTGAGAGGGTAGAGTCTCCCCCTCGATTCCTGCAGTCACAGTATCAGGAATTTCACGGGGGGAGGATGCTGGAGAAACTTCCTCTTGCTCTTCTACAGCCGGCTGCCCGATGCGCCGCTCCCATCGGTCAAACACAGTCGCATCCATCTTTTTCAAGTAATGTAGAGGAACTCCTTTGCTCATGTTGAATCTGTCTCCGTTGATCTGGTTAAGATAAAGACTGATAATGCGGCCGAAGCTTGGAGTGCCCAGAGTATCCTTGATCTTTTGAAACATCAACTCTCCCCAGTTGAACCGCTTTCTGCAGACCACGGCTATGAGAATTTTGAACATATCTCCGGAGATATGATCATGGGAACCTGGCTTACAGATGAGTACTTTTCCTATGATGTCGGATAGGAGCTTCCCTTCTTCATTCATCTCTTTTCGTTTGACGGACCGAGTGCCTCTGGGTAGACCGCAGAACAGGAGGGTTCTGGCTTTGTCCTCGTCCTTCAAATAGTCTTCCTGCTCCGCACTTGAGAGCTGCAGGTAGCGTGTTAGCTTACTGGCAGACATCTTTACTTTAGTCCCCGCCACCTTACTCTTGATGATGGAGTCTCTGTTTCGAAGCCTTGCTGTAGAAAAGAACTCCAGCACTTCTTTATCTAAGACTTTGCAAGGATGCTCCAATACGAAGGTTAGTCCGGCTTCTTCCAGCATGAGAACGATGTTCCGGAACTCGTCCGAGGCATGAGAGAAACCAGTGCGAACCAGTTCGCAACCAGAAGTCAAGCCTGCAGTCGTCCTTGGGGCCATTGAGGATCTAAACGGAAGCCCGACGCCAAGCATTAGTGTATATTCAAAAAGAAGGCATCACATGGGTTCGGCCTTGGAGCCAGTGAGGAGGAGGTTACCTAAGGGCTTCGGTGGAAGAGAGTTGGTGAGCTTCGGGAGAAGAAGATCACGCACAGAAGCGATTCGACTGGGTCGACGAGAACTTCGGAGGGCTGCGGGAGTCGGCGAGTTCACGGAAGAGCACTTGCGCGAGGAAGGCGGGGGCGTCCAGAGGTCTCCTGCGCGAGTCGAGAGGAAGGTGAACAGGCGGAGTTCTTTCGGCGGGATTTATAGGAATCGTCGGGATTCGGGGGAAGCCGAGCGGTCGCGAGTTCCTTCGACGGGATTCAGCGAGATTCGTCTAATTGGGGTTCTAATACCGTTTGTCTAATTCGGCGAGATATAAAATGATTCGGCGAGATTCGGAGTATATATTGATGTTTTACTTGACTACTTTGGGAAGCATTGCACCATTTTAGATTTTCCGATGTCAAGTCACTAAAAAGGAATGATAAATGCAAGTATATTCTAAAGTCAATCTAGTTGAATTTTACTGAGGTTTTTGCAAAGTCTTCTAAATGTCAATTGTATGTTGTCGAAATTTACAACGACATGTCCTCGAATGTCATGTTGATACAGGATTAATACATATATGTTTGTTATAACGACACTTTATTAGGATTAGAATGAGACCTCGTCAGACCCTTCTTGGTGTCAACTGTGATGTGTCAAAATTCGCAATGACATATCTTTGTTATCCTTTTATCGATGTGTAATGGTTTGCATGTCGCGTGATAATTTCTCCTTAAAGATGCACACATATATGAGAAGCATGAGTATACTTATACACAAGGATAAAAATATATATATATATATTTAATTTGAATGAGGATGCATCATGACACAAGTCCTTGAACTGAACAAAGTTACCTGGGATAAGGAGAGTCATCGTCTTAGTCCCACAGGTAGAACATATCAGTAGCTTACAGTGATTATGCTCTGCAGGTAGCGCGTCTGTTATTGTAGACGCTTGTTCCAAGTTAGCCTTGAGCCACGTACTGTCTAGTTCCCAAGTATTCACGGGGATCTAGACTACCCTACAAAACAGAATTACTTTACCTTAGGAACCCAAATCATATTGGGCCCTAGGTTTCTATTAGCATGAACACGCAACTGCCTTCCTTGAGAAAACCTGTTTGGAAGACTGTCTCTGTCCCTATAATGTGGAGAAGCCCTTGCTGTGGGCATAGAGAGGTTGTGCCAACAGTCGATGGCAAAGTGTCCCACTTTGCCGCAGCACCAACAAGAGTGAATGTTATATCGCCGTTTTTGACCTGATCTAGTGACTGATGTAGTCACGGTCCTAGGTCTCAAGGGGATAGGGCATGTTCTTGTTGCACAGATTCCTCTTCCATCGAGGCATGATGAGGGGTGGAATGAATGCATGATGTGAGCGTTATGAGGCCGAGAAGGTGGTGCCATTCTTTCAGGCATCTTCCTTGCTGAGGCTCCATGACGCCTGACATCATGACTTCTATTCTCCCTATCCGTGTCCTTGAATGGAGAGAATTCTTCTGTGAACCAGGACCTGCAGATCCACACTTTGTTGTGGCAGTGGCCGTGAATACAAATGGCTCAGACTGAGCCTTAGGTATTTCTTTAAGGGTGGCCATGATGCCTCTTGCACTGTGGACATTTCCACATGGGGACAACTCACCCTTACAGTGACCACGATTATTCCTGTGGTCATACCTGAAGGCATGATGAGTTGTCTTCCCGCTTGGAGTGGGAGGTCGGAACACCGTTTCCCCATTTCTCCATCCCTGGATAATCCGGGAGATCCACCCGGTTTCTTGTTTTCTCTTTATAGCATCAACTTTGGAGAAGTTGGATACTATACGTTTCTCATTTTCTAGACTATTCTCTAGAGCTGAGATCTTAGAGTCCTTGACCTTGTTGGACGCCAATTGGAGAATCAACAAGATCTTCAGTTGAGCAATCTCTCGAGCTTGCTCCTCAGCAAGTAGATTGCTTTCCGGAAGGGCTCTCTTCAGGGAATCAGTATTTTCTGGAGGAGAGCAGTTTCTGTCTTCAGAGAAGTCAAAAGATGAGGGACAGGATGAAGATGATACCTGCTCATCTGGGTTATTGTCATTAGAATCAGTGATCAATGGTTCTTCCTCGTCGGAGCTGCTTTCCTCACTATCTTCTTCAGTCTCTGACAAGGATACTGGAGCTCTGATGCAATCCGAAGGATCCTTGCAATCATCTTCAGAAGTGATTACCCCCACATATGCTTCATCCTCAGATTGGCAGCAAATTTCAGCTTCCTCTGACCCCCCCATCAGCTCTGAGATCATCATCCATAGAGATTTAGCCGTTTTACATTTTTCCAACCTGGAGCGAGAGGCTCCAGACCATACATCCATAATAATTTGTCGAATCTTCTGGTCCAGTTGGAAAAACGAGAGTTCCATCTCTGTCATCTCAGGAATACACATGGGCACTTGGGTCCCCGAGTCGGTGGTCTTCATAGGGATAAATGGACCCTCTTCTAGGATGAGGGATGCTCGAGGATCAATGGCATCCAGGTGAAATAACACTCTCATCCTCCAGATAGGATAATAATCCTTTGTGCATGCAGGGAGTTTGAGTGGCAATACGTCATAATCCAGATCCATGCTTCTGACACTGGTGGCAGGATTCACCTCAAGGTGTTAGCCTTTTTGTTGAGGAACCTGGCTCTGATACCACTTGAAAGTCCACCTAGTGTCGGCTATGTGCACCTATGGGGGGGGGGGAATAGGTGACGTGTGGTTCTTTTGCGGAATTCACAGATGTACCTGCACAATAAAAGCCACAAACACAGAACACAGAATACACAGCAAATTTATAGTGGTTCCCCGACTTGGGTACATCCACTTTCCCCCTTCGACCTATCTCCCCAACAAGGGACGACTCGGTCACTTCTCCAACGGGATTGAAATCCAATCCCCTCACTAACGGAAGGAGCCCTTCCACACGTGAGAGTCAACACTCCCACAACTCGGGTTGCATCCAACCCTTACACCACGGAACAAAAGTTCCTTTACAACACAAGTAAATATGGAATGTATATGAAATACAAACTTCTTTTGGAGACTTCGGTGTTCCTCTTTGTTCGACGACGTGTTCTTGAAGTCGATGAAGAGTCTACGACCTTGGCCTCTCTTGGAGAAGATCTCCCCGGAACCAGCGGCGGCACACGAGCGGCGGCTAGCTTCGGGATCAGCGGCTACGATGAAGAGTGGCTGCAGAACTTGGAGATCTAAACTTCGTAGCGAAGCAAGCTAGGTCTACCAACGGTCACTCTAGGATCAGTCGTCTCGATCGATTCGGACGGGGGAATTTTTCCCGGTCAACGAATCGAGAGACAAGAGATCTCCGGATAGACGCGTGAGACACAAGCCTTGCTAAGCTTCTGTCACCGGAGATCGGGAAGAGGAACGATCAGCAGCGGCGACCACTTGACGCGAGCGGCGGCGGCGGAGCGGAGCGAGTTCGCGGATTTAGGGTTACGTAGCCGCTCGTTTTTCTTTTTCTCTTATCCGTCATTTACTGTTCAAAAATACTCATGTATTTATACTGTAGTATTCTCAAATATGACCGTTTGTGGGACCCACAAAAGAAATCCCCAAAATCCGGTTCAAATAAGTCCAGAAGCAGAATCCGGTCCAGCAGCAATCTGAGAAAACATCAAGTAAAAATCGGCGAGAATCGCAGACGATTCTCGACGAATCGGCGAGAATCACCAAATGATTCTCGACGATTCGTCGAGAATCGTTTGTGATTCTCGTCGAATCACTTTTCGATTCTCAACGAATTGGACTGGTATTCATGGGCTGCATGACCACTGGTTCGGCGGGAATTACACGTGATTCTCGCCGAATCTTGCTTGGCACCATATTGAGATGGCCAGAAGGAGTCGGCGAGAATCACTGATGATTCTCGTCGATTCGGCGAGAATCACCAAGTGATTCTCGCCGATTCGGCGAGAATCACTTGGTGATTCTCGTCGAATTTGCCTTGGACGATTTTTCGTCTTCCACTTAGGAGCTGCTCCTTGATCCTCCATGCTCCTTGTCTTCTCTTGCATATGAGCGGTCCTGTACTTGAAAGTAAGTGCACTCCAATAGAGAGAGTACATATAGGCCAACACACTGATCTGCTCAACGAGGGATTACGTCGTGCAGACCCGTGTATATTGACCTACTGCACCCTGACATTGGTGTGCACTTAGCGTGGAGAAACTGCAAGTACAACTTGAAATGTTTCATCAAATACATTGTGAATTCATCTTAGCTTGACAGGGGGCTTCCTCAAATCTAGGTAATTGTGGATACAATACCCAACATTACTAAGCCACTAGAAGAAGCTAAGTTCAATAGATTCAAAATTGAACTAGGTATGATAAACTTAGACTAAGTTTACAGAATAGAAAATTGGCTAAGTAAAAAGGTGTCGACACATAGACAAGTCTATGTCGACACAGAATAGTGGTGTCGACACTTCAGGAAAATCGTGTCGACACATCTAGAAATATGGTGTTGACACTTCAGAATGTTAGTGTCGACACATGTCAAGTAGGTGTCGACACATCCAATATGGTGTCGACACTTATGTTTTACTCAGAATTTTCTAAGTAAAGTCTCGACGATGTGTCGAGTTATGTTGTGTCGACACATAACCAAGTGTCGACACATAATATCTGTTGACTAAACTTGTGTCGACACATGTGTGTCGAGACATTATAAGTCAGTGTCGACACTTATTGTCAGTGTCGACACATGTTTAGCTAGCTGTCCCGCCTGTTCATCTTCAAAATCAGAAAGGTATAAATAGGGTTCTGTCTTTGTTTGTCGACACGCTTTCAAAGTTTCGAGACCATAACTCCTGTGTCGACACCTCTCTTTTCTCAAGACTAATTCTCCAAACCCTAATGGCTCCCAAGCTTGAGGAGAACGTCAACGAGGGATATGAGCTAGTGCGAGGTGCGTTCGATGAAGCTGATCAAGAACTCAAGGCGGTAGTAACCCTAGTCGCCGATTCTGGATTGGAATACTTAGTTTCAGAACCAACTAAGATTTGGAAAAAGGAAGTTCTTGAATTCCTGCATGAAGCTGCTATAGATGAATCTGGATACAGGATCAAATCCAGAGTTCATGGATCTAAGGTCAAGATTTCACCAAAAACTCTGAGGAAGGTACTCCAGCTACCTAAGACTCAAGATGAAGAAGAAGTAACTGCTTCCAAGATTAGGGAAGCTTTAGTTTGGTGTGGACTTGATCCCAAAATGAAGATAGGTTCTGTGTTTAATAGGAAATGCATGAACAACCAAGGAAAGTTCATGTCAGAGATTGTGGGAAAGGTTATCCTCAGTAAACCAGGAGGGCATGACAGGGTGTCAGCCTCCATGTTCAATGTTATGACCAGAATAATATTCACCCTAAGAACAAATTGGTCTATGATAGTTTATGAGAAAATAAAGGAAAGTCTGAAAAAGCCCAACCTGGGCAGGATTATCAGTCTCTACCTAGCTGGTACCATAACAGAGGTAATGAGCTCTGCTGCTGGAAGTAAGATCAATCACATGAGGAAGATGGATCAAAGGATCTTTTCTAGATAGGAAAGGGTGTTGTCAAAGGACATGCCTACCCCTGAGAAGCCAGTTACAGAGAAAGTCACTCCTCCCAGGAAGAAAAGACTTTGGAGGGGAAGTGCTTAGAGAACTTCCGGGTTAGTGGAGGGACCTCCCAGCTGAGGCTTAAGGTCAGTTTTCAGTTCTTTGTGGCTAGTATTTTGTCGAGTTTGGGAGAAGTAGGTGTCGTCCACTCCCCAAGGTCCGAACTCTCATTGAGGCCAGTTTTTGGCTTCAACATTTCTGGTGCGGTGAGCGTGGACCTTGGATGATACAAGAAAATCTCAAGTCAAGTCTCATGGTTGGAGGTGAAGGAGAAGGAGCTGGCTCGAGAGGTTCTCCATCTCAGGGAAGTAGGGCGACGTTGGTGATGTTGGAGGACTTCAGGCGAGAAGTCTTGCAGACCATTCACTTGGCCTTCTCGGCAAGAGGTGTGTGGGAGAATCCTTAGGTCCCTATGGCGGCTGCTCCATCCTTGGGTGAGAATGCTCCTGGACAGCACCACGGGAAGGAGGTTTTGGCAGAGGTGGCAGAAAGGGATGTCCCCAGGCTGGAGATATTCCCAAGACAGACCAGTGTAGATAGGGCGAGCGAGCTGAGGTCGCGCGAAGAGCCCTCTCGGCAGGAAGGGGGCGGGAGACCCTTCAGTGAATTCATCATCTCAGCTCCGGTTCTGGAGGGGTTCTGGGAACCAGACATGACCTACTATACGAGGAGAGACAACCCCATGTAGAATGTATAGTGGCTCGAGGATGCTATTTCCATAAGGTAAACTTGTATACACCATTGTAATCTGTTATTTTCTGAATTGTTTCTTCGCAGGTTATAGATTATATATGGTTTTGATGGTACCAAGTAGAACCGCTGTCCAGGCTCCCATCAAGCGGGTAGGGTCGAAGTCTCGCTCGGTGGCAAAGGAAAGGGTGATGAAAATTAGTAAGACCATGAGAGGATCCCGCTGCTCATGCTCCCACTAGCTAGAAGGTCTAGAAGGCGCACTCGGCCCCCGGGTAGACTCGCTTCCAGGCTTTCACTAGCTGGCAGGGCCGTAGGATCGCCTCGGGGGTAAGAGAATACCTTGAGTGGTGATTCCACTATGCAGGCTCTCCTAGCTGGCAGGGCTGGAATGCACGCTCGACCCCGGGTAGACTCGCTGCCCAGGCTCTCATTAGATGGGCAGGGCTATAGGCACACCAGGGGGGAAGGAAAGGAGTTCGAAGAAAGAGTTGGGAAACTAAGCAAGACCCTGAAAGGACCCCGCTGCTCAGGCTCCCACTAGCTGATAGGTCTGTAAGGCGCACTTGGCCCTGGGTAGACCTGCTACCCGGCTCTCTCTAGCTGGCAGGGCCGTAGGCTTGCCTGGGGGGGGGGGGGGGTAAGGGAATACCTCGAGTGGTGATTCCATTGCGCAGGCTCTCCTAGCTGGTAGGGCTGGAATGCACGCTAGGCCCCGGGTAGACTCGCTGTCCAGGCTCTCATTAGCTGGGCATTGATGTAGGCACACCTGGGGGTTAAGGAAAGGAGTTAGAGGAAAGAGTTGGGAAACTAAGCATGAACCCGAGAGGATCCCGCTGCTCAGGCTCCCACTAGCTGGCAGGTCTGGAAGGCTCACTCGGCCCCGGGTAGACCCGCTGTCTGGCTCTTACTAGCTGGCAGGGCCGTAGGTTCGCTGATGAATTGTAAATATACGTATTTTTGTGTACATTAAATTAGTTGTTTTCATTTATTTTTGTCGTTTTTACTTATTTTTTATTCAATAAAATGCTCCTATTTTTGTAAATATTATACTAACTTATTTTATTTTATTTTTCAGGAAAAATTCAAAATCTGCCAAAAACTGACATGTCACGCCCGTGACATATTGGTCACGCCCGTGACCAGGGCGTGACACGTCAAACTCCTGTGAAATCTTCAATTTTCGAGAAGAAAAGCTTGACACGCCCGTGTCACCCGACACGGGGCGTGACCCAAGCCCGTGTCACTCCACTCGACGAATTCATCTCGACGATCGTCGAGTGTCAACACCAACAGTCACGCCTAGAGTCACGCCCTGATCTAGGGCGTGACACCTCTTTCCGCTCGACGATTTTCAACTCGACACTTTCAGCTCGACATTCGTCGAGTGTCGACACCAGCCGACACGCCCAGAGTCACGCCCGTGACCTGGGGCGTGACCACTGCGCCTGGCCGACAAGACCTGCCCGAAGACTTTCGGCGCGCACCGCGCCCAGATCCACCTGCTTGACACGCCCAGAGTCACGCCCGTGACCTGGGGCGTGACCACTGCGAGACCGACACGTGTCCAGCCCGAAGTCCACTTTCCCGTCAAATCGTCGGCCGCCTTCTCAAATAGTACTGTCACGCCCCCTGTCACGCCCGTGACCAAGGGCGTGACCCATGTAAATTTTTTCTATAAATTCAAAGGTTCTGCTTTGGATTTTTGTTCCCTTTTTTGAACCATTTTGTATAAGTGTTATGCTGCTGGGATGAAATCCAAATGTGTTGTAAGGGATATTTTCTCTCCCTCTTTCTCTTCTTTTTTAGCTTTGTAATAACCTTTTTTATTAATGCAATTGTAGTTTTTTTTCCATTACAACTCTTGGACTTCATCTATGTTTCATCCCTTATGCAATCTTATCCTTTTTTGCTTTTGTTTTAACTTAGTTTTAGTTCTTTTAAAAAAAGCGTGTGTGAGTGTATGAGTATAGTTTTTACTTTAATGTTTTCATTAACTTTACTTAGACTTGTTTAGAGTAGGTTTTTATAGCTTTCTATCTCATTGTTATAAACCCGTAAAACTGATTTCAAAGTGATTTTCATTTCTTTTAACTTAGATTTTTCTTTTTAGGATGTAAAATCTTTTCATTATTTTCAGTTTATTTTCACTTTTTTAGCATTTTTACGGAGTTATAAGAATGAAATCATAATCGTTTTAATTTTTCAAGCATTTGCATTTTTGCTTTTATTTCAAAAACTTTTTGCTCTTTTAATTTTTTTCGTTCTCTTTTTATGCATTTCTACCGCATTCTAGCGGTAGAAATGTATTCGTTTTAATTTTTAGAGAATTTTCATTTTTCGTTTATTTGCAAAACTTTTTCGCTCGTTTAATTTTTATTTTCACTTTTTATGCATTTCTACCGCATTTTAGCGGTAGAAATGCAGTTGTTTTAATTTTTCGTTAACTTAGTTTTTTGAAATTTTTTATGTATGCGCATTTATTTCCGCCTACTCGTTAAGAGTTAAATGGCGCCTGCTTATTTTACTTTCTGTAGAGTGCGTGAGTTTGTAATTTTCTTTAGTTCCGCCTACTCATTCGAGTTAAATGGCAGGTCTTTATTTTCCCTACTCATTTGAGTAGAATTTGTGTGTGTGTGTTTTCATTTATGTCGAGAGAGCGTGTGCGTGAGTTTAATTTCTGTCGAGTGTGTGCGTGTGTTGCATTTATTTAGTCCTACTCGTTTGAGTAGGACCCGCTTTCTTTCTCCCGCCCACGCATTTGCGCCGGGACTCGCAATTTACAGATTTCTTCAGTCCTACTCGTTTGGGTAGGACTTGCAATTTTCAGCTTTCCTTTACTGCTTTCATTTTATCGCTTTCATTTACTGCTTTTCCCGCAAGCCGTCCCCATTCCGATGAGTGGCTAACTGTTCTTAGCCCTCGGCATCGAAGAGCTTTGGGACAGATAAAATAGCTTAAAATAATTAAAGGTCTCATTTTTCTAATTAATTAAAAGTACTTAAGGTTTGCCCGGGGTTAACGACGCGTAGGACCACATATCGATGTGTGGGCCCTATTTCCGTTTTCCATACGCTCGCCAAGAGGCCGTGCGTATGGACAGATCACCCCTTGGCAAAGAGAGTTCCGCACTAACCCTCGAGAGAGGAGGCGCGCCAACTCTACCGGATTGGGTTCCCCACCCAATAGCGGGGTTCTTAGCGTAATGCGGGCGTTAAGAGGAATCCTTCGTCGGACGAGAGCTCGGTCGAATAGTCTTAGCGTTCAGGTGAGCGATAGCCCTATAGCTAGGTGAGCTCATTTTAGTGGAACCTCCACGGCCAAGTCTCCGCCTTAATTAATTAGAAATTTAGGAGCTCTTTTTATTTAAAGTCTATTTTAGTTCAATTATTTTTCTAGTGCCATCGAGCTAAGCTCTTCATCGGCACCACCTTCATGCTTTCATTTTTCTTTCTGCCATTTTCTGCTTTTTATTAAATATAAAATATCCCGACAAGATAATTATCGGTAAAATAATAGTCCCCTCCAGGGAAGAGTAGAAATAATCGAACCAGACCCGAGAACAATACGACCTCGATATTCCACCCGGAATATCCTGTACTACTCACGATAGGTGCACTTGCCTCCTTTCGTTAAAACTCGATCTAAACCGTTTTATATCCAAATAAATAAATACGCGCGCCCCGTTTTCTTAAATAAAATCACTTCCGTCTTTTTCTCAAATAAAACCGCCGGGTCGCCGCATGACCGTAAATAATTTTAGAGTTTTAACCATCAAGTTTTTGGCGCCGTTGCCGGGGAATTCTCGGTTCGTTATTTTAAACCCTGGAACTCTATTAATTTTACCTATATATTTATATATATATATATATATAAATATGGCCAATATAATATAATGATAATAATAATAATAATAATAAAAAAAAATTGAAAAACTTATAAAACTAAAAAAAAAAAAAAAAATTTTGCAAAACCTTAAAAACTTAAAAAAAAACTATAAAAGTAAAAAAAAAACAAACAAACAAAAAAAAACAAAAAAAAAATGAAAAATGAAAACTTAACAATATATTTTCCTTATAAAAAAAAACAACAAACAAAAACATTAATAATTTGATTTAAAAAAAAAAAGTACGTATCTATTTTGTTTAATTTAATTTAACTTATTTTATTTTGATTCGGCGCGGTTCTCACTCTTATACGCGATAGGGGAGCGCATTTTTCTTGCACTCATAAGCTAAGACGTCAGCTTCGAGTCCCACGCACTTGTCACCCCCTACCGCCCACACCCACTCTTTGGCCGAGTGTATCTTTTTTCTGTTTTTATGATTATCTTTTTGTTTTTTTTTCTTTTCTAAATAATGCAGGGTTTCAACATGGGCCTCCCGCGCTCGTCTTAGGGAAGCTCCTACCCTCCCTTTTTCTTTTTTGTACATCTTTTACTTTGTATATTATCTGTTCCGCATACTTAGATTGCAACATTGGGGACAATGTTGGGTTTAAGTATGGGGGTGTTTTCCTATTCTGCACTTTTTATATTCGGTACTTAACAAAAAAAAATAAAATACAAAAAATGCAAAAAATCAAAAACTTAAAAAAAAATTGTCATTATTTTAATAATAATTTAAAAAAAACAAAAAAAAACAAAAACAAAAAAAAACAAAAAAAAAAAAAAAAAACTAAATCTCTCTTTCCCCCCCCCCCCTCTTCTTTTCGTTTTTGTAAAAGCTCGCTTTTTGCTTGCCCGCGACGGTCGACTCCTCGAACCAACCACCTCAATAAGAGTATGTTCGCGGGGGCTGCATTCGAGTTTTTACTTTGTCCCTTTTTTGTAAAAATCTCTCTTTCCCCCCTATCTTCTTTAAATAACTCTTCTTTCTCTCCTCATTCTTGTAAATTACTTATCAAAATACACTAAAAATAAAAAAAAAAAAATTTATTAAAACCAAAAATACCAAAAAAAGATAATAACTCTAAAAAACTTAAAAAGATAATAATTAAAACACAAAAAAATGATAAAATCTCTAAAAAAATCAAAAAAACGTTTTGTTAATTATGTAACAAAATAAATCGAATATATCATATCTTAACCCTTTTTGCTTTCCAAAAATCTTGTTTCGAGTTAATTTATATGCGAATTTTAGTTATTCTTTGCTTACTATTCGTTTATTAATTAAAGTTCGATAGATTTAAGTGTCTGGGGTTAAGATTTAAAGAATCTTTTATGTCTTTTCCTTATAATAGGGAACTTGTTTTTCACCACCACTTCTAATTTTATAAATAAAAGCTCGTTTTTTATGTTAGAAAATAACATCCATGGATTTTAATTATTTCTACTCTTTGCTTTTAGAAACATTGGAACGTTCATTTTAAAAAGATTGCTCTCAAAACTTTTTTATTAAAATCTAGTTTTCTTTTTGAAAAAAAAAAAATTAATAAACTCACTTCCATTTTTTCATGTCTTACTTGACATGTTTACCCCTATCCTTTTAAAGATCTTATGTCAATGGGAATAAGATTTCATTCCGTAAACATAGGCACCCAATATTTAAAAAGATTATATGTACGGAGTAAGAGGATAAAATTCATTACTCCTACACATATACATTGGGTTCGTTATTTATTATGAAGAAAGAAAAAAATCTTGTGTTAGGAAAATAAGATTTCGTTTTCCTAACTATCCAAAAAAGAAAAAAATGGAGGTTCGAGAAAAAATTACCTCACCTCAATATTCAAGCCTTCTTCATAAACCACCAAACCACTTATCTCATTTCAATGATTATAGACTTAATTTAAAATTTTTTGAGAGCATAACTTTTAAATTGCATTATTTCCTTTAACTTCGTTTAAGCTAAAGTTTTTTATATAATTACAATCCATCTTTGTTAAACTAACAAAAATAAATTTTTGCTTTCTAGTATATTTTATCTAGAAGTCTTTTTGAAATTCTTCCTCTATTCATAACATTTCATAAATTAGGATTTAATTCTTTAACCCCGGATGTTTATTTTGATCTTACTTTTAATTAATTCAAGCGGTAGCTAAACTTAGGATTTCTTTTATTCCTTATAAGTTCATCTCCAACTTTTGCTCTGGAATAACAAAAGCTTAAGTATGGGGGTATTTGATGCATTGTAAATATACGTATTTTTGTGTACATTAAATTAGTTGTTTTCATTTATTTTTGTCGTTTTTACTTATTTTTTATTCAATAAAATGCTCCTATTTTTGTAAATATTATACTAACTTATTTTATTTTATTTTTCAGGAAAAATTCAAAATCTGCCAAAAATTGACATGTCACGCCCGTGACATATTGGTCACGCCCGTGACCAGGGCGTGACACGTCAAACTCCTGTGAAATCTTCAATTTTCGAGAAGAAAAGCTTGACACGCCCGTGTCACCCGACACGGGGCGTGACCCAAGCCCGTGTCACTCCACTCGACGAATTCATCTCGACGATCGTCGAGTGTCGACACCAACAGTCACGCCTAGAGTCACGCCCGTGACCTAGGGCGTGACACCTCTTTCCGCTCGACGATTTTCAACTCGACACTTTCAGCTCGACATTCGTCGAGTGTCGACACCAGCCGACACGCCCAGAGTCACGCCCGTGACCTGGGGCGTGACCACTGCGCCTGGCCGACAAGACCTGCCCGAAGACTTTCGGCGCGCACCGCGCCCAGATCCACCTGCTTGACACGCCCAGAGTCACGCTCGTGACCTGGGGCGTGACCACTGCGAGACCGACACGTGCCCAGCCCGAAGTCCACTTTCCCGTCAAATCGCCGGCCGCCTTCTCAAATAGTACTGTCACGCCCCCTGTCACGCCCGTGACCAAGGGCGTGACCCATGTAAATTTTTTCTATAAATTCAAAGGTTCTGCTTTGGATTTCTGTTCCCTTTTTTGAACCATTTTGTATAAGTGTTATGCTGCTGGGATGAAATCCAAATGTGTTGTAAGGGATATTTTCTCTCCCTCTTTCTCTTCTTTTTTAGCTTTGTAATAACCTTTTTTATTAATGCAATAGTAGTTTTTTTTCCATTACAACTCTTGGACTTCATCTATGTTTCATCCCTTATGCAATCTTATCCTTTTTTGCTTTTGTTTTAACTTAGTTTTAGTTCTTTTAAAAAAAGCGTGTGTGAGTGTATGAGTATAGTTTTTACTTTAATGTTTTCATTAACTTTACTTAGACTTGTTTAGATTAGGTTTTTATAGCTTTCTATCTCATTGTTATAAACCCGTAAAACTGATTTCAAAGTGATTTTCATTTCTTTTAACTTAGATTTTTCTTTTTAGGATGTAAAATCTTTTCATTATTTTCAGTTTATTTTCACTTTTTTAGCATTTTTACGGCGTTATAAGAATGAAATCATAATCGTTTTAATTTTTCAAGCATTTGCATTTTTGCTTTTATTTCAAAAACTTTTTGCTCTTTTAATTTTTTTCGTTCTCTTTTTATGCATTTCTACCGCATTCTAGCGGTAGAAATGTATTTGTTTTAATTTTTAGAGCATTTTCATTTTTCGTTTATTTGCAAAACTTTTTCGCTCATTTAATTTTTATTTTCACTTTTTATGCATTTCTACCGCATTTTAGCGGTAGAAATGCAGTTGTTTTAATTTTTCGTTAACTTAGTTTTTTGAAATTTTTTATGTATGCACATTTATTTCCGCCTACTCGTTAAGAGTTAAATGGCGCCTGCTTATTTTACTTTCTGTAGAGTGCATGAGTTTGTAATTTTCTTTAGTTCCGCCCACTCATTCGAGTTAAATGGCAGGTCTTTATTTTCCCTACTCATTTGAGTAGGATTTGTGTGTGTGTGTTTTCATTTATGTCGAGAGAGCGTGTGCGTGAGTTTAATTTCTGTCGAGTGTGTGCGTGTGTTGCATTTATTTAGTCCTACTCGTTTGAGTAGGACTCGCTTTCTTTCTCCCGCCCACGCATTTGCGCCGGGACTCGCAATTTACAGCTTTCTTCAGTCCTACTCGTTTGGGTAGGACTTGCAATTTTCAGCTTTCCTTTACTGCTTTCATTTTATCGCTTTCATTTACTGCTTTTCCCGCAAGCCGTCCCCATTCCGATGAGTGGCTAACTGTTCTTAGCCCTCGGCATCGAAGAGCTTTGGGACAGATAAAATAGCTTAAAATAATTAAAGGTCTCATTTTTCTAATTAATTAAAAGTACTTAAGGTTTGCCCGGGGTTAACGACGCGTAGGACCACATATCGATGTGTGGGCCCTATTTCTGTTTTCCATACGCTCGCCAAGAGGCCGTGCGTATGGACAGATCACCCCTTGGCAAAGAGAGTTCCGCACTAACCCTCGAGAGAGGAGGCGCGCCAACTCTACCGGATTGGGTTCCCCACCCAATAGCAGGGTTCTTAGCGTAATGCGGGCATTAAGAGGAATCCTTCGTCGGACGAGAGCCCGGTCGAATAGTCTTAGCGTTCAGGTGAGCGATAGCCCTATAGCTAGGTGAGCTCATTTAGTGGAACCTCCACGGCCAAGTCTCCGCCTTAATTAATTAGAAATTTAGGAGCTCTTTTTATTTAAAGTCTATTTTAGTTCAATTATTTTTCTAGTGCCATCGAGCTAAGCTCTTCATCGGCACCACCTTCATGCTTTCATTTTTCTTTCTGCCATTTTCTGCTTTTTATTATATATAAAATATCCCGACAAGATAATTATCGGTAAAATAATAGTCCCCTCCAGGGAAGAGTAGAAATAATCGAACCAGACCCGAGAACAATACGACCTCGATATTCCACCCGGAATATCCTGTACTACTCACGATAGGTGCACTTGCCTCCTTTCGTTAAAACTCGATCTAAACCGTTTTATATCCAAATAAATAAATACGCGCGCCCCGTTTTCTTAAATAAAATCATTTGCCTAGGGGGTAAGGGAATACCTCGAGTGGTGATTCCACTACATAGTCTCTCCTAGCAGGCAGGGCTGGAAGGCACGCTCGGCCTCTGGTAGACTCGCTATCCAGGCTCTCATTAGCTGGGCAGGGCTGTATGCACACCTGGGGGGAAAGGAAAGGAGTTCAAAGAAAGAGTTGAGAAACTGAACACGACCCCGAATAGACCCGCTGCCGGGCTCTCACGAGCTGGCGGGACTTTGGGATCTCTCATGGTGAAGAAGGAAAAAGGAGATTATTTGTTTAAGTTGTCCCGAGTGGACCTGATAAACATGTTTACATCAAGCAGACAAGGCTATTAAAATCATGATGGAGTCACGAAACCCTTATTGTCAGGTTTACAAACAACTAAATTTAGTCCTAAGAAGGGATGGGATGGCTCAAACCCCTCCCGGCAGGGCCCTCAGCATAATCCTCCTGGAAGGGCTCTCATCCGGCTCTCGGTAGGACCCTCAGCATAACCCTCCCGGCAGTGCTCTCAGTCAGGCTCTCGGCATAATTCTCCCGGTGAGACTCTGGGCAGGGCTTTCAGCAGGGCTCTTGACACAGCCATCTCGTCGGGGATCCCAACAAGAACCTCGCAACGGTGTTCCCGACACGGTCCTGTGTTGGATCCCTAGTTTGGATTTGGGTTAGGTTTACTATTAGGTTATTGACCCTCCATGTATAGCATGGGGTCAACTTGTTAGTTCTAAGGTCTAGGTTAGTCTGACTTGGTTAGACAAACATTGATCCAGCTCTCAGAAGAAATTAGAGATCCAGACTTAGAAGAATAGAAGTCTTTAAGAGTTTAGAGAATTAGTTCGAAGTTCTTCGAACTCAGCTCGATGATCGTCGATCGCAGATCGACGAACACAGAGTCCCTACTCTGAGCTGAGCTCAACGAACTTGGAGCTCAGGTCGACGATATTCCCTCTTCTCTCAAGTTCTCTGGTCGACAAAATTCTGTCTCAGGTCGACGAACTTGGAGCTCAGCCTTGATAGAATATTTTCCAGATCAACTTTCTCTGAGCTCAGCTCAACGAAGATTATTTCTCAGCTCGACGAACTTGAAGTTCAAGTCGACGAAATCTGTTCTGAGTTCGACGATTTCTCTCAGTATCAGTTTGGCGTTTTCTCTCAGTTTGATTTCAGTTTGGATTATTCTGAGGCAGTAATTCTATAGTAATTATTGCTCATATTCTCATGAATATAACCGTTACTTGGCAGCATTAATTATGGATTTCTCAGAGCAAATTACTCCACTTATTTACTGAGACAGTTGAGGAAACACATTTAAGACAAATTATGGTCATCCAACTCCCAGGATTTCAGCATTAATTCAGGAATTCAAATTTCAAATGGCAGAAATCCTTCAGAATATAAAAAGAAAATTCTTCTCTTCAGGAGAAGAACAATAATAAAGGGAATTACAAGAGATCTGTTACAGGACAACTGATAGAAGTTTTACAGAGAAACAGATTGCCTTCTACAGGAAATTGAAGAAGAACATCAACACACAAATCTTTAGTCTTCTTCAGTTTCTGCTTCAGACATCAAAAGGACAACTCATCTACATAAGTCCAAAAAGTTTCTGAAGATCTTCATCAAGGCCTACACCCTGTGCAATGCTCTCATCTTTCTGAACCATTTTTCATCTCAGGGGGAGCTTTGACAATATCATCCACTAAAGTCTTCTCAGTTGTTTGAGAAAGAGATGACTCCAACTGTGTACAGGGTTATAACTCCCTTCAAAAGTTAACCCTCTTTGGTTGCTAAGTCTCCTGATTAAAAGACTTAGTATAGTTTTTGGGCACCTGATCAAAAGCTCAAAAGGGTTGTTAGATCTCCCTTGAAAAAATAGATCTTGTGTCGACAGGGAAACAGAGCAAAAACCTGTGGTGGCAGGGCACCTGATTAAAAACCTGTTAGTAGATTGCTACTAGGGTGGTAGAAGAGTGGATGTACCCAAGTTTAGGGGAACCACTATAAATTTTTTTTGTCGTCTAGAATGCTCTATTATTTATTTTTTGTGTGCTGTGATTATTGTTCGGTATATTGGAAACTGTGTACCTGATTTGGAGAAGCCTCACTTAACTCAATGATATACATCATTATGTGTTTGATGGGTTGTTGAGTTTCAATGTGCAGAATAAAGAAATGCAGTAAAATAATATAAATACAAGTGTCGACACTTGTGAAGAAAATATGTCGACACCAGAAGCAGATTGTGTTGACACATAGAAATTCAGTCTACAGTAACTATGTTGACACACAGGACTTGTGTCGACACACTCAAGAATTCTGTCGACACCAACTATGTCAAGACTGAAAGCCAACTGTGTCGACACATAGGACTTGTGTCGACACACTCAAGAATTCTGTCGACACCTACTATGTCAAGACTGGAAGCAATTGTGTCAACACAAAGAAATTCAGTCGACAGCAACTGTGTCGACACACAAGACTCGTGTTGACACACTCAAGAATTCTATTGACACCAACTATGTCAAGACTGGAAGGCATTTGTGTCGACACACAGGAATTGTGTCGACACCTTCTACAAAAGCTATGTCCAGAAAGTAAAGAAGAGCTGTGTCGACATTCCTTCAGCTATGTCGACATCATCAAGATTTGTGTAGACACATATTCCATTTGTGTCAACACATATGAAGTTTTATCTCGACACTTTCTGTTGAGGTAAAAGTGGCAAAGGTTCAATTGTCAAGAGTGAATACTTGACAACTCTCATAACTTACGAAGCTGTCACATCTGTCAGAAGGCAGTTATAAACTAGATCAGCTGGTATCCTCAGATGAGATCTATATAAAGACATATTCTAGAGAAGAAAAAAAAAGAATAGTTGTTTCATCATGAAATTAACAAGTCTCTGATATAGAGAAGGCAGATCCTGAACAAGTCTGCAAGAAGAATTCAGAGCTACATATGAAAGAAGAGGAGAGCTGGATTGTGGATCGACTCTAACTTTTCAAGAAAGATCAACCTTACTTTGTTCAGATTCAAGAAGCTTTGAAGAAGGTAAGACAGGTTGGATCTTAAGTTGTTAATTCATTCCAGAACAGATCAAGAAGTCTTCATCCATTCATCATTCTCTTTGGGTGAAAAATTAAACATTCTCTAAATCAAATCCTGTAAGACTTTTCCAGATCTGAGGTAGAATTTTTATAATCTGAGTTGTAAGCCTATATCTATCAAGGCTAAGGTAGGGCTGTTAGCCTGAGGTAGGAGATTGATTTCTCTGAGCTGTAGGCTTGGTGAAAGAGGTTGAGGTAGGGCTGGATTGCCTGAGTTGTAGGAGCGTGGACTCACTCTGAGGTAGGATTCTCTGAAAGAATCTAAGTTGTAGGACTTGCTGAAGTCTGAGCTGTAGGAACTATCTTGGGTTCTGAGTTGTAAGATCTGAGGATCTGAGAAGAAAGAAGGGAGTTAGTCCGAATCTAGTATATTGCTAGATAGGCGAAGTGGGAAAGTGGATGTACCCATCTCTTGGGGAACCACTATAAATCTATGTGTATACTGTGTGAGCTGTATTTGTTTTAATCTGTACTGTGATTGTTGTAGCAAAGATTGTCCAACTGTGATTTAACTTAACTGCCTAAATAAAATAAGAATTGAACCTATTCACCCCCCTCCTTCTAGTTGTTTAGGGTATCTTGAAACCAATTCTTTCAAGTGGTATCAGAGCCATGTTACTCAAGAATAGACTTACTAGTCTGAGTTGATCTCCAAGGCAGTTATCAGAAAGCCAAAATGGGATCAGGTGAAAATCACAAGGAACTTGGATCCATGAAAATTCTCATATGTAGAAAGGAAATCTTTGGCATATGGAAAGAGAGAGTCAGATTATTCATGAAAGCTTCCGACCCAAGAATCTACATCACAGTTAAAGAAGGACCATTCATTCCTTTGAACATCTCAGTTCTTGATGCCAACCTCAGGACTCCAAAAAGTTACTCTGAAATGATAAAGGATGAGATCATCTTAGCTACTATGGATAGGAGAGCACAAAACATAGTAGTTAGTGATATAGATGACTCAACTTTCCAAAACTTGGTTCACTGCAAAACCTCCAAGAAGATGTGGGACACTTTGATTGTCTACATGGAGGGATCAGAAGAAGTAAGAGAGCACATAAAGTTTATGCTAAATCAAGAATACAAAAGTTTTAGACAAACCAAAACAGACAGCATAACTGAGTGCTATAAGAAGTTTTTCCGAATAGCTAATGAGCTAATGTCATATGGGAGAGTCTTCAGCACATATAAGCTCAATGATAAGTTTCTCAGATCACTATCCAAGGACTGAGATGCCAAGATATGTGCCATCAGGGAAGTGGCCAGACTTGCACACACTTCTCCTCCAACTCAATTTGGAAAATTGCTATCATATGAGATGCAGCTTATGGCCAGAAAGGAGGAAGAGAAAAGCAATAGGTCTGAGTACAAAGAGAAATCTGCGGCCTTCGAGGTTGAAGCCATAAAGAAGGATAGGAGGATGTTTCCATCTCCTCCTAGGAAAGCTGCTGAAGTTAATACAGATAATTCTGATAACAACACAGCAGACAGCCCTAATTCTGATGAAGACTTTGGTGCCTTCACAAGGCAATTCCAAAGATTCATGAAGAAAAAACAGTGGAGAACTAAGCCATCCTCCTCACAGTCCAAGGATGACTACTACCAGAAAAAGAAATATTCTAAGAAAGACAGGTATGACACTAAACCAAGCAAAATAACATCTTCTAAGATTGTTTGTTATTGTTGCTATAGGTCTGGACATGTTGTAGCTGACTGTCCTGATAAAAGGAGTAATCTAATGACAAGAAGAAGCATCAAAATAAGGGCAAGAAGGAGAAATCTTTTGTTGCAAAGAAGCAGAAAACTTGGACTGACTCCTCATCATCAGGTTCAGGAGAAGAGGCTGAAGCTGAAGCCTATATTGGACTGTTTACAACTGAAGAGGATTCTGTAGAGACTGAATTCCTGCAATACTGGACTCTATAAATGGGATTGAAGTTCATCATGCTAAAGGGCTGATGGCTATGTCTGAGGAAGATCAGTGACAGGATCAGCCTGGTTCTAGTAATGTAAACAATCTATCTTCTATTTTTGATTATTATACTGGACCACAATCAGAATCAGCATCAAGTGATGAGGATGATTCTGAATCTGAAGGGGATGTGGATCAACTAATTTATAAAGATGGTGATCTGTTGCAAGCTTTTAAGAAAAGCAGAATCCTAGCCAAAAAAGCGAGCTAAGGAAATTGCCTCTTTCAAGAAAGCTGCTTCAGATTCAGCAAAAGAGCTGGATCTGAAATTGAAGGAAGTAAGCCAACTGAAAAAGTAACAATCATTCAGATGGAAATAATTACATTCAAAAAAAATCATATCAAGATTCTTGAAATCAGACTTCAACGAGAGAGGGATCTTGTGGCTAAATTTTCAAAGCCAAAGTCAGTCTTACCCTTAATTGATAACTTCATTGCCCAAGAGGGTAAGAAAGGATTAGGCTTCAAGGAAAGAATAAGGGAAGCTAATTCCAAAATGAAAGGCAATGCCCCAGTTCAGCCTCTTGCCTCCAAACCCCCTATTCCTTTCAGGAAAGTGATGCAACCTACTAATAGGTATGATCATGACATCACACATGATCACTGTAAGCATGGTGATCAGAATGACAAGGGTGCAAATGCCAATAGAGCAGTCCATGAATAAACCCACCATGTTCTTCAGGAATCATCATTGTTTAGTACACCAGTCCCACCACTCAATAAAAAGACCATTGTTCCTACAGAATTAAGGACTGTTGACAACAATGCTATTAAGACTGTACTTAAAAGAAGACACAACAGATATGAGTGCTGGTGTTGTGGCAAAATGGATCATTATGACATTGATTGTTGGCACAACACTAGTGTCAAGAAAAATACCGCTTACCTGTCAGAAAGGCTGCAGGCATACATGTCAAATTTCAGTATAACCTAAACCTAGAACCCAATAATTATTGGGGATCTAAGGTTAGGTAATCTTATTTGATGCAGGAGCGTCCAAGTGACCATACCCCAATATGGTACTTGGACAGTGGATGTTCCAGGTACATGACTGGAACTAGAAGGTTGCTAACGGACTTTACTCTCACATTATATGGACCCAAAGTTATCTTTGGTGGATCGGAAAAGGGAGTAATCAAAGGTTTTGGTAAAATTTCTAATAACTCAATCACTATCACTCAAGTGGCCTATGTGAAAGGTTTAAAACACAACCTAATAAGCATAAGTCAACTAAGTGATCTTGGTTATGACACTTCTTTTATTAAGAATAGGTATCAGATTAGAAGGACAAGTGATTAGGAGGTCACCTTGACAGGCTATAGAAAAGGAAATGTCTATTGTCTAAATTTTGTGGGTGAGAATAAAGATTCTCCTATTTTCCTAGTTGCAGATGAGAAAGCTTCTCATTGTGTCAAATGGCACAAGAGGCTAGCTCTCCTTAACTACAAGACTATAGGTCAACTCTTTAGTAAAGAGTTACTGAGAAATGGTCCTCAGTCAACTGCATCAAGGAGGGTATATGTTCAGCTTGTCAAAAAGGAAAACAGGCCAAGACCTCCTTCCACAGTCTTGATACCAAAGATTCTGTGAGGTGTTTGTACCTCCTGTATATGGATCTATTTGGACCTATGGCAGTTCATTGTCTAGGTAGGAAAGTCTATACCTTTGTGGTTGTTGATGACTTTTCCAGATTTGCCTGGGTATTCTTTCTGAGTAAGAAATCTGAAACTCCAACTGTCTTCCAAACATTTGTTAAGCAAATACAGAAAGAATTCAACAATTCTGTTGTTAAGATTAGAAGTGACCATGGGACTGAGTTTCAGTCTGAATGCATGACAAAGTTCTGTGAAGAAATTGGAATTTCTCAAGAATTCTCATCACCTAAAACTCCCCAACAAAATGGAATTGCTGGAAGAAAAAATAGAACACTTATTGAGGCTGGTAGAACACTACTAAGTGACACATCTCTCCCAGAATATTTCTGGGCTGAGGCAGTAAACACTGCTTGTCATGTTCTTAATAGAGCTTCCATCAACAAAAGCCACAAGAAGACTCCATATGAGATTCTGAAGGGCAGAAAACCAAATATATCCTATTTTAGGATCTTTAGTAGCAAGTGTTATGTACTTAACAATGACAAGTCTTATTTAACTAAGTTTTCTGCCAAGTCTCAAGAAGGGATACTTGTTGGGTACAATAAAAATAGTAAGGCATACATGATCTACAACTTGACTACTCAAGTTGTAGAATAATCTGTCCATGCACTCTTTGATGAAACTAAGCTAATCAACTGTGAGCTGTCTAGCACTTCTTGTAGCTCTACAGGTTTGAAGGAAAAGATGGACAATCTAACCATTAGTGAAGACCAACCTGCAAGAAAGGATGAGGAAAATGATGGATGTTGTCCAGGGGGAGTATAAGACCCACAAAGTAATGATGAAGACAATGAAGTACAGCTTGGTGGGGAGATTGGAGGAAATCAAGTAATGGATAGATTGCCTCCAGTAATAAGACATCTAAGGGATCATCCAGCACACCAAATTATTGGTGATCCAAGACAAGGTGTTCTGACCAAAAATAGGAGCTTGAAAACAGTTCTATGCTCAAGTTTCCTGTCCCAGATGGAACCCAAGAAATTTGAAGAGGCCATACAAGACCCAAATTGGATTGATGCCATGTAGGAAGAGCTGAATCAATTCAGAAGATGAAAAGTCTGGAAGTTGGTTCCTAAACTAAAGAATCACAATATCATAGGGACTAAGTGGATCTACAGGAACAAGTTAGATGAAAATGACATTATAGTCAAGAACAAAGCAAGATTGGTAGAAAAAGGCTACAAGCAGGAAGAAGGAATAGACTTTGACCAGATATTTGCCCCAGTGGCCAGGTTGGAAGCAATAAGGCTATTCCTTTCCTATGCAGCTTACCAAGGGTTCAAGGTATTCCAGATGGATGTAAAGTCAGTATTTTTGAACGGTGACTTAAAAGAGGAAGTTTATGTTGAGCAACTCTCGGGTTTTGTAGATTCTCTTTATTCTAACTATGTTTATAGGCTTAAGAAAGCTCTATATGGATTGAAGAAAGCCCCTAGGGCTTGGTATGAAACACTGTCTACATTCCTCATTGAGAACAAATTACCAAGGGGGGAAATAGACAAAACACTATTCCTAAGGGAATCAAAAGGAAAGATCATCCTAGTCCAGATATATGTTGATGACATTATCTTTGGATCAACTGAAAATAACCTTTGTAGAAAGTTTGCTAAACTTATGCAAGGGATGTTTGAGATGAGCAGAATGGGTGAGCTAAAATTCTTCTTGGGACTCCAAGTTAGACAGACTGATGATGGCTTGTCGATTTCCCAGTCTAAGTTCACCAAGGAGTTAATTAAGAAATATGGCATGGAGTCATCCTCCTCCATGAGAACTCCAATGGGGTCAAGTATTCCTATAGGGAAAGATGATGCAGGAAAACCTATAGATGAGTCTTTGTATAGATGGATAATTGGCTCCCTTCTTTACTTAACTGCTAGTAGACCTGACATCATGTATGCTACATGTGTTTGTGCTAGGTATCAAGCTTTCCCAAAAGAATCTCATTATACTACTGTCAAAAGAATTTTGAGATATCTTAAGGGAACGCCAAATCTTGGCCTTTGGTACGCTAAGAATAGAGATTTTCTACTAACACGTTATTCAAATGCAGACTTTGCAGGATGCAAAGAAGATAGGAAAAGCACCACTGGCACATGTCAGTTCATAGGTGGTAGATTGGTGTCATAGAGCAGCAAAAAGCAGACAAGTGTTGCTATATCCACTGCTGAGTCAGAATATATAGCTGCAGGCAGTTGTTGTGCTCAGCTGTTGTGGATACAACATCAACTTGAAGACTATGACATCAAGCTAAGTAGAACTCCATTATATTGTGATTCTACAAGTGCCATATCTATTGCGAGAAATCCTGTTTCACATAGCAGAACTAAGCACATAGAAATCAGGTTTCATTTCATTAGAGATCATGTTGAAAAAAAAGACATAATTTTAGAATTTGTCAACATTAATTATCAAATTGCTGACATGTTCACGAAATCACTGGATGAAACTAAATTCAATTACTTTAAAATTGAATTAGGCATGCTGAACTTAGAATAGAATGATAAATATGACTAAGTAAATCTGGGTCGACACATAAAGAAGTCTGTGTCGACACTTAGTAGTTGGTGTCGACACATAAGGACAATTCTGTCGACACACCAAGAAGATCGTGTCGATACTCAGAATTTGGTGTCGACACATATCTCTCCTGACACTTAGATAATGGTGCCGACACAGACAGTCGTCTGTGTCGACATGCAGAATTTAGTGGTGACTCTTAAAGGATGTCTGTGTCGACACATCGCAATTCGTGTCGACACATAGTAGTGTAATAACTTTAAATTTTCTGTCGCGACTTTAGTAGTCTGTGTGACACAACCCAAATAGTATCGACACACTAATCTTATTTTCGCCCGCCTTTTGGCCTTCTTTGTTAAGAAACGTATAACTAGGTGGAAGCAAGACCTTGTCGACTACGCTCTCAAAATTCTTGAGACTAAACCATTTGTGTCGACAAGACCTTCATCTTCCTTCTCTTCCTTCCCTCTCTCTCATCTCTAATGGCGCCGAAGATGGAAGAAAACATCAACGAGGGTTATGAGCTGGTTTGTCAAGCTTTTGATGATGCAATTCCAGACATCAAGGAGGTAATTGATTTGATCACACTAGCTGGATTAGAATATATGTTGTCTAAACCAACCAGAATATGGAAGAAAGAAGTTCTTGAGTTCTACTTGAATGCTTCACTAGATTCAACTGGCACTAAAATCAAATCCATGGTTCAAGGTCAAAAGCTCAAAGTCACAATCAAATGCCTAAGGAAAATCCTTCATCTTCCCAAAGTCACTCAAGAAGATGAACTCGATTGTTCGCTGACAGCAAGTGCACTAACCTGGTGTGGCTTATCTCCATCCCCCAAGATTGGAGTAGTGATAAATCGAAAGGGGGATGAACTCTTAAGGAAAATTCCTTTCAGAAATTCTGGGAAAGGTAATTTTATGTAAACATGGAGGACATGATAGGATCTCAGCCTACATGTTCAGTCTCATGACAAGGGTTATATTCAAAGTAACAACTGACTGGGCTGCAGTTATGTTTGAGAAAATAAAGGAAGGGATTAAGAAGCCCAATCTGGGTATAATACTTAGCCTCTATCTGGCTACCTGTATTCCAGAAACACTAAGCCAGAAGTCTGGTACTAATATAAATCATATGAGGAGAATAGACTTAATAATGCTATCCAGGTGGAACAGAGTGTTGACCAAGGATGTCCCTACTCCTCAGAAACACATAAAATAGGTTCAGAAAAAGAAGAAAACTCCACACAAGACCACTGAATTTTCCAGTGATTCAGAGGATGCAGCTCAGATAACGATGGACCAGAAAGCACTAGAAAATCTCCTACTCTAGAAACTGGAACTGATGGTCAGGTGCAGGGGGAGTAGATTCCCGCAAGCAACATCTCAGTGGATCAGATCCAGGAGGAGCCTCTCCAATTTCCAGATCAACAAGTGCTATCAACTTCAGGGAGAGCTAATGAGCAAGATTCAAATGTCCACACAGCTGAATTGGACAGTGAAATAGCCACTCAATCTATACTTGAGGTAGTATAAGATATAAATCAAGTTGCTACAGGAACTGTGAATGA
This sequence comes from Platanthera guangdongensis, assembly GCA_039583875.1. Taxonomy (NCBI): domain Eukaryota; kingdom Viridiplantae; phylum Streptophyta; class Magnoliopsida; order Asparagales; family Orchidaceae; genus Platanthera; species Platanthera guangdongensis. The sequence goes on from CM077157.1 coordinate 102,084,091, forward strand.
AGCATCGGACATGCTCTTAAATGTTATTGATCAAACTAACCAAGATAATGTTCGTGAGAATGAAATTACCATGGAAGAAACTTTTGAATTCGAAGGGGGTCCATCTGTTGAGAAAGAGAAAGTTATTCCTCTACTTTATATGAAACAAGAAGTAACATTAGAAGAATTATTTCCTGACCTACAAGGAGCAAGAACTGAGGGGGAGATGCCAAGTACTGAGAGGAAGAAGCCAAGAACTGTGAAAGTGCTGCCAATCATTGCCTCTAGTCCATAAGACACAGTGGATCTAGCCACTTCATCTGATTTTTCTGAAGATGAAGAAGCCTCCAGGGCAAAGAAAAGGAAATTTGTGGAGCTCAAGAAGAGGAGCTCAGGCTATAAGAAAACCTTACAAACTGCCCCACAATTACTAGCTCCTATAGCAGACTTCAGTTCACTTTTAGTGTCACTGCAATTGAAATTGGAAGAGCAAAGAGTTGCTCTTGAAAAATATGTAGATGAGAGTCATAATGATCTGTAATTTAACTTGGCCCAGCATATCAAATCCATTAGGTTTGAAGTCAATTTGCACAAAACGGAAATGACCGAATGCTTCCAAAAGGGAGGTAATGTTGTAGTCTTCTTGGACAAACAACAACATGAGGCCCAAACTAAATTAGAGGACATTGCTGTGAAACAAGGTTATGTCCTGGAAAATTAAATCAGAATGAATGACAATCTCATAGAATCAAATAATGCTATTGTAACATAACTCAAGAATAAAGCAACTACTTTCACTGAACACATGGTTACAATAAAATTCGAGTTTGATAAACAAATCAAAGCGGATTTATCTACTGTCCACACCGCTATCCAGGCCTCTCAAAAGGCAATTTCTGATCAGCTGCAGAAGTTCAAAACCTACTATAAAGAAGGAATAAATTATCTATCTGATCAGATAAGATTTCAAAAGGATGATCTAAGAGACCATATCGAAAGGGAAGTCATAAAGGGGGGGAGAGTATTAGTCAAAGCAAGCTCAGATCATGCTAAATGGATAACCAATTCCATCAGAGAAACTCTTGGTTATCCACCCCTTTGTGATGATGACAACACTGCAAAATCCGGAATTCAACCTGCTTACATTGAAGGTGTTCAGCATGAAGTAGCCCAAGTCATCTATCCAGCTCAAGATTTTGAAGGAACTCAGTATGCAGTACAACAAATGTATAGTACTCCAAAGGAGGTATAGAAAGATTTCAAAAGCAAGCTCAGTGAATGTTATTCTTGAAAAAGTAGAAATGTATGTTGCTGCATTACAAAGAGAAAGAGAAGCTTAGCTTTCTAAGAAGAGGTACAGAGAACATGCAGAATTAAAGCCTGATTTTGAACAATAGAGTCCAACCTCCAGGACTATTATTCTGACTGTTTGGCATGCTGTTAAAGAAAATCTGCATGATAGAGGGAAGTTGTATTCTGAACAGGAATGGAGCAAATATCAGAAGCGATATGATGTTATATACCAGTTTAGAAAAGACCTTAGAGCTGGGAAGATAACTGCCAACTCTGTGGAGCCTAGCAAGTATTTCCCAAAGACGTTTCATTATATTGAAAGACAAAAGATCAAGGCAGAAGAGCTCCAAAAGAAGGATATTAAAGGGAAGAAGCTGGCTGAGGACACTGAAGCTTCAGTACAAGCTAGGGTTCAGTCTGGCAAAGGAATCGTCATTAAGGAACATGATCAATCCTAGTGTTAGATTGACTAGGTTTTGGTCTATGTAATAATTTTGGACTAAATCTTTGTTATTCTGAATTACTAAACATATTTAAATGAATTCCTTGGTTTAGACATGATCTGATATTGTATACTTAAGATTATGTGATGCATGATTCTTATAACATATTTTGTGATAATATTGTTACATGCTATTTCTGCTTATGGTTAACATTGTCTTTGAAATAACTGTTTACATCATAATCCTTATTTTATTATAAAAATGGTGTATATCATTGACTAAGGGTTATGATTTCTCCAAATAGGGGGAGATTGTTGGGTACATTGGAAACTGTGTACTTGATTTGGAGAAGCCTCACTTAACTCAATGATATACATCATTATATATTTGATGAGTTGTTGAGTTTCAATGTGCAGGATAAAGAAATGCAGTAAAATAATCTAAGTACAAGTATCGATACTTATGAAGAAAATGTGTCGACAACAGAAGTAGAATGTGTCGACACACAGGACTTGTGTCGACACACAGGACTTGTGTCGACACACAGGACTTGTGTCGACACACAAAAATTCAGTCTACAGTAACTCTGTCGATACACATGACTTGTGTCGACACACTCAAGAATTATGTCGATACAAACTATGTCAATACTGGAAGCCAACTGTGTCGACACACAGGACTTGTGTCGACACACTCAAGAATTTTGTCGACACCAACTATGTCAAGACTGGAAGCCAATAGTGTCGACACACAGAAATTCAGTCTACAGCAACTGTGTCGACACACAGGACTTGTGTCGACACACTCAAGAATTCTGTCGACACCAACTATGTCAAGACTGGAAGTCAATTATGTCGACACACAGGAATTGTGTCGACAACTTCTTCAGAAGCTGTGTCAAGAAAGTAAAGAAGAGCTGTGTCGACATTCCTTGAGCTATGTCGACATCATCAACATTTGTGTCGACACATGTTCCATTTGTGTTGATACATATGAAGTTTTATCTCGACACTTTCTGCTGAGGTAAAAGTGGCAAAGGTTCAATTGTCAAGAGTGAAGACATGACAGCTATCATAACTGACGAAGCTGTCACATCTGTCAGAAGGCAGTTATAAACCGGATCAGCCGGTAACCTCAGATGAGATCTATATAAAGACATGTTCTAGAGAAGAAAAAAAAGAATAGTTGTTTCATCCTGAAATTATCAAGTATCTGATATAGAGAAGGTAGATCCTGAACAAGTCTGCAAGAAGAATTCAGATCTACATCTGAAAGAAGAGGAGAGCTGGATTGTGGATCGACTCCAACTTTTCAAGAAAGATCAACCTTACTTTGTTCAGATTCAAGAAGCATTGAAGGAGCTTAGACAGGTCGGATCTTAAGTTATTAGTTCATTCTAGAGCAGATCAAGAAGTATTCATTCATTCATCATTCTCTTTGGGTGAAAAATTAAGCATTCTCTAAATCAAATCTTGTAAGATCTTTTCTAGATCTGAGGTAGGATTTTTATAATCTAAGTTGTAAGCCTATATCTATAAAGGCTAAGGTAGGGTTGTTAGCCTGAGGTAGGAGATTGATTTTTCTGAGCTATAGGCCTGGTGAAAGAGGCTGAGGTAGGGCTGGATTGCCTAAGTTGTGGGAGTGTGGACTCACTCTGAGGTAGGATTCTCTGAAAGAATCTGAGTTGTAGGACTTGCTGAAGTCTGAGCTGTAGGAACCATTCTAGGTTCTGAGTTGTAGGATCTGAGGATCTGAGAAGAAAGAAGGAAGTTAGGCCGAATCTAGTATACTGCTAGATAAGCGAAGGGGGAAAGTGGATGTACCCATCTCTTGGGGAACCACTATAAATCTGTGTGTATACTGTATGAGCTGTATTTGTTTCAATCTGTGTTGTGATTGTTATAGAAAAGATTGTCCAACTGTGATTTAACTTAACTGCCAAAATAAAATAAGAATACTCATTCACCCCCCTCTAGGTGTTTAGGGTATCTTGAAACCAATTCTTTCAATTATTTTTATTTTCATTTCTCTTTATATATATATATATATATATATATATATATATATATATATATATATATATATATATATATATATATATATATATATATATATATATATATATATATATACTTATCACTTATTTTAATCGGCTGTAAAAATTATTTAAAGTTTTAAAATACTCTATTCACCCCACCCCCCTCTAGAGTTATGCAGATATATCCCTCACTTTCAATTGGTATCAGAGGGTAAGGTTGTTTGGTTTCACATGCTAACACCTGAACCAAAAGATCTTTGATAGATCTAATTATCTCTAGTGTCTCTCTCATATCATGGCACAAAATAAATAATATTCAAGCACCAGACCTCCAGTCTGCAATCTGCATAATTTTGCAATCTAGAAGGCAAGAATAAGATTATATATGAACTCTATTGATGAAGATATCTACAATTCTATCTTGACAGCTCCCCCTACTCCTTCTGTAATAACTTCAATAAGTACCTCAGCAGTTCCCCCACCTGAGTGGACAAAATCTCAGAAGAAGTTGAAGATGGCTGATGCTAAAGCCATGATCATCCTAGCTCAAACTATGTCTGATGACATCTTTCAAAAGGTAATTGAATGCACATCAGCTAAGGATATTTGAGACTCTCTAAACCAAAAAGTTACAGGATCAGCTGATGAGAGAAAAGACAAAAGATCTCATCTCACCTCTAAATATGAAAATTTCAAGAAAGATGAATCTGAGTGAGTGGCTGACATGTACAACAGACTCTGCCTAATCATCAATAAGCTGAAGAATCTGGACAAGAATATCTCACTGACTGAGATAAATGACAAAATTCTCATGTGCTTCCCTAGTTCATGGGACTCCAGGATCTGACTAATCAAGGAAGCCAGAAGCCTGAATGAAATATCTACTGAGGATCTTCTAAGCAAGCTCAAATCTTATGAGTAGCTTATAAAGACAAGAGAAGCAGTTGAGCAGAAGACCTCCTCACCAGGAAGGAAGGAGCAGAACATTGCTTTAAAGGTGTCTGAAGAACCAGAAGCTCCTCCAACAAATGATGAACTCCTAAGCTTGCTGGCCAAAAGATTCTATAAGATGGCCAGAAAAGATTTCAGAAGGAAGTCATCCAAACAAGATGACAGGCCAAGATATGACAAAACTCCTACTAAGGAGATTGTCTGCTTCGGTTGCAGAAAAACTGGACACATTCTTCCTGAGTGTCCAGAGAATCAGAATGAGAGAAGAAGAGATAAGGACTCCAAAAATCACTATAGCAAGCCCTCCTCAAGCAAGCACAAGAGGAAGGAAAAAGGTTTTGTAGCAGAAACCTTGAGTGAAACAGAAGAAGAATCTTTATCTTCCAGCTCCAGTGAAGACAAGGAAGAAGTTAAAGCAAAAGAAGCTTCTTGATGTCTATCAATGCATCAAGCAATCCATCAGAGGCTGAAAATTCAGAGAATGAAGATTCTGAGACTGAAGAGGATCATGTAATATCCTCATTTGATTTTAAGTCAGAACATTTGAAAACTGAATTTAAATTATTATGCAATGATCTAATCAAATCTGAAAAGGAAATCAAAATTCTCAGAGATAAGCTAATTGAACAAGAAAATCAGTTATCTGAAAATATTGAAATAAAAGAAAAACTAGTTATAGCATCTGAACAGATTAATTATCTAAAAAATAAACTAAATGATGCTAAGCAATTTGAAGAATTCCTAAATGGGAGAAGCATCAAATTGATGGACATCACAAGCACTGTTAATGCCAGGCTTAATTCCAAGCTGGGCTTGGGTGATTCATCAAGCCAACCTCATTTAATTCAAAAAAACATTCTCTCAACACCCATTAAATTCATATCTGAAAAGGGTAAAGAAAAGACAGATGAGAATAATAAACCAACTGAATTAAAACAAAAACCAAAGAAAAAGAAGAAGAATAAGAAAAGCCTTAAGCATAATAATGTTCAACAGATTTCGTCGAACTCAGATCGACAAAATGTGTACAGTTCGTCGAACTATAGTTGACGAACTCTGAACACAGATTTTTATTATAATTATTCTTCGAACAGCGATCAAAGTAACCAATATGGTTTGTCAAGCCGAGATCGATGATATTGGGGCACAAAGAATGAATATTTCCATTCTCTGAGCGGAGTTCGATGAACTCATCCCTATTCGTCAAACTCAGTTCGACAAACTTATCAGAATTCGTCGACCCCAGTTCAAATTAACAGAAACTTTAATTACCCCAGAATATTTAATAAATCAAAAGAATTTGTTAACCCATTTACCCAATAGATAATTCCACTAGGAAATTTCACCCCCTAGGATATAAAAACCAACCTGAATATTCTTACATTTCTAGTTTTAAATTTGTAAAGAATCAAGTATCCAAGGTTACTTGAGTCAAGAACACCTAATTTTTATTTTTCAGGTGAAAGGCTATCCTACCACAAAGGAACAGTGGTACCTGGATAGTGGATGCTCAAAGCACATGACAGGCAGCAAGGATAATTTAACAAACTACAAGTCCAAGCTTGGTCAAAGGTGAAAGTCCACCTAGTGTCAGCTATGTGCACCTATGGGGGGGGGAATAGGTGACGAGTGGTGCTTTTGCGGAATTTACGAGAGTACCTGCACAATAAAAACAAAAAGCACAGCACACAGAATACACAGCAAATTTATAGTGGTTCCCCGACTTGGGTACATCCACTTTCCCCCTTCGACCTATCTCCCCAACAAGGGACGACTCGGTCACTTCTCCAACAGGATTGAAATCCAATCCCTTCACTAACGGAAGGAGCCCTTCCACACATGAGAGTCAACACTCCCACAAAACGGGTTGCACCCAACCCTTACAACACGGAACAAAAGTTCCTTTACAACGAAATTAAATATAGAGTGTACACGTGATACAAACTTCTTTTGGAGACTACGGTGTTCCTCTTTGTCCGACGACGTGTTCTTGAAGTCGATGAAGAGTTTACAACCTTGGTCTCTCTTGGAGAGGATCTCCCGGAACCGACGGCGGCAATCCGAGCGGCGGCTTGGTTCGGAGTCGGCGACAATGAAGGTGCGCTGCTGCAGTGCTTTGAGATCCAAACTTCTTAGCGAGGCAAGCTCGGTCTACCAACGGTCACACGAGGATCGGTCGTCTCGATCGATTCGGAGGGGAAGTTTTTCCCGATCAACAAATCGAGAGACAAGGGATCTCTGGATAGACGCGTGAGACTCAAGCCTTGCTAGGCTTCTATCGCCGGAGATCGGGAAGAAGAACGATCAGCGGCGGCGACGGACTTGCGCGAGCGGCGACGGAGGCGGCGGAGAGATTTCGCGATATTAGGGTTTTTGCTCGCTCGGCTTCTTTCTGTGTCGGTATTCCGTTCAAAATACCTGTATATAAATACTGTAGAAGTTTTCCAATATGACCGTTTGTGGGACCCACAATAGAAGTCCCCAAATCCCGGTCCAGGAATTTAACAGCGGCAGAATCCGGTTCAAGAATTTCCAGAAAAATGCCAAGTCAAAATCGGTGAGAATCGAAAGTGATTCTCGCCGAGTCGCCGAGAATCAAAGGTGATTCTCGACGATTCGGAGAGAATCAAAGATGATTCTCGTCGAATTTGCCTTGGTTGCACGCACTGCTTTAAGCCAGGTCGAGACGGCGAGAATCAACCAGTGATTCTCGTCGATTCGACGAGAATCACTAGTGATTCTCGCCGAATCGGCGAGAATCACTAAGTGATTCTCGTCGATTCTTACTTAGACGCAGAGGTGCTTGCTTAGAAGTTGCTGGATCGAGTTCGGCAAGAGTCAACTTCTGATTCTTGACGAATCGGCGAGAATCCCAAGTGATTCTCGCCGAATCGGCGAGAATCACTTGGTGATTATCGTCGATTCTAACTTAGACGAATTTTCGTCTTTCCACCTGTGAGATGCTCCTTGACCCATCCTTGCTCCTTGTCTGCTCCTGCATATTTACAGCCCTGTGCTTGAAAATAAGTGCACTCCAATAGAGAGAGTACACGTAGGCCAACACACTGATCTGCTCAACGAGGGATTACGTCGTGCAGACCCGTGTATATTGACCTACTGCACCCTGACATTGGTGTGCACTTAGCATGGAAAAACTGCAAGCACAACTAGAAGGATTTTATCAAATACATAGTCTATTGACCTTAGCTTGTCCAGGGGCTTCTTCAAATCAGGTACATTGTGGATACAATACCCAACAATCTCCCCCTATTTGAAGAAGCCTAAACCCTACAAGCTAAGGTGAATAGAACAAATGAGAATGAAAACCATAAACTGAAAAGAGAGTTAAATGAGTTATCCATTACCAATACCAATTTCTTGGGAGCAAGCTTGGAGCCACCTTAGCCTTAGCCGAGAGGGTAATCTCCCCCTTTTCGGCTTCTACAAATCGGGGTCTGTAGCGTTTTACCCTTTGCTCCCCCTCAGTTCTTGCACGGGCTTGGAGCCTCTGTAGTCTTCATTCCTCATAATTGAGCATCCCCAATTCAGTCTTGAAAAGATTGAACTTGGCCTTGTCTAGGGGCTTTGTGAATATATCAGCAATCTGCTTGTCCGTGGGGACATAACAGAGAGAGATATCTTTGTTCTCCACGTGCTCCCGAATGAAGTGGTAGCGTACTTCGATATGCTTCGTTCTGCTGTGCGACACCGGATTGTTGGCAATGGCAATTGCACTTAAGGAGTCGCAGTACATGGGTACTTCCTTGAACTGAAGGTCGTAGTCGGCTAGCTGGTTTCTGATCCATAGAAGTTGTGCGCAACAGCTTCCTGCCGAGATGTACTCTGACTTTGCTGTGAAGGTTGCAACACAATTCTCTTTCTTGCTGTTCCATGAGATAAGCCTCCTGCCGAGGAATTGACACGTCCCAGAGGTGCTTTTCCTGTCATCCCTGCTCCCTGCAAAATCAGCATCTGAAAAGCCTATTAGCTCGACATCATTGTTTCTCGGGTACCACAAGCCAAGATTAGGAGTACCTTTAAGGTATCTCAGAATTCGCTTTGCAGCGACATAGTGAGATTCCTTATTGTTCACCTGATATCGGGCACAGACACATGTGGAGAACATAATATCCGGTCGAGTGGCAGTAAGGTAGAGCAGGGATCCAATGATGCTTCTGTATTTGGTTTCATCGAAAGGTTTACCTTTCTCATCCTTATCCAGAGACATGGTGGATCCCATTGGAGTCCTCATAGAGGTTGCACTCTCCATACCGAATTTCTTAAGGAGTTCATTTGTGAACTTCGTCTGAGAGATGAAGATTCCATCCTCAGACTGTTTCACTTGAAGTCCTAAGAAATACTTGAGCTCTCCCATACTGCTCATTTCAAACTTTCCTTGCATAAGTTTAGAGAACTTTTTGCAAAGATTGTTGTCCGTTGAGCCGAATATTATGTCATCGACATAGATTTGCACCAGCAAAATCTTGCCTTTGACTTCCCTGAGAAACAATGTTTTATCTATTTTACCTCTGGAGAACTTGTTCTCAAGAAGAAAACTAGATAATGTCTCATACCAAGCTCGTGGAGCTTGTTTCAACCCATAAAAGGCCTTATTAAGAGAATAAACGTGATTAGGATAAGTAGGATCGACAAAACCTGGGGGTTGAGCGACGTATACTTCCTCTTTCAGGTCTCCGTTCAGGAATGCCGATTTCACATCCATTTGATAGACTGTGAATCCTTTGTGTGAAGCATACGCCAGGAACAACCTGATTGCCTCGAGCCTTGCTACTGGTGCGAAGGTCTGGTCGAAGTCAATCCCTTCCTCCTGTCTGTAACCTTGAGCCACCAGCCTGGCCTTGTTCTTTACGATGACACCATGTTCATCCAGCTTGTTTCTGAAGATCCACTTCATGCCAATCACATTCTGCTTGTATGGTCTGGGAACCAGCGTCCAAACCTTGCAACGTTCGAATTGATGTAGTTCCTCTTGCATGGCCAGAATCCATGCCGCATCCTTGTTCGCCTCGTCGAACTTCTTTGGCTCAACCTGTGACAGGAAGCTAAGATGCAATACTTCGTTAACTGTACCTCTTCGAGTTCTGACACCAGCACGAGGATCCCCGATGATCTGATCTCTAGGATGATCTCTCATGTGCTGGAGCTCTAGAAGTCTGGCGTCTGGAGCTTCAACTACTTCTTGGGCTTCTCTTTCTTCTAAGAGATTTGTCCCATCTTGATCTTCAACATTTTCAGATGATGTGGAGGTGGAAACTTTGACGTACTTGGGAGCGTCATCTTTAGCGGTCTCATCTAGACTCAGCTGTTCAAGTCTAGCACCTGCATCTTCAAGAATACTACTGGAAGAATTGCTGTTAAGCAAACTTCCTTCATCAAAAACAACATTTATTGATTCTTCTACCACTAGGGTTTTCTTACTGAAGACCCTATATGCCCGACTATGGGAACTATAGCCCATGAATATGCCTTCGAAGCATTTTTCACCGAATTTAGTACGCGGGTACTTCCCATTATTCAGTACATAGCATCTGCAACCAAAAATCCTCAAGTAGGACATGATTGGTTTTCTGCCTTTCAGTAGCTCGTAGGGCGTCTTACGATGATGTTTGTTGATCAATGCTCGGTTTTGTACATGACATGCAGTATTGACACCCTCTGCCCAGAAGTATTCCGGGAGAGAAGCGTCTTTCAACATTGTCGTGCAGGCTTCAATGAGAGTTCTATTTCTCCTCTCCGCAACTCCATTTTGCTGAGGAGTGTGCAGGGAGGAAAACTCATGAAAGATACCTTGTTCTTCACAAAATTCTGTCATTGCACCAGATTCGAATTCTGTTCCATGGTCACTTCTGATTTTGACCACGGAGCAGTTAAATTCATTCTGAACCTGCTTGACAAAATTAGTGAAGATGTCAAACGTATCTGACTTTCGTTTCAAAAAGAACACCCATGTAAACCGAGAATGATCATCAACTATCACTAGCGTATATGACTTGCCTCCCAAGCTATGAACTTGCATTGGACCAAACAAGTCCATATGCAAAAGGTAAAGACATCGGGAAGAGTCTTTGTCAGCGATGCTCTTAAAGGTAGCCCGAGTCTATTTGCCCATCTGACATGCAGGACATGGGCTATCTTTGATGCACTTGATACTGGGAGCATCCCTTACCAAGTCCTTAGAAAACAGCATACTAATTGTCTTGAAATTAATATGTGACAATCTCTTGTGCCATTGTTCACAAAGAGATGCACTGCCTGTTGCCACAAGGCATACGGGGGTAGATGAATCTAAGCTGAGAAAATCTAAACAAAAGATATTTCTGCTCCTAATGCCTGATAATACCGTTTCAGAAGAGGTACGTGAAATTATCAGACATTTATCCTTGCAGAACTTAACGTCATAACCTTTATCACATAACTGACTTACACTGATCAGGTTATGGTTTAACCCTTCGACATAAGCCACGTCGGTGATAGAGATTATACCGTTGGAAATCATACCATAACCTCTGGTGACTCCTCGATCTGACCCTCCAAAGATGACTTTGGGTCCATTCTCGACTGGAGTGTAATCACGCAGCAGGCTTCTTGTCCCGGTCATATGCCGGGAGCATCCACTGTCCAAATACCAGATTGGCGTTTTGGTGGCCTTTGGACATTCCTGCAAAACAAAATTAATTTGCCTTAGGAACCCAATCGAACTTGGGTCCTAGATTCCTGGTTAGCACACTCCCCCTCGGTTGGTTAACCCTACGAGTGGTCGGTCTCGCATTGATAACATGGGGAGTCTCGTAGTTCCTTGGTTAAACCAACAATCCACGGCAAAGTGACCGACTTTGCCACAGCACCAACAGTCAAATCTGTTGTACCTCTTCCTAGGCTCCTGCCTTACCCTGGGAACGGTGGGTACTGCTGGGGCCTTGGATCTGGAGGTGGAGGCCTCATGGTGACAACAGTCGCATGACTTTGTCACCTTCTGTATAACAGGCTTGGCTTTGGTGCCTGCTTTCCATTATGGCCGCTAGAGAACGGACCATAATTTCCTATGTGGATTTCCTCATAAGGTGCCTTGAAGGCACTCTCACCGAAGTTCCGGGGAAAGTTCCAACCGTCATATCGGCTCTTTGGCTTTGCAACCGAGGGCCGGAAATGATGCCCAAATGTTGACTCAAAGTCGTGTTGGTTGCAAGGAAAGCCAGGCTTTCTGAACGCAACAGGACTAAGAGGAGCCTTACCCTTTTCATCAGCAGAGGCCTTCTTGGCGGCCTTATTCTTCCTCTGGTTCTTGTTTCTCCTAGATGATGAACCAGGTACCCCTATATGCCCCAAGCCAGCTCCTTTGGCCTGAGTAGAGAAGGTATCAACGACTGGAAGAACTGTTTTTGGCATGGAGAAGCTCTTGACGATCTTCCTTTCTGCCGCAAGTAGTTCTTCCAACTTGTCGACTTCCTCCTGCTTTAGATCAAGGAGCTTCAAAGACTCTGAATGCTTGGAAGTCAGGTCAAGGTGTTCCTGTCGGAGAGAAATCAAGCCAGTGACCTCTTCCCTTAGGGATACACACTCACCCTTAAGGAATTTTACTTCCTTCTTCTCAGCCTTCAGTCTCTTTCGGCACTCATCGAAAGTGTTGAGCAGAAGCTCATACTTCTCGAGGAGCTCAGCTTCACGGGCTGAAGGGCCATCCTCAGGTTCATCATCCTGAGACTCAGGATCAGAGTCGGAGTCGGAGAGAGGGGTGTGAGCTTTTACCTTCCCAGTAAATGGGGGGCATTCTCCTTCTGAGTCCGAGCGACCCACCAGCCCGAAGTAGGCTTCCTCATCATCACTGGAGTCTGAGGAATCAGACTCACTTAGTGTCTTTGGCCTTCTTGTGATGTAGCTCCGCTCCTTCTTCTTATCTCTGGAGGATTTGAGCTCCTCCCCTTTCCCTTTTTCTCTTTTGCTTTGATGGCAGTCGACCACGACGTGTCCTGGCTTATTGCATCCAAAGCAAATAATATCAGAAGAACGATGTTTGTTAGGTTTAGATGCATACCTGTTAGAAGAATAATTTTTCTTCTGATGCCTGGAGGAGGAGCTGTCTTTCTTTCTTTGATTCCTCATCTTGAGGAACTTCTTGAACTCTCGGGTGATGAGGGAGAAATCCTCCTCCGACAGTTCTGAGCCGGAGGAGCATGGTTCAGAGTCCTCCTCCTCTTCCTTACTCCTCGCACGGTATGACATCGCACCATTGCCCTTTCGGGATTAACTGGCTTTAGGGCCACAGTCTTTTCTTTTGCAGCAGCCTTCTCTGCTTCTTCCTCTGCCTTCCTGGTGTTCAGCTGGAGTTCATAGGACATCAGCTTCCCAAACAGGATCTGTGGATCAGTTTCTGCTAGTCTGCCAAATTCTCTGATGGCGCAGATCTTTGTGTCCCATTCCTTTGTAAGGGACCTAAGGAATTTGTCATTGAGTTCACCATTGGTGAACACTCTTCCGTAGCCCTTGAGGGCGTTGACAATCTTCAGGAAGTTCTCGTATGTGACTCCGATCTCTTCCTTAGGCCCTTGCCTGAAGGCCTCATATTTTTGGTTCAGGAGGGATCTCCGATCATCCCTCACTTCATCCGTGCCCTCCATTAGGATGATCAGGCACTGCCAGATCTCCTGAGCAGTCCTGCAATTGCTGAAATTTTGCATCATGGAATCATCAACTGCGCTCACCAGAATGTTTCGTGCCTTCTTGTCCAGTCCCACGAGTACCATCTCGTCTTTGTCCATTTCAGAAAGTGTCTTCGGCACCTTCTTGGTTGGATCGATGGTGGAGGCCTTAGTGGGGACATAAGGTCCCTCCTCCACAATCATGAAGAGTCGAGGATCGACTGCTTCCATGTAAAATCTGATTCTTTCCTTCCAGATCGGAAAGTTGAGTCGGTTGCACACTGGGATCTTGCTGGAGTACTTGAGCCCGTCCATAGTAGATATTTGTCTTCTTCTTTTGACACTAGGGGCAGGATTCTACTCAAGGTGTTAACCTTTTTGATGAGCAACCTGGCTCTGATACCACTTGAAAGTCCACCTAGTGTCAGCTATGTGCACCTATGGGGGGGGGGGAATAGGTGACGAGTGGTGCTTTTGCGGAATTTACGAGAGTACCTGCACAATAAAAACAAAAAGCACAGCACACAGAATACACAGCAAATTTATAGTGGTTCCCCGACTTGGGTACATCCACTTTCCCCCTTCGACCTATCTCCCCAACAAGGGACGACTCGGTCACTTCTCCAACAGGATTGAAATCCAATCCCTTCACTAACGGAAGGAGCCCTTCCACACGTGAGAGTCAACACTCCCACGAAACGGGTTGCACCCAACCCTTACAACACGGAACAAAAGTTCCTTTACAACGAAATTAAATATAGAGTGTACACGTGATACAAACTTCTTTTGGAGACTACGATGTTCCTCTTTGTCCGACGACGTGTTCTTGAAGTCGATGAAGAGTTTACAACCTTGGTCTCTCTTGGAGAGGATCTCCCGGAACCGGCGGCGGCAATCCGAGCGGCGGCTTGGTTCGGAGTCGGCGGCAACGAAGGTGCGCTGCTGCAGTGCTTTGAGATCCAAACTTCTTAGCGAGGCAAGCTCGGTCTACCAACGGTCACACGAGGATCGGTCGTCTCGATCGATTCGGAGGGGAAGTTTTTCCCGATCAACAAATCGAGAGACAAGGGATCTCTGGATAGACGCGTGAGACTCAAGCCTTGCTAGGCTTCTGTCGCCGGAGATCGGGAAGAAGAACGATCAGCGACGGCGACGGACTTGCGCGAGCGGCGACGGAGGCGGCGGAGAGATTTCGCGATATTAGGGTTTTTGCTCGCTCGGCTTCTTTCTGTGTCGGTATTCCGTTCAAAATACCTGTATATAAATACTGTAGAAGTTTTCCAATATGACCGTTTGTGGGACCCACAATAGAAGTCCCCAAATCCCGGTCCAGGAATTTAACAGCGGAAGAATCCGGTTCAGGAATTTCCAGAAAAATGCCAAGTCAAAATCGGTGAGAATCGAAAGTGATTCTCGCCGAGTCGCCGAGAATCAAAGGTGATTCTCGATGATTCGGAGAGAATCAAAGATGATTCTCGTCGAATTTGCCTTGGTTGCACGCACTGCTTTAAGCCAGGTCGAGACGGCGAGAATCAACCAGTGATTCTCGTCGATTCGACTCGCCGAATCGGCGAGAATCACTAAGTGATTCTCGTTGATTCTTACTTAGACGCAGAGGTGCTTGCTTAGAAGTTGCTGGATCGAGTTCGGCGAGAGTCAACTTCTGATTCTCGACGAATCGGCGAGAATCCCAAGTGATTCTCGCCGAATCGGCGAGAATCACTTGGTGATTCTCGTCGATTCTAACTTAGACGAATTTTCGTCTTTCCACCTGTGAGATGCTCCTTGACCCATCCTTGCTCCTTGTCTGCTCCTGCATATTTACAGCCCTGTGCTTGAAAATAAGTGCACTCCAATAGAGAGAGTACACGTAGGCCAACACACTAATCTGCTCAACGAGGGATTACGTCGTGCAGACCCGTGTATATTGACCTACTGCACCCTGACATTGGTGTGCACTTAGCGTGGAAAAACTGCAAGCACAACTAGAAGGATTTTATCAAATACATAGTCTATTGACCTTAGGTTGTCCAGGGGCTTCTTCAAATCAGGTACATTGTGGATACAATACCCAACAAAAGGTGATATTTGGTGACTCCAACTGTGGCCAGACGAAATGCTATGGAAATGTAAAGATTGGAGCTGTCACTTTCAAGAAAGTTGTCTATGTGAGTGGTTCAAAACATAACCTGATATTCATAAGCCAATTATATGATGAAGGTTATCAGATATCCTTTAACTATTCTTCTTGCATTATATCTTCTATAGATAATAAAATTCTCTTAACAGGTCTTAGGCAAGGAAACATCTATATAGTAAACTTCAAATCTGCTAGGTCAGAAATTTGCTTATTTAATCAAATCAGTAATAATAATGAATTATGGCATAAAATATTAGGACATGTTAATCTTAAAAATATTTCCAAACTCTCTAAGGACAACCTTGTTAGAGGATTGCCTTCTTGCCCCTACAAGAAGGAAAGCCTTTGCAGGGCTTTTCAATTAGGTAAGCAAATCAAAAATTGCTTTAAATCAATTAATGAGAGTGATTCACCCAGGATTCTGTACCTGCTACATATGGATCTATTTGGACCCATTGTTGTATAGAGCTTGGGAGGGAAATCTTATACCTTAGTTATTGTAGATGACTTTTCTAGGTTAACTTGGGTGTTCTTCTTAAGAAATAAGTCAGATAACAATAAATTTCTTACAGACTTTCTTAAGTGCATAAAGATTAAGTACACTACTCCAGTCGCATTGATCAAAAGTGATCATGGTACTGAGTTTGAATCTCTTCCTATGCAAGAATACTGTGAGATGGAAGGTATCATGTATTGCTTCTCTACTCCTAGAACTCCTCAACAAAATGGGGTAGTAGAAAGGAAAAATAGAACTCTCAATGAAGCTGCAGGTACTTTGCTTGTAGGTGCTTACTTGCCCATATACTTTTGGGCAGATGCTGTAAGCACAACAAATTATGTCCTAAATAGAAATTTAATTCACAACCTTAAGGGCAAGACTCCCTATGAACTACTCAAAGGAAAGCAACCTAAAATATATTACTTTAGAATTTTTGGCTGTAGATGTTATATTCATAATAATAACAAGAAACATCTTAGAAAGTTTGAAGACAAAGCTGAAGTAAGAATTTTTCTTGGATATTCCAAAGTCTGTAAGGCCTATAGGTTTTTAAATAAATCAGCTTGAAAAATGGAAGAATCTGTACATATAACCTTTGATGAAGCTAACATGTATTACAAGGAGAAGGATTCTTCGACCAAAGATTTATTGCAGGTACCCCAACTATGTGAGAAATTTGATGATTTAAATCTCACTAATATGGCTACATCACATCCTTCTCCTCATATTGAAGAAGACAGTGAACAAGATTTAAATGAAATGATTGTTGAACCTCCAACAGCAAACATAATTTCATAAGATTAATTAATTCCTAATGTTGTTGCTGAACCAACTCCTCATACTGATCTTGTCACACTAAGAGATCACCTTATATCTCAAGTGATTGGAGACATATCCGTTGGTGTGCAAACAAGGCGTCAACTCAACCAAGACTTGATTCATGCTTGCTTCATATCTCAAGTTGAGCCCCAATCCATAAAAGATACAGACCAAGATCCCCACTGGATTTTTACAATGTAAGAGGAGCTCAATCAGTTTGAGAGATGCAGAGTTTGGGATTTAGTTCCAAGACCCAAAGAATACCCAATCATTGGAACTAAATGGGTTTTCAGAAATAAATTGAATTCACAAGGAGCTATCATTAGAAATAAAGCAAGGCTGGTAGCACAAGGATATAAACAGGAAGAAGGAATTGACTTTGATCAAACCTTTGCACATGTTTCAAGACTAGAAGCTATAAGGATATTTATTGCTTATGCAGCCTACAAGAAGTTCAAGGTCTACCAGATGGATGTCAAGAGTGCCTTCTTAAATGGTGAACTCAAAGAGAAAGTATATGTGGAACAACCACCAGGTTTTATATCTCTAACTCACCCCTCTTTTGTTTTCAAATTGCATAAAGCTCTCTTTGGTTTAAAGAAAACTTCAAGAGCCTAGTATGAGACCCTAGCTAGCTTTCTTTTAGAGCATAAGTTCACTATGGGCATTGTAGATAGAACCTTGTTTATTAGGCATCACAAAGATAAAATATTGTTAGTATAAATATATGTAGATGACATCATTTTTGGCTCTACCGATTCCAAACTATGCAAAAGGTTTTCCGACCTGATGCATTCTAAGTTTGAAATAAGTAGTATGTGTGAGCTTTATTACTTCCTTGGTCTCCAAGTGAAGCAATCCCCTGATGGCATTTTCATCTCCCAATCTAAATATGCTAAGGAGCTAGTTAAGAGATTTGGGATGTCTGATGCCTCTGTTATGAGAACTCCCATGACTTCCAATGATGTGATTGATTCCGATGAATAGGGCAAGCCAGTTGATCAAAAAATATATAGGACTATTGTTGGGTCTTTGTTGTATCTCACAGCTAGTAGGCCAGATATTATGTTTGCTGGAAGCCTTTATGCTAGGTTCTAGGTGAACCCTAAAGAATCTCACTTTATTTTCCTTAAAAGAATTTTGAGATATATAAAGGGTTGTCCTAATCTAGGACTTTGGTATCCAACATAGTCAGATAATGACTTAACTGGATTTTTAGTTTCTGACTATACTGGATGTAGAGTGGACAAAAAAAGCACTTTAGGAACATGTCAGTTCCTTTGAGATAGGCTTGTGTCCTAGTTTTGCAAGAAGTAGACATCTGTGTCAACTTCAACTGCTGAAGCTGAATATATTACAGCTAACAGTTGTTGTTCACTAATATTGTGAATTCAAAACCAACTTCTGGATTATGCTCTCAACCTAAATAATTCAACTACACTTTGTGACAATACCAATGCAATTTCTATTGTACAAAATCCAGTACTGTATAATAGAACTAAGCATATAGAGATTAGACATCATTTCATTAGATATTGTGTGGATAAAAAGAAAATTAATCTTGTCTTTATCTCTACTGATTTGCAAAGAGCAGATATCTTCACTAAACCTTTAGATGAGAAGAAATACCTGTTCTTTCTGAATCAGCTAGGTATTATTAATGGAGAAGTTTAATTTGATTTCTGTCTAAGGTCAATGAATTGATTACATTTCGTCGAACGGAGGTCGACAATTTAAGAACAGTTCTTGAGATATTTCGTCGATCTGAGATCGACGAACTCTCTGTGTGAAGTTATGTCGTCGAGCGGAGATCGACAATCTTGCTTCAGAAATGTTTTCGTCGACCTAAAAACGACGGAATGTTTTCCCCTCTTCCAACTGAGTTCGACGATATCATTTCTTCATGAAATTTTTTCGTCGACCATAGAACGAAGATTTTTTATTTTTTCACAGGACTGAGCACGCTGCTTCATATTCTCAAACCTTATAACTAGGTTTTCTTCGTGCTCTATCCCTCACTTTTTGTTCTCTTGCACTTGATCTCTCTCTAGTTTTTACAGGAAAACCAATGGCGATTCTGGCGCTCTCCCTCTCTAGTATAAAGTACGACACCATTTTCGACATCGACTTTGATTCCTTCAACCATACGGACCAGATTTTCTTAGACATTCTCCAACTGTTTGAAGAACAACAACTAAATAAATTCATGAGCACAAGGATCAAGTTTCCAGAGACTGAAATCAGGGAATGAGTTTATACTTCAACCTCTTCAGACGTAGAAACCATGACTGACACCATCGGCAGCAATCAGGTTACCCTAACCCCTGATATTTTAACTGAGATTTTGGTTTGGCAAATGGAGAAGAGGATATTGAACTAGATAATTATGAATATGAAAATATGTTGACTAGAATGGGTCACTCTGAAGGAAACCCCAATAATCTACTGAAAAAAATCTATCTGTTTAGTATAAGTTTCTGGCAGATATTTTTATTAAAGTTTTGTTGGGCAAACACACGACCCATGATTATATAACCAGGCACCAGTTCTTGGTGATGTGTGCTCTGGTAAATAAGAAAGCTGTCAATTGGGGAAAGATATTGTTTGAGTTGATTAAGAAAAAAAATTATAAGAAAGAGGTGTGTTTTGGGAGGATATTGGGAATTTTCCTCTAGGTGAAGGCACCTGAATTATCGGTCTCCCAGACCATATTCATCAATGCATCCAAGAGTATAACCTCTGCTTAGTTTGGCAGATGGGAGAGGTCCATCCCAAAGCCATCCAGGGTTTCCTCCTCCAGAACTTCTGAGGACACGAGGGCAGTAATAGCCTCTCCACCACCTCTAAAAGAAGTTCCTCCATCCACCAGAATTCCTTCACCACCTCCTCAAGAACAACAACAGCCATCTTCACCTCTTCCACCACCATCACCTCCACATTCTCCAATTATCATCCATGAGGACATTCCATCTCCACCACCTCAATCTCCACTCCAAACTCATCTTTTTGATATTCCATCCACATTCTCATAGCCAAATTTCAATCTGCTGTCTCCTCCTCCACCATCTCCACACCATTCACCAGTTCCATCTCATGTTCAGGAAATCACCTCAACACCAACTACCACAATTCCTACATCCACTACTGAAATTCCATCAAACTCTCCTACTACATTCCCTGAATACACCTATATAAATTTCTCCCATGCCTTCTCTATGTGTTCTAACTGTGGACATCACACCCCTTACACCACCTCTGCTCCTGAACCTCTATACTTAAATTTCTCTAACATTCCCACTAATCTTCTAGCCTTTATTTCTCCAACTATGGAGTAATTAATAGCAAATGTTATTGCTCCTATCTTTGCCTACATAATTTCTCTCTCTATTAAAGTTGCTGCTCTCTCCTCTGTTCTTTCTTCTGGAGGACTGGCCTCAGGACCCTCTGAAACTAGCCAGGGGGAGATGTTCCATGAAGAAGTTCTAGTTCCTCCTCCAACTCCAGCAGTAGCATCAACAACAGTACATTCTGAAATGATTGATGATTCAACAGAGGCAGACATTCCAACTAAAATAATAGATATATTTGATGATTCTGATACTAACATGACTTATGATATAGTGACTGAAATAACCCTTGTTGGTGATTTTATTATAAATCCCATAATTTATTTGGATTCTTTACAAAATTCTTTTAATTTAGTTTACAAAAATACTTTATCAAGTTTTGATATTCAGAACTCGAAGGCTATTATCTGTTATACTACTCCAATAAGTCATGTAGTTGTAGATCAACTAAAGGCAAGATTTGTAGTTTTTGAGAATACAAAAAGTTCAGCTGTTGAAGATATTAGTGAGCCAGCTCCTAAGCACAAGGCATTCTCTCCACCAACTTTTGGTTGGTGTGAATCTCCAATGCCCAATCTAGATGATATTATGTTTGCTGACATGGAGGAAGAAGAAATTGTTCAGACTGCTGTAGAAAGTTCTGCAGAGCCAGCAAGTCAAGCAAAACCACAGGTTCTAGGAGTCTCCGTTGAATTGCTAAAGTAGTTGGATGCTCTTTATGATAATCCAGAAAATTCTTCTCTGATGATGAAAATGAGTCAGAATACTCAGAAAATATAAGTTCAAAGAAAAGAAAGGCAAAGAAGAAGGTTGTTCTGACCAAGGCTATTCCTAAGCCTAATCCAACTGCTGATGTTCCCTACTATATCCTGCATAATATAACTCTCACTCCAGACATCCCAAACTGGATGAGATATTCCAAGAATGAGCTAAAAGTCAGGAAGAAGAGCAGGAGATACTCTCCACCTCCTAAATTCAGGAGAGGTCCTCCTCCTCCTACAGCAGGATCTTCTGGAAGTGTTGCTCAAGTTTAGAAATCTACATCTTCTCATCAGTCCAAACCTTCCTACAGTAGACACCAGCATGGTTCTACCAACAGCAGCAGGCACCAATAATATAAAAAACACAACAAATAGTAGAAAACTTCTGAAGATGCTTAACCAGATAAAGCTAGTACAAAAAGGCCTATATCTCCTTTTTGTGATCCAAAAATGGACCCCAACTCCAGAATGGCCAGATTTCAAGAATTAATAGCATTTTCTCCAATTATAAAAGCAAAGGAAGAAGGATAGGACATCTGACAGTATACTACTATGTCCTCCTACAGAAAAAAAGAGCAAGACAAATATCAGGTACATAATATTTTTAATGCTGATGCTTATATGTCATTACATCCAGAAGCAGTTATACTAAGAGCTGCCTCTGTGACAATCCTTGGAGCTAGTGATATGGAAATGACAAAACAACAAGCTGAAGATCCCAAAAGAGAAATCATATTCACCAGACAAGCATCAGATGAACAGCAAAAAGAATCTAAAAAAGACTAAAAAATTTCTCTTTCTATATTTTGACTTGAACTGTTATGTGTTATTTGTACTTCACAAGGCACTGGTATTAATATCTGCTGAACAATTTTGATTCTGCCAGATATCTTTTTTATGCTTTGTGATTTTCTTTTTTTTGTTGTTCATAGTGGCCTCACCGAAATAGGGGGAGATTGTTGGATCCCTAGTTTGGATTTGGGCTAAGTTCACTATTAGGTTATTGACCCTCCATATATAGACTAGGGTCAAATTGTTAGTTCTAAGGTCTAGGTCAGTCTGACTAGGTTAGACAGACATTGTTCCAAAACTCAGAAGAAATCAAAGATCCAGACTTAGAAGAATAGCCGTCTTTAAGAGTTCAGAGAATCAGTTCGAAGTTCTTCGAACTCAGCTCGACGATCGTCCATCACAAATCGACGAACTCAGAGTCCATACAATGAGATGAGCTCAACAAACTTGGAGCTCAGGGCGACGATCTTCCCTCTTCTCTCACGTTCTCTGGTGGACGAAATTCTATCTCAGGTCGATGAAATTGGAGCTCAGCCTTGACAGACTATTTTTCAGATCAACTTTCTCTGAGCTAAGCTCGACGAAGATAATTTCTCAGCTCGATGAACTTGAAGTTTTGGTCGACGAAATCTGTTCTGAGTTCGTCGATTTCTCTCAGTATCAGTTTGGCATTTTCCCTAAGTTTGATTTCAGTTTGGATTATTCTAAGCCAGTAATTCTCTAGTAATTAATGCTCATATTCTGAAGAATATTGTCGTTACTTGACAACATTAATTATGGATTTCTCAGAGCAAATTACTTGACTTATTTACTGAGACAGTTGAGGAAAAACATTTAAGACAAATTCTAGCTGTCTAACTCCCAGGATTTCCGCATTAATTCAGGAATTCAAATTTCAAATGAAATCGTTTAGAATATAAAAAGAAAATTCTTCTCTTCAGAAGAAGAATAATAAAGAAGGGAATTACAAGAGATCTGTTATAGAACAACTGATAGAAGTTTTATAGAGAAACAGATTGCCTTCTACAGGAAATTGAAGCAGAACATCAACACACAAATCTTTAGTCTTCTTTAGTTTCTGCTTGAGACTTCAAAAGGACAACTCATCGACATCAGTCCAAGAAGTTTCTGAAGATCTTCATCAAGGCCTACACCCTGTGCAAAGCTCTCATATTCCTGAACCATTTTTCATCTCAGGGGGAGCTTTGACAACATCATCTACTAAAGTCTTCTTAGTTGTTTGAGAAAGAGAAGACAACATCACTTTTCAATTCCAACTATGTATAGGGTTATAACTCCCTTCAAAAGTTAACCCTCTTTGATTGTTAAGTCTCCTGATCAAAAGACTTAATTTGGTTTTTGGGGACCTGATCAGAAGCTCAAAAGGGTTGTGAGATCTCTCTTGAAAAAATAGATCTTGTGGTGACAGGGTACCTGAGCAAAAACCTGTGGTGGTAGGGCACCTGATCAAAAACCTGTTAGCGGATTCATACCAGGGTGGTAGAAGAGTGGATGTACAAAAGTTTAGGGGAATCACTATAAATTTCTTATGTCATCTGGAATGCTCTATTGTTTATTTTCTGTGTACTGTGATTGTTTTTGTTTTCATTTCTCTTTATATATATATATATATATATATATATATATATATATATATATATATATATATATATATATATATATATATATATATATACTTTTCACATATTTTTATCTGCTGTAAAAATTATTTAAAGTTTTAAAATTCTCTATTCACCCCCCTCTAGAGTTAAGCAAATCTATCCCTCACTTCATTTGTTGGCAAGGCTCTCGTCAAGCCCCATCTGGCAGGTTTTACTTGGCCAACTCTTTAAACGGAAGGCGGTTAACACCTAAGATCATAAGAGCCTAGGGTTGACACAAAGGTAACAAGCATTCCAGTGACATAACAAA
Source organism: Platanthera guangdongensis (assembly GCA_039583875.1). Classification (NCBI taxonomy): domain Eukaryota; kingdom Viridiplantae; phylum Streptophyta; class Magnoliopsida; order Asparagales; family Orchidaceae; genus Platanthera; species Platanthera guangdongensis. The sequence goes on from CM077157.1 coordinate 102,107,742, forward strand.
TTTTCCAATATTATATAAAAAGAGTTAAGTATCAGTGGGGGAATCTCGCAACTTACAAAAGTTACCATCGTTAAGTTCACAAAAATGAATGTACAAAAAGCAAAGAAAGATTACAACAAAGGCTATTGAGCTGTTTCACTGGAGTTCCCTTTAGAGCTCCTGCTGGAGGTTCCGCTGGAGTTTTCGCACCGGGTGAGCTTTCGCCGGTTTCCACATTCAGGACAAGCTCCGCTGCATCGTTGGTCGGAGAGTCATCCTCTCCCGCAGGTATGGGGATGGGCTCAAATAGCCAAGGCAGGATGCCTCGTGCCGTGAGGGTCTCGCCTCCTTCGTTCAAGAGCGCAGACTCCCGCAACACCTCGATGACCATCTTGGCGGTGGCCTGCGCATTCTCCTGAACGATCATGTCAATTTTGTATGCGGAGTAGTGGAGGCGCTCGACCTTCTCCTCCGGCGATGGTCGGGCCAGGGCCATGGCCTCCTCCAACCGCTTCACCTTGGCCTGCAGTAACTAGTTCTTGGCCTCGACGCGGGCCACTCTTGCATGAGAAAGCTCGCCTTCCGCGGAATCCTGCGAGAGGGTCCGGTTAAGTGAAGAGTATATATATATGAAAAAATATTAAAGGAGAGCGAGAAAAATTGAAGGATCCCGCTTACCTCGGCGGACGAGCGAGTGGAGAGAAGTTGTTGAGTGACAGCCAGGTCGACCTTCAGGGTAGCAGCTTTCGCCATTGGAACATCCATCGGGCAGAGTATGCCAGCGAGGTTGCGCTCTATGGTAAGGGTGCGGCGTCCAACCATGTGTGAGAGCTGGATCGAGCGAAGTTGGGCCTAGGCTGCATTGAACACGAGGTCCCGGGATGTCCTATGATCGAACGTGCCGGCGTCCTCTCGGCTGCAGAGGTCGTATCCTAGCATGAAGGCGTGACCGCTGCTTGAGTCCCGCGCCATCAAGGAAGGAAGAAGGGTGGAAACAATGATGCGGTTGGTGGTATGATCCCACTGGAGCAATGACAGACACTCTGTATCTTGTACTTATCGCGGAAGCCGATATTCCGGTGCCCTCTCAGCAACAATATGAGGGACGACTCGACAGGAGTCTCTGTGGCTGGCTGAGGGACACCCGTCTCGCATGCAGCTAGAGAGGTTTCAGTAGGGGCCTCCGCGGCGGGCCGGGCAGAGACCTTCTCTCATGCAACAGAAGGAGTCTCTGTGGGGACCTCGGCGAGAGCCGGTGTGATTGACTTGCCCTTGTTCGCAGCTGACGACTTCGATTTTTTGAGAGGAGGGGTCGAGTGGGAACAAGGTTTTCGCTTCGGGGTGTTTGGCGCGAAAGAAGTTCTCGACTCCTCCCGGCATGCGGTTGCGGTGGACATGGTGAGAGCCAAGGGGTCGGCCAGTGGCATGACTTCGTCAAAAGGCTGGTGCAGGGGAATGTCTAGCTCACCTGCTAGTCTCATAGCTGATTATCCCCATCTCTTGAAAAGAAGGGTTATAGGTTAAGTCCGAAAAGTTACCTTTGCTGGGGGGTAACGGTTGGAGGGAATCCATGTCTTGTCATAGGAAGGAGATGTCGAAAACCTTGGTCCCGAAGAATTCGATGAGAGTACTCTCGCACCCGCCGAGAGCGGGAGGCTTGTAGGTCGCGTCGTCGTATTGAACAGGCACAAGCAGAATGTTTCCAAATTCACTAGAGACAAAGACAAATCTCTGTCCCTAGTGATGGTTCTTGTTGGCAAGACCGCTTGTCTTCACCAATTATCCCGAGAAGATGACCACCCCGCCCTTGGCGCAAAATTTGAACAACTTCCGGAAGATGGGTAGGCTAAATTCGATCCTTTCCGCCCGCAGGGAGCAGATAAACACCACCAGAATCGTGATGGAGTTTGGGTTGAGCTGGCCTGGCACCACCCCATAATACTAGAGGGCCTGACACACTTTCTGCAAGAGGGGGAGGCGGAAGCCCACCTCGAAGTGCTCTAGGGGAATGGTGAGCTCCCCAGCCGACGCGAGGTTAACTCTATCGTCGTTCCCAGGGTTCCGCGTGGTGAATCCGGTGGGGATGAAGTTGGTGACTATCATGTTAAACTCCTCCAGGGTCAGCCGACAAGGGGGGTAGGCATGCTCTAGGAAGGCTTGCGCACACTTGGAACGACCTTCGCTCTCACCTGGCATCTTGAAGAGTAAAAGAGAGGAGAAAAAGTCGGGGAGGCGAGAGCCTTCACGCCGCAGAGATTGGCGAAAACAGTTGGCAAGGGTACGAAGGTTCAGGAGGATGGAAGTAAATGTTGGGGAGTAAATGAGGTAGCTGAATCAGCCTATTTATAGAAGATATGGTAATTATGAGTTTTCTTTAAAAATACGGCGGGAGAACAGTCAACGGGTCAACAAATCCGGAAGTCTTGACTCCTCGATTTCAGTCATGTCCTGTCAGCTCTCCTTGGCAGGAGGCGAGAACCTCCAGGGAGGGCTAGGAAAAGACAAACAACCTCAGTGCGTGAGAAGTATTGAGCAAGGAGTATGAATCATCCATTCACAAAGTGTTAAAGAACACAGATATAAAAGGGCTCTCGTCGGGCGAGAGTCCCCAAATGATAATTCAAAGAATGACAATAATAATAATGATAATAACAAATGACCCTTATGATAATTGTCTAATGACAAAAGGCGCAAGGGGTACAAAGGAGAAGGGTAGGCTGGGAGGACGAGAAAATAAGAGGTTAGCCCCAAGGGCTCATAACGACACCCACCGCCAATGGCCTACTTCTCGCCTGCCAGACCTTGGAGGGTCTCACGGGTCAAAGAAAGCAGTCAGGGTGGTTAGCCCCTAGTTGGACAGGCGGAGCTGATCTTGAATCCACCCGACGTGTCTTTCAGGGGAGGTTTCGGCGGAAAGCGTATCCCGGGATTTCGGCCCGCCAAGGAGGTAGGCGCAGTCCCACTCAACGATCGCCAGCCTCCACTCCATCATCTCGTGGATCCTCCTCACCGCCGCAGAATTAGCCCGTTGCTGCCCCGTGAGCTTCGACAGGAGTCACGCAATCCTCTGCTCTACGCCTTGCCGCTTCCGGAGGCCTCGAGAAAGTCTTCCATCTCAATGGCAGAGGGGAGGGGTGAGTCTTCCCCTTCTTCTTCATCCTCTTCATCTTCATATCCTTCCACTTCCACTTCTTGCTATTTCGGCTTTGGAGGATAGATTTTGGTCAGAATAGGAGAAGAGTGAAGGAAAAGCTGGGAGCTTCTCGTGTACCTGAGAAGCGATGGCTGCCCTCCCCCGATGGTTGGCGAGAAGGGCCTAGCTGGCCATCGGGACTCTTTTCGAAAAATAGATGGAGCAGCTTGCCCAGACCCGGACGAAATGTCCTACGCTACTGGGTCTCGGTCTCGCCCATGGGGGAAAAGAAATGGCCTCTATCGCCGGAAGCTGTGATCCCGACGCAGGAGCGGATGGCTTAGAGATAACCCCTCCGACATGGATGACGAGATCGGGCGCCGGATCGGCGCGATCGGCCAGGGTAATTGGGCATGGAAGCCCCCGTGACTGGCGGTGCAGCCCCTGAAGAGGACAGTGGACCCTCATCGTAGAGGCGGGTCGCCTTTGTGTCCGCCAATGGAGAGTCGGCAACATCTCTTGGTACCGTCCCCTGCGAGAAGAGCAGTACTTCACTATGTAGCCATGTTCAAGCTTTTTAACATTCTGCGCTGACAGGAGGGGGAAAAGGCGAGAAGGTTAACTCCGACAGAGAAGAAGGGACCTCATCAAGGACAGGAGTTGGGGTAGGCGGTGCTCGGTTCTCCGTCGAAAGGTCTGGCATGATGGACTTGGCCTTCTTCTTTTTATTCTTTGGGCGGGAGCTCTCGCCAGCTGGCTTCTCGTCGGATGGCTTCTCACTAGTGGATTTCTCCCCCACTACCTTCTCGCCGGCGGGCCTCTTGCCCATTAGCCAAGGGGCAACCTTGGCGCAGTTGGCGTGAGCCCGCGCCTGGGCCGCAGCGAGGCGTGCCTGGAGCTCTTCCGAGAACGGCTTCTCAATGTTTTTGGCACGCATTTTAATGACACGGAAGTCGCTCAAGCAGAGAGTAATTACGGTAGAGGGGGCCTGAGGGACAAACTCAACTGTGTATTTTTAGGACGAAGGTGGGGTCTGCAGAAAGATTCCCTACCCGGTCAGCCGGTACTCACTGAATATTTAGGGTTGGACGTGTCTTTCCGAGAGCAAGGCTAGCTCGCAAATGGCAGGGATTGTGTATAATCCTATATTTGCTAAGTAAGACCAAGATCCTCCAAGGACCAGGATTAGGCTTGATTTGGACTTATAATTGGATCAAGTAAGAAAGCGTGCGGGAGCGCTCTCGACGTAAGTAGGAGGGAGGGTTCTCGCCCAAAGGTTGAGTAGTGCCTTTTCGTCGAACACCAATACGTCGAGCTCAATCTATCAAGCGAGAGGCGTGGTTCGTCGAACGCCAGTTTCTCGAGCTCAACTCATCGAGCTGGGACTTCGACTTAAGGTTACGATTGTCATACGCAGACCTAAGGCTCAGGCCAGGGTGGAATCAGCGTGGGCGGGAAGGCTCCCGCCCCGAGCATGTGCTGGGGCTAGCGCCTCAGGATGGTGGAAGCCTATTGGCTCTTGGCGTTGAGTGATGCTTCTCCACTCAACACTCCCGCCAGCCCTTGGTGTTGAGTGATGGTTCTCCAGTCAACGCTCACGCCAGCCCTTGGCTTTGAGTGAGGCTTCTCCACTCAATGCTCCCCCTAGCCCTTAGCGTTAAGTGATGCTTCTCCACTCAACGCTCCACCAGTGCTTGGTGTTGTGTGATACTTCTCCACTCAACACTTCAGCAGCCCTTGGCGTTGAGTGATGCTTCTCCACTGAACGCTCCAGCAGCCTTTGGCGTCGAGTGATGCTTCTCCACTTAACGCTCCAGCAGCCTTTGTCATTGAGTGATGCTTCTCCACTCAACGCTCTAGCAGCCATTGGCATTGAGTGATGCTTCTCCACTCAATGCTCCCGTTAGCCTTTGGCATTGAGTAAGGCTTCTCCACTCAATGCTCCAGCAGCCTTTGGCGTTGAGTGACACTTCTCCACTCAACTCTCCCGTAAGACTTTGGTTCCCGCCCGGGGTAGGCGTGAAGGCTTGCGCTTGGGGCATGCCGGGTGTAATGCCCCCGATTTTTCAGTGATTTATTTAATTTCTTATTTGACGTATTATGACGTCAGAGCGTTATGTTAGCGCGTGTTGGTCATGTGACGTTGTTAGAGCGTGCTCTTAGCTCTTTAGGTTCCCTGCGTGGCTTGGTGATGCCTGGTTGCAAGATTCCCTAGCGAGCCGGAGTCTGTTTGGTGACTCGGTGGAGCCTCTTGGGGAATGCTTGTGTTTTGGCTTCGGGAGAAATTTGCCCGAGTTTTGTTCGTCGGATTTTGTTACCGACTTTGTCGTTAGCGCGTTTTGCGTTCGTTAGGTTTGACCGGCCAAATTTTGGGATTTGCGTCGGGAGTGGAAAATTTTATATTAGGAAATTAGATCGGCTAATTTTAGACTTGCTCGTCAAGTTTCGTCGCGTTCCGAGCATTTTGGAGCCTCGGCGCGCGATTGAAGTTTGTATGTTTTCGCGTACGCCGTTAACTTTAGAAATTATTATCTCGAAAACGGTGCGTCGGAATTCGATTTCGACTTCGCCGTTGGATTCGTAGCGTCGTCATTCGCCTACGGTGCGAATTTCGTTCGATTCGGCGCGCGTTTGGCCCTCCGTAACGATATAATGTTATATCATTTTTTTTAATAATTATAAATATTATTATTAGATATATATATAAAAAGAAAGGGGGAGAGGGAATCGGTGAGAATGGGTTACCATTCTCACCGAATCAGCAGCCCCCCCTTTTGTTATATGTGTATAATAAATACTAATTATCATTATTAGTAATAAATATAAATTATTATTAATATTATTATTCTTAAGTATATATATATATAAAAAAGAAGAAGCCCCTTTCTCCTTCCTCCGAACCAGCAGCCCCCCCCCCTCCTGTGCGAAAAAAAAAGGCGAGTGCGGATCCTCTCGTTCGCGAACCTTCCGGCGGCCTCCACCGCCGATCCGGTGGACGGAATCTCGATCCGATCGCGGCGTTGGAAAGCTCTCGGCGAGAGCTTCGAGATCGCGGTAAGCTTTTCCCGTTTCGGTGACCGTTTCGCCATAGATTTTTTTCGGCCCTAACCCCGGTTGTCCGTTTTTTTCGTAGATCTCGTCTCCGCGTGCCCCCTTTTGGACGGATCTACGTGGTGGAGTATTTTGGGTGGACCTTTTCAAGAACGATTTGAGGAAAGTGGATTTCTCCCCTCTTGCGTGCCTCCATGGATTGTATTTCGCCTTATTAACTCTCCTTGTCGTAGAATACCGGAGTAGTATAGGTGAGATTAGAAATATTCCTAGGTTAGGGCTTGTAGTCGGCCTAAAGTAGGAAGATATCAGAATTTATTTTAAGTTGAGTTCGGCGGGTAGGGGGAAATAATTCGGCGGGTAGTGGGAAATAATTCGGCGGGTATCGCCGAATTTAGGTTAAGTCTATTTTGTCGGGTTTTGGTTGTAGAACTTGGTAGTTTCTAAGTGGTGTTGTCGGCTAGTTTTGGCGCCGAACTGTGGATCCTTAGCATGTGGTAGCTGGGTTTCTGAGGGAGTATGGTACCGGGGGAGTTCGAGCCGTGGCCACCACCATTCTCTCCTTTGGACATTTTGGGTTCCTGTAAGAGGTTGGAACTCTATGTGTGCGGACCCTGTGGCGGCCCCTTTAGTACTCTTGAGACACCTGGACCTGGTTGTTCGGTTGTGACTGTTCTTAGTCTCCGACACAGGTTTGGGATTTGTGCCAGTGCTAACGATTTACAAGTTTAGGACTGTTACTTCCTTTCATACTGTTCATTTGATGCATATTGGTTTCCTTTTTGTCTCTGTAGGCTTGAGCGGAGTTTGGTACGTTTTAGTACTTGATGCATTTCTCTCACTTTACTGATTGTTATACTTACATTTTGTCCCTTTTTGGATTCTTTAGCTGAGATTTTCAGCATTTCTCTTGCAGGGTTGGTAACCCTTTTTCTTTCTGCTCTTTTCATTCGATTATTATCTGATGTTTCTTTGCCCCTTGTTTTATTATTTCTTGCTGAGGTGTTCTTCTTTTGAATGCCTCAGGTTCAGGTCTGTAGCCGGCTGAACGGCAAATTTCAGGAGTTCCCTTGTGAACTGCGTTGCGGCAGTGTTTTCCTCACCTGTTGAGGTAGTTCTTTAGCTTTGTAGTAGTACAGACATGCATGCTCGCCAGCGAGTTAGTGTCAAGTTGTTGACGCTCGTTGGTGATTTTCCTTGGTGATAATAAGTCTTTGCTTAGCTGCTAGTTTACCTGTTTTGTGGTAGTTTCACTTGCTCTCTGGGAGTGTTTTATGCTAGATTGCTAGTTACTTTAAAACCTATAAAAAACTACTATATGTATTGCATGATTAGCATGTTTTATAAAAGCTCAATAATTTTTTTCCAAATGCGTAAAAAGATTGTTTTCTTTAGAAATATTATAAATTGAAATCTAGGGTCTTACATAGTGTAAGTTGTCCTCTTAGGACACTTATGCGCTCTTTTAGGATGTTAAACATAAATGAAGTATTTTTCCGCTACGTATAAAAATAGTTTTCAAACCGTGGACTATCTGATCCACTGAGCCGAGGGATACGGCCAATTAATTTTAAAAATCAGTTTTCTATTCATTTTAACTTATGATTTGAAGGATTAGAGTGTTGCCTGAGCGTCAGCAGTTATCCCCTGCTTGACGTGGCATCACAGCTCGTAGTTATCTCGTGCTCTGATTTATTTATTAATGAGAAAAATGCGGGTTGTGACAGTTGGTATCAGAGGGAGGTTGCTTGACAAATTGTCGGGCAACCTGTCCCTGTAAGTATTAGGTGTTTAGAGTCATATCATACACACACCGATATGTCATCAGCATGTCTTGGCTGAAGCACGAACACTACACTCATAGCATGACATGAAGTATACGAGGCATATTATGTAGTATGGGATGCATACTATGTGTTTGTATATGGATCCACCATAGGAGGCAACATGTGAGGGTTATGTAGTATGGGATGCATAACCTCACCACATGAATGCGGCTAGCACATTTTCTTTTTTCGTTGCATGGAAATGTTATGTAGTATGGGATGCATAACATTTTCATGTGTACGCCGCTCATAACATGCATTAGGGCCTTTTTAGAATGCATAGCACAATCATGCATAGCATAACATTGCATAAGCAAAACATGCCAAGCTAAAGATTTGCAGGATGACATGTGTACACACATAATTTTTGAGTCAAAAAGAATATAAATTCATGCATTCCCGATCTAGGCACAAGAGTTAGTGTGATGATAGTGAATCATCGTAGGATAAGCATAACATCATTATTGAAAATCCCAGAGCAAGTTAGCAGCATGAGCAAGTACTTAAGTATGTATTGTTTGTACTATGTTGTTTGGTTCTAGTGGGTGGGCTAGGTGTCTGATTAGTGTTTTGTTGTTCCATTAGAATGTCGAGGCGTCCTTCGACAAGGTTGACTCCCCAATCGGAGGGAGAATCTTCAGGTGCGCAGAGCAGTGCAATGATAGAAGGTCTGCGACAAAGCAATGAAGCCTTGTCAAAGCAAGTAGTGGATTTGCAGTCTCAGGTCCAGTCCTTGTTAGCAGTTGTGGCAGGGCAAATTCCGAGAGTTCAGGACCCTGTTGTGGGTCAAGCTGTCCCTGTTCCCCCCGCTCCTCTGGTGCCTCCGAGGTCGTCGTGCCACCAGAGATGACCTTTATTTCTCAGTTGTCAGCGACATTAAGGCCTCCGAACGTATGATGGCAAGGCAGATTACATGGTCTTAGACGATTGGATGATATCAATCGAGGAGATGTTCTCATACTTCGGGATCACTGATAATCAAAAAGTGATGTTAGCCGCATATCAGCTCAAAGGGTTGGCTAAAGGGCTGGTGGCTGAGGGAGAAAGAAGGTCCATGAAGGATGCGGTGTTCCTGGGAGTCCTTTAAGGAGCTACTTCTGAGCAAGTTTCTGCCATCGGTCGAGAGGGACCGTCTGATGGTATGCAGGTTTTGCACTTAAAGCAGAGACAGCTCACGGTTAGTGAGTACGAAATCGAGTTTAGTAAGCTAAGCAGAAGTTTGCCCCAGACTTGGTGAGTATGAAAATAGAAGCAAGCGATTTCTGACTGGCCCTCAAGGAGTGACGTCCAGCAATTAGCAAGTGCCTATGCGACATCAAGTTATGCTGGTATGGTGGAAGCTGACCTTAAAGGTAGAGGCCAATGTGTGATAACGCCAAGAATCGAGGTCAACAACTGAGAAAAGATAAAAGAAACAGTCTGATGAGGGTAAGAGTACTCAGGTCCCTGACGCTGCTCCGAGGAAGAGAAACAAAGAGGTATACAGTTTCTGTGGCCGACCGGGCCATCCATTGGAAAGGTGCTATCAAAGATATAGGAGCTCAGAAGAAAGAGCAGATTCATGCGATCCAAGGTATCCCAAAGAAAGACTTGCTTTGTTCTGTATGCAAGAAGCCGGGGCACGATGTTGCCCATTGCTGGAAGAAGGCGAGAAGTTGTTTCTAATGCGGTCAAGTGGGTCATCTACAAGTATCAAGATGCCCGCAAGCTCAGCTTACTACTGCAGCCAGTTCCTCTTCAGGCTTTGCCGCCGCCGCAGCGAGTGGACAAGGGAAAAGGAAAGTTGAACGTGGTCTCTATGGAGGAAGCTCAGGCGTCCACGCAAGATGATATCAGGTTAGATTCTCCCCTAGTTTTATGCGTTTAACTCATAGTTATAGTTTTGAGCGTTCGCTTCCTTAGTCGCGTGTGCAATTTTATATGACGATTTAAGGTAAAGAACCGCTGGGCGCGTGTTCTGTTCGATTCCGGCGCTACCCACTCATTTGTGGCTAGGGCCTTCGTAGAGCGTTACCGTATGTGATCTCGATCGTGTTGGTGATGCGTTCTGTGTCAAGTTTCCTTCAGGTGAATCTGTAGTTTCGGATCAGGGTATTCAGAGTTGTCCGATTTTACTAGGCGATTTTCTCGCGATTGCTGATTTGAAGCTGTTGGATCTGGAAGACTTCGATGTGATCCTCTAAGGCATGGTACTGGTTGTCCAGATATGATGCTGTGATCCAATGCAAGGGTAAACGCTTGGACTTCAGGATGGACAACGGTCAGCCCGGGAGTGTTTACGGTTATCCCCCGCGCCAGGATTCTCCGACAAAACCATATATCGGCGGTATGTGCTCGGAAGCTTGTAGATTCCGGATGTTTTGCTTGTTTGGTTTCGGTTTTAGAAACCAAGGTTAGTTTGCCGTGTTTGGAGGAGATCCCGGTGGTTCGTGATTTTTCTTATGTCTTCCCAAAAAATTGCTAATCTTCCTGGTCTCCCGCCTGATCATAGAGACGTGGAGTTTGTTATAGATTTGGAGTCGGGTACGAGTCCTATTGCCAAGGCGCCTTACCGGATGGCCCTACGCGAACTGGAGGAGTTGCGTATCCAGTTAGACGAGTAAAATGCTTGATTAGAACGGATTTATAAGGCCGAGTTCTTCGCCTTGGGGTGCTCCCGTTTTGTTCGTCAAGAAAAAAGATGGATCGATGAGGTTGTGCATCGATTATAGAGAGCTAAATAAGGTAACGATCAAGAATAGGTATCCGTTGCCGAGGATAGATGATTTGTTTGATCAACTGCGAGGCAGCGCCGTGTTCTCTAAGATTGAAAAACCTTCGTTCGGGCTACCACCAGTTAAGGATCCGTGAATCATTTCAGATATCCCGCGGACTGCCTTCCGTTCCAGACATGGACATTTTGAATTTTTGGTGATGTCGTTTGGTTTGACCAATGCACCTTCTACTTTCATGGACATGATGAACATGGTTTTCAAGGACTTTCTGGACAAGTTTGTAGTCGTATTTATAGACGATGTGTTGGTGTATTCACGCAATGTTGAGGAGCATGACCAACATTTGCGTCTAGTTTTATCTGCCTTGAGGGACCATAAGTTGTTCGCCAATCTAAGTAAATGCGAGTTCTGGTTGCCTCAGGTTTATTTCCTGGGTCATGTGGTTAACAAGGACGGAATCTCTGTCGACACAGAAAAGATAGCCGCAGTTATGGAATGGACGAGGCCTGCCACACCCAAAGAAATAAGAAGCTTCCTAGGGTTGCCTGGCTACTATAGAAGATTTGTAGAGGGTTTCTCTACATTATCTGCGCCATTGACCAAATTGACGCAGAAGAATGCAGCATTTGTGTGGAGCGATAAGTGCGAAGAAGCATTCCAAGAGCTAAAGAATAGACTGTGCACTGCTCCGATATTGACATTGCCTACGGAAGGATTAGACTATGCCGTTTACGTGGACGCATCCCACGTGGGTCTTGGTTGTGTGCTGATGCAAGAAGGAAAAGTGATTGCGTATGGGTCAAGACAGCTTAAGATTCATGAAAGGAACTACCCTACGCATGACTTGGAATTCGCAGCAGTTATTTATGCATTGAAATTATGGAGACACTTGTTGTATGGCGGGCAGTGCAAAATTTATACAGATCATAAGAGTTTGAAGTACGTCTTCACTCAAAAGGAGTTGAACTTGCGCTAGCGCAGATGGTTAGAGTATGTGGCTGATTATGAAGTGGAGATCCTATACCATCCGGGTAAGGCTAACGTGGTAGCCGACGCCTTAAGCAGGAAGACAGGAAAAATTTTCAATCTCTCCACTGAGTTGTTAGTAGAAGAGTTCCTTTTAATGGATATTTCAGTTGGTAGATGTGACTCGCCAAGCAATTTGGAAGTGTCTGAGCCTTCATGGATTTCTCTTATGAGGCTTCATCAAAAGGACGATCCTGATCTACTGCACCTTCATAATAGAACTTAGAAGGGGGAGCTGCCTGACTTTTCGATCGATGACGCGGGTACTCTAAAGTACCGCGGTAGATTTTGCGTTCATGTGTCACTACACCATATCATGTATATGGTAGAGCTTAATTTGTAGCGGTTATATAAACGCTACTAAAGATATTTATGGTAGCATTTATAACCGCAACTCTTTATAAATATACACTACTATAACATATCATACCTACAATATCAGTTATTTTGCCGCGTTTACAAAAACACTACCAATGGAAATTTATGGTTGTGTTTACAACCACTACTATATAATATAAATACTACCACACCCTTATTTTTTCCCAAAATTTTCTCCCACACTTCTCCAAAATTTCCCCAAAATTTCCATGATAAAACTATTATCTCTGTGTGATTCTGAGTTATTTAGCGACCTATGAGTTCATTATTTTACATTAAAAATTTGTTACTTTATGATCATTTTAGAGGCCAGTTACACATTCTTTTTATTAACATATTTTCTGTGCGCCTAAATTTCTTTCAGTTTTTTGGCTAGGAGGGATATGAAAATCAATCCATGTGGAGAAATAAAAATAGTGTTCGTCATTAAAAATGTAGCCAAAATTTGTGCCTTGTTTTAAATCAGTGTTGCGAATCTGCCCCAAATATTTAAGGTTTTTCAGGTCACGTTTGTGTTGCGCACTGATAAATATATTAACATAATTAATAGTCATAATAATGATAATAAAAAGTAATAATAAAATTTTAAAAAGCAAGAAGCTTATGGATTCATTCTTCTTTAATTAACATGCCCCAAATATTAATCTTAAACCAGCTAAACATGTATTAATTAGTAGTAATTAACTTGTATTAATTAACATCCCCAAATATTCATGTGCTCCGCGTAGTTATTAGGTTAAACCTAAAACCCTCTCATGTGCACCGATGCTTTGTCAAAACCCTCGTTGCGTCGCACCCCGCTACTCGCTAAGCACGCCGCCCGTCAAAACCCTCCTCGCACGTCGGAGCTCTGTCGATCCCCCGTCGCACAAACACCCCACGAACGGCCCTTTCGCGAGGCGTAGAGCCAGCTGCCGCTTCTCTAAAATGGCAATTGGATGATGGGCAGTGATGTAGGTGATACAGGGGCTATTCTTTCTCTTTTACCTCCTGCTTCTGCTATCAGAATGCAAGCTGTGAGCTCCACTTCCTTCATCAACATAGTGTTTGCCACTACGTGGGCTTAGGAATCAAGGTGTTCCTGATGCCCAAATAAACTTGTGCAGTTGTTCCCGCTAGTGCTTGCCCGATAGACCGATTTTACCTGCTATCCGGTAATTGGTAAACCCTAAACTTGATTATTCTATTGATTCATGTTGGTGCTCGCTCTTATCAGACTCCTTAATGTTGTATTATATGTTTTATGTACCTTTTTTGTATCACATTGCACCGGATTGCTCAATCCATATTTAATTACCTTTTAACTATATATATTCTTCTAATTTTGCATAATTACAGGGATATCCTCTCTATCCTTCAAAATTACGAACACATCCCCTCTAAGTTACCTGTACCAAAAAATGCATAGACCTTATAGGAATTTTTTTGCATACGTAAACAAGATAAACTTAGGCTTCGTTTGGTGCAGCTTTTTTTGCTCCGATGAGTTTGAACAAAAACACCCCCGTCATTGAACTAGATTTGAAAATAAAATGGATGAAATTCCTTAGGTAGGTTGAGCGTTCACGCACGACTGTTCATAACCACCGCATTCATGACTTTCACCGTCGCGCCAAACAAAGCCCTAAGAGAGGTTTTGGCAATTTAAAAGATCAAGCTTTCAAGATATTTTATTTTACTTTTGCCACTGACTGCTATCATTTAATCAATTAGAAATAAAGTGAAAATTTATTTAATTCGTATCCCTCTTCTCATACTCCTTGGTACAATTTGCAAGTTCGTTTTATAGGATACTTTTCCTTTTTTATATTGAAGATAATGAATTTGGTTTTGTTTTGAATCATTAAAGAAGCTTTTTTGATATTTTCCTTATGTTTGCATTCCTGTAAAGGAAAGGGAGTGGTGTTAATGGGACCTTTAAATTATCAGATTCTCAGGTTATGCATAGGAAATAGAAAAACTATGCACCAGTGGTCGAGTGCTTTCTTTCTAGTAAACTTCTAGCACGTTTCATCTTGTTGTAAAGTGCCCTATGTTACTTCCAACTACAGGTTGAAGTGTTACACTTTTATACTCCTTTTGGGAGAGTCACAGGTGAGCGTTGGTGGTTGTTATTACAATTATGAAAAATATAGATAATGTTTAAGAAGGTGCTGTCATGAATGCTATTTCATCGAAGCAATGTTTTGTATCAGACTATTTTTTCGAACCAAGTTTTTTTTTAGTGGAGGCCATAACCATTGTCATGCCAAACATACATTCTTAATTGTGGTGTTTTTTATTTAAACAAACCAGATCAAAACGCCGCGCTAAATGGAGCCTAGATGGATTGTCTATCCCATATTTTGGTTTTGCATTATTGCATGTATACATATGAATTAACTTGAATAATCATATGTTGTATTTATTGATCAGTTCATTAATTAATGAATTTACAATATTGTTTTTTTAACATGAACATATGAGGATGTGAAATTGAAAATCATGATTATGGTTTTTAGGAGCCGCAACTGAGGTATGAAACTCTTGTGTTTGGTGATATTTTTTGTTGGATTTTTTTGGTGATAAGGCGACTTGTTTGTAATTGACAATCCTGATTATGGTGTATGGAGTGCACTGAGCTTATGGTGGGATTTAATTCTACTGTGTGAGATGGCAAGCTGACCATGATCTACCAGAAGTATTCAAAAGAAGAACTTGAAGGTGTCACTTTGAGGTCTTCGACCATAAACTTTGTCGAAAAATTGATGGAGGAGCAGTAAATTTCTTAGTCCGTTAATTTTGTTACCAATTTGAGTGTTCGAGATGTATGGGTTGCAGAAAGTTTAAATTTTTTGTCATCTAGTTGATGATATTATATAGTTAATTGAATTATTTTTCATTGAAAATTTTAACTCATAGCTTGGCAATGATAAGGCACATATGAAGTTTTTTTTATTTCCCATTTGTAAATGAATTTTAGGTACACTCTTGCCTCCAAATTGAATATTATTGAATTTTGGCTCCATTCCCGGTCTGCTTGTATTGATCATCAAAATCGTTGTCATTGAGAATAAAAACTGTTGCTATATATGAGGATACGTGCTACCATAGAAAATCATAAATGTTGTCAAATACAAGCATAAACGCTACCATAGAGTATTGTAACCGTTGTTGTAAAATGGAATAATCGCTACCATTGAAAACCATAATAGCTACAATAGATGTACCTATAGCAGTAGTTGCAAGAACGCTACAATACATTGGGTAACCGATAATATACCATGCTACCACGACAATGGATGCAACACACGCGTTACCACTGTCGTAGTCCCACCATAGCGGTTTTTTCAACAACAGTAGCGTTTTGAGCCATACCATATGCATGATATTGTGTAGTGTGTTTTAGAAAATATTGATATTTTTCCACTGAACTTTAAAGAATTGCTAAAAGAGTATCAAGATATTTATCCTGATGAGTTACCTTCTAATTTACCTCCATTTAGGAATATCCAATATCGCATAGATCTCATTCATGGATATTCTTTGCCCAATCTGACACACAACAAATTGAACCCTACTGCACATCAAGGATTACAAAGACAAATTTCCGATCATCTCTTAAATAAAATGTTCATTAGACATTATATGAGTCTGTGTGCATTCCCTGCCTTACATCCATCAAAGAAATGGCACTTGGAGGATGTGTGTTGATAGTCATGCCATTAATTAAATTACGATAAAATATTACATCCTAATCACTCTTTTAGATGATTATTTGGATGTGCTTATAGGTGCCACTATTTTTCAAAACTAGATCTTCAGAGTGGTTATAAGGAAATTTGAATTCAAGAAGGGATGAGTGGAAAACTACATTCAATTCAAAAAATGGCTTATATAAATGTCTATTAATGCCATTTGGGCTTTCTAATTCCCCAAACACATTTTCTCATATGATGACTCTTATCTTCCAACCTTTTATGGGTAAAATTATTCTGATTTACTTTGATGATATTTTGGTATACAACACCTCTATTTCTTACCACATCTCTCATTCGAAAATGTTTTTTACTATCTTTATAAAGAGAAATTGTTTGTTAATATCAAAAAGTGCACCTTTTTAGTGAATTATGTAGTATTTTTCGGATATATTTGGAGCTCCGAAGGCATGCAAGTTAACCCTGAAAAAGCTAGTCATTAAGGAATGGAATGAGTCTAATAACACTAGAGATGTACGGAGTTTCCATTGATATGAACCCTTTTAAAACATTTTATTTATGCTTTTAGTAGCATCATGGCTATTATGATGAAGCACATGAAAACAGATGATTTTGTTTGGAGTAAATCTGCTTCTCATGCATTCCAAACTATAAAAAATAAGATGACTGAAGCTCTTGTCTTTCGGTTGCCAAATTTTAATAAAATTTTTGAAATATTATGTAATGTTTCATGGACCGATAGTTGTGGGGTTTAAGCCAAGAGGGGCATTGAATTTGGTACTTAAGTGAGAAACTTACAAGTCCCAAGCTTAATTACTCAAATTACGATAGGAATTTTTATGTTTTACTTCAAAGACTTTGTTAATGGAGATATTATCTCCTTCCTAATAAATTTGTACTCTTATCTAGTCATGAAACACTTAAGTTTACCAATTCTCAACATAAGGTTAGCCCTCGACATGCTAAAAGGGTTTTCACAATCGTATTGTTGACACTCGCAGCCATATATCATTATTATTGACCACAATACAAGTCAAAGTTATTGGATTTAAGAGAATTAAAAATAAATATGCGGAATGCCCAGATTTTAAAGAAATCTATTTGAGTGTTAAAAGTAAATTCCCCAATTTAATTTTAGATTTTTACATAAAAGATGGGTATCTATTCAAAGTTTCCAAACTTTACATCCCCTGTTCTTCTCTTCAACACTTTCTCATATAAGAATTCCATAGTGGTGGCCTTTGTGGACACTTAGGTCATGATATGATCATATTTTTAGTACAAGATAAGTTATTAGGCCTGGAATGAAATATCTTGTAGGTAAAATTGTTACTAGTTTTACGACGTGCAAACTTGCTAAAAACAATAAGACAAAAGCAGGTTTATAGACACCTCTTCCTATCCCGTCCATTCCATAGGAATATGTATGTATGGATTTTATCCCAGGCCTTCCTCCAAACATTCAAAAGCATGATTCTATCTTAGTTGTTGTGGACAAATTCCTTAAAATGACTTTCTTAATCCATATAGAAAGAGTAGTTATGCACCTCACATTGACAAAATGTATTTTAATGAGATTGTTCATCATTATGTTGTGCCAAAAAATAATTTTTGATAGGGATGTTAAATTTACAAGTTATTTTCGAAAAACACCATGGAAATTGTTAGAGTACTATACTACTATTCTAGGCGACTTACCACCCTAAAATTGATAGGCAAACCGAAGTTGTTAATAGAAGTTTAGGCATCCTTTTGCAGTGCCTGGTAGGAGACCACAAGGGTACTTAAAATTTATTTCTTCCCCATGGCCAACTTTTATATAATAATTAAAAAGAAGGCCTATTAGTCTTTTTCCCATTGAAATTGTTCAAGGAAAGAAAGAACTTGTGCCTCTTGACTTGATTCCACTACCACCATCATAAAAAGCAAGTCAATTTGCATAATATTTTTATCAATAGATTCATTATTTTCATAAAGACATTGAGATAAAGTTAGCTTCTATATATGATCTTTATCAATTAAATGCTAACTTGTATAGAAAGGCTCATATTTTCAATGTTGGAGATTGGGTTTTAGTTTGCTAAATCTTTTAACGGATGGTATTCGACAACATAAAGAAGTTAGTCAAAAAGTGGGCATGTCCCTTTAATTTTTTTTTAAAAATGGGTGATAATACTTATGTTTTTAAATTGCTTGATGATTGTGAAATTTCTCCTATTTTCAATGAATTGGATTTAACACGGTATTTATAACCACCACCTGAATTACTTTGTCCCCCTTTTTCTTCTTCTACTGAAACCACGTCTCTTATGGTGGGATGTGAGTTTATTTTAGAGCATACTTGTACCATGGATCCTTCAGTTATTACACATGGACATATTGTACATGATATTTCATATATTAATAATGCATTTCCATGGCTTCCCAAAACATACTTTGTCCCTGATGGGATTTTTGATGATGAAATTATTAACACTGTTTATGGTGGCATTCATCGCTAACATGTTTTTTTTGGAGAGATTGACCCATCTCAGATGATTCAGGGATCACAACACTAGAGTTGGAAATGCTTGATGATGCTCTACTACAACAATACTACATCGACCACTCACTGATGAGGAATGCTTTTGATTCCGGGAGGATTGATGGAGCCTAGCTAGTGCCACTTGTTTAACCAGATTTGTTTGAAGTTTCAAACAGCTAAAATAATCACCCCCAGACTTGAAAAACTAATTAGTTTTAATTTTGATAATGGTTAAATAGTTGAAAACATTGCACTTGCTTATTATGTTAAGATAATATCTTATTTGGGTTGAACTAATTTCGACAAGCCATAAATTAGGGCTGAACATATTATTCGAAACTCAAAAGTCGCTCGAAAATCATTCGAAAATTGAGTCAAATCAGAATCGGTTAAAATTGAATCGACTCAATTGAGTCGATTTAATTTGACTCGAATCTGATTTCGAGTCGATTTCGAGCCAGCCCTGAATCGCTCGAAATATGATTCGAATCAACTCAAATTAATTTAAAAAATTATTTATTTATTAATATATTCTTATTTTAAGTTTAAAAATAACAAAATTTAAACCTAAATAAAAAGAATGAAGACTTTAAGTGCTTCATTTGCTAAATTTATAGGTTGCCCAATTTAATTTTGAGCAAACTAGGGATTAAACGAAAAATTGCTCAATTTCGAGCCGACTCGATTCGGTTTCGTGGCAACCCGATTCGATTTCGAGCTGACTCGATTCGATTTCGAGCTGACTCGGAATCGAGTCATTTCAAGTCGAGCCGACTCGACTCGAAATCAATTTCAATTTCGAGCCGAGTTCGAGTCGAAAATTTAGATTTCGAGCCGAGCCAAAATCACTCGAACTCGACTCTATATCAGCCCTGTCATAAATCATATTGTTTCATGTTGGTTTGTGCTTTAATTTTATTTTAGTTTAATTCCTTAACTTTATATTTTGCCAAAGAATTGGATGGCCTAGATTTTATAGTTATGATGAACAATTATGAGAGAATGCTGTAACATTATTTATATCTCCTTTTAGAGATGAACACATAATTAAAAATTCACGAAGAAACTTCAAATTTAGCCTCCTTTGGGTGTGCTATCTCTTCTTTGACTCTTAGAGGAATATTTAAGTCTTCTCTCCTTTGGTGGAGTGCCCTCCCTCTCTGGTACGACTCTGATGAGAACCATGGTATTGTGATGCTCCACATCTCCTTTGTGAGATTCATGGGGTAACTTGTTTCTATCTCCCTTTCTTGGTGTTAACTTATTCTATGTCTTCTTCTTGCTAATAAAATTGGAAGAATCAAAGTTTGGTTGATGCAGGCCAATGAGTCTAACGGATTAAACTACACGTGCTTGGGTTCGACAATAAAAAATAGATTCCACGCATGCAGGATCTCTCTAAAATTATACCGATGATTAAACCAATTTAACAACACACAAAACAAACGGTCGGTACGATTTTAGAGATTAAACAAAAGGCTATGTGCCATTGTTCGCTCAAGCGAATAGGACCTACCCGATCCGGACAATTAGCAACTCAAATTAGATTTACCCGCAAGCATTCTCAAAACCAACACGAGAAGATCTAGACTAAAATAGCTATTTAAAAGAAGTCCAAAATCGATCCCAAATTAATTTAAGATAAGGTAGACCAAATCACTTGAACTCGAGGGGAAATCAAGGAAAATGAATCCAATTTCTACAAGCATTCACAAGATCTACCCGATCCAAAATATACAAAAATATTTGGAAGAAAACACGCTTGAAAATTCAGATTTAATTAAACACTAATTTCAATATAAATCATGACAAATTACAAGTCTTCTAATCCACCAAATTCTCACAATAATATAGAAGAAGACACACAAGAGATGATTTAGAAATCGTTACCCAAATCCAAAGATATCCTTCCACAAAATGAGTGGAGGACGCATACAAGACGGTGATTGAATCTATCTCTACGCAAATCCGCGGATCCGGACCAGACGATGAAGATGCGAGCATTGGTGTAATCTATGAAAAAATTGAAATAATCTAATGTAATTCCTATGTGAGAGAACCTCTTTATTTTACGGATTTTAGAAGGTGATTTGAATCTTTCGGTTTTCTTCTTATTGGGGAAATATTTTACTAGATCTAAATCTTACATTTGGAATCGGTTTCTTCTCTTGCAAATTTTCAAATAATTAAAGATCATGTTGAAGATGGCTAAGTTTCTTTTATGCAAAAGTGTTGATCATGTTCATGCTGAGAAAAATTGAATTTCATAGCAATCAAAATCATTGGGAAAAAGATCTAGATCTATACAAAGTCTTAGATCCACATCCGAATAGTCCTTAACTAGATGTTCATTGGAAAACCAGAATTGTGTCTAATCTTGGGGCTAGAAGAATTCTTTTCTCTTGAATGATTTGAAGAAGAAAAATCTTGAGCAATACTAGGAGAACTTGATGATTTTCTTATGATGATTAGCTACTTTTGAAAGTAGTCTTCATCTAAAATTTTAGTTTCATTTTCAGAATCCAAGGATTAGGGTTTACCTCCACATCTTTTTAATATAAATGACTCCGACCAATTTATTGTTGAGAACTAGAAAAGTCATGTCAAATAACTTTCCTGAAAAGAATGATTTATTTTGAACTTTTGGTGATGTTTGCGATTTGAAATTCCGTGATTCTGAAATTTCACGATGATATTTCATCTCATCACGATGATATTTCATCTTATCACGACAACACTTAAAATCTTCATGATGATACTTGTTTTTCTTTAAATTTGAGAACACTTTTGTCAAAGTGTTAGATTATCATAACGATAAAGCTTCTTCTTAGATATACTTGTCTGTATGTCAATGATTTATGTTTTCACGATGATATCTTCAACTCTTTATGATGATATTTACTTTGAACTATTTCTCCTTCAATGAAGGGATTCATTATGTTATTTGTATAAATGATCCTTGTGAAGACGATATTATCGTGAACTATGCATTATCACGATGATATTTCCACTATTCCTTGTTATGGATATTTATCCAAGATTGTGTGTCTTCACAATGTTGTGAGGATTTGTCTCAATGAAATTATGACGAATCATGATGATACTATAAATAGCATTTTTTGTGAATCAGTTGAGTATTTCTTTAACTTTTACAATTCACCAAACTTATTTAAAAGTTATTAATTTGATATAATTTTAGTCCTACTCATAACAAAGCAGATCAACAATTAGAAAATGTATTTAAAGTTGACTTGAGGACATTTTCAAATCAGGAACATTAAGGGCAAGCTTCCCAATAGCTGCTCCAATCTACGATGTCAAGTAATAAAGCTCTGAGTTATCATGCAACTTTCTCCTTATACATGTCTTTAAGATCTACTATCGATTCTATATATGAAGAGGGAGAATAAATCAAAATGATTTCAGAAATTTATAAAATAATTTGTTTGCGGAGAAGGTCCTTCTGCTGAGATTTGCACGTGTGTACGATACTTCACATTTTACTCCACTAATTCATTTTCTAGCTAGCACTAAATTTTCTTACACATATAGATGATTTTTTACTTGGTACTAACAATCAACCAAGTCCACAGGTATTTGATGAGTCTATTTTATATAATATATTTCATACTCATCTAGGCATATTTTCAGGCTTAGTTGCTTCACATTTTGTACAAAAGTGCTCATATTTCATTAAAACACACAGCTCACACAAAACACACACAAAGAAAACATTTAGATTATGTGCATTTAGCCATAATCATTTACAGTTGCGCATGTGATTTCCTCCTCACGCTCACCAGCTGGCATCATAATTCTGACTCATATGGGTGCGTTCACATCATCCATATGATTTCATGCATGATCATTTTTCATCGATTTGTCATCACTCGTGCAATTTCCTCTCAAAATTCCTATGTTGATTGTGCATGAACAGATCGTACGGGCACTGTATTTCCTCTTTAAATTGAACAATGCAAAATACAACACCGAAATGTCAATTAAAATGTATTTGTCTCACATGGTAGACCAATAAAGACTTGGAATTAAACTGTAAGGAAAGACATGATGTACTTAGGCATTAGTGAGATTATGACAAAATATTGGGCACAATGGCAACAAAGGATCCATATAGCTGACCCCACTATATTGGGATAAATGCTTGAGTGTTGTTGTTGCTGTTATCATGCCTCAAATCAACCTTGACTTAAATTATGAACTGAAGATCTGAGAGTGTTGAAGCCAGATTTGAGATTCATCTAGCGAAGCAACGTTTACAAACAACAATTGAGATTTTTAGCTTGTCTTTATGAAGTAGAAGGAAAAGTCGTGAAGGCAACCCACACATTTCTCATTTTCAGCATTGACCACCACCACCAAATCAAAACATTAATTAAAGAACCGTACAATTAATTTTCTTAATAATACAACACAATCAATTCTTCACTCCACATGAGACAGTTACTTTGGGAGATACTGCTTATTTTATATTACTTGAACGACTGGTGCACTTGCCGTAATAAGATCAATATTGCTAGATTTTCTCATTTTCTATACCGACCATTCTCCCAAGGAACAATTGACTCTAGACTATCTCTCTATAGATAAGGCCTCAAGCTGTCTGCCAGATCGAATCATAAACATTCACGGAGAATTTATCCGTAGGACTCACATGAATCTATTCACCAATAGTATGATGAATTCTCTCTTTATCACACACGGACCTAGTCACCAACCACCGGGAGAATTTCTCTACATATACAAACAGTTAAAGAAAAAAAAACAAGACAAGAATATGTAAAATCTGAATATAAACTCCATATGAGAAAACTCTAAAGGTGATGATGAAGGAAAGCTATAGATCAGAGTTGTTGTTGCGTTCTTCCTTCTAGTAGAATATGCGTTGTTTGACTAAACGTTCAAGTTTCTCTTTTGTTCTTTGTTAGGTCCATTGATCCCAATTTTCTAGATTTATAAGAAGTCAAACAAGTCAATGGTATACACATAGTTGCATTTGATGTATGTTCAAGTTAATGCATGTAGGTTGCTCTTTATCACATTGATTGGACAGGTGGATCAAGTGACAATTACAGGTGGACACAAAGAAGCTGTCTGGAAAGACAGGAATTTTCCTAAGTCCACTGACGCTGCGTGAAGCAATCTCACTCAACACCATATGTCAAGGATGAATGCTGATAGAGACAGAAAAGTAGCTAAGTCTACAGGCATTGAGTGAAGTCAGTTCACTCAACGCCAGACAACAAAATCGCTGAGTGAAGACAGGACTGTCAAAGCCCAGCAGGTTACAGAGATAATATTGCGGCTAAGTCCACAGGCGTTGAGTGAAGCTAGTTCACTCAATGCCAATTGAGTAGAAGCATTTAGATAAGCTTAGACAGTCAAAGCTTAAGAAGAGAGACAAAAAAATTTATCTAAGTCTATATGCGTTGAGTGATGTCAACTCACTCAATGCCAAGACCAAGAAGCATTGAGTCTTGATGCTGCAGTCAAAGCCTAAGAAGAAAGAAGACTGAAATCAACTAAGTTTAGAAGCATTGAGTTAAGCCAGTTCACTCAACTCCTAATAAATAAGACAAGCAAAGGCAGAAAGCATTGAGTGAGGCTAGCTCACTCAACGCCTTCACATAGATGAAGAATTAACTAAGTCCAGAGGTATTGAGTGAAGCCAGTTCACTCAACGCACTCAACGCCTAACAAGTGCAGAAAGATTGACCAAGTACCGAGGTGTTGAGTGAAAACAGTTTACTCAACGCACTCAACGCCTAATAGTGCAGAGAGTGTTGGACTCTGAAAGTTAGAATTTGTCTAAGTCCAGAGGCATTGAGTGAGGAAGGCTCACTCAACACTCTCAAAGCCTAGATGCAACATGTTGAGCCACATCTAAAAGTGTTGAGTGCCGAAGGCTTCACTCAACACACTCAATGCCTGAGGAAGCAGAAGATTGGCCAAGTCCATAATCGTTGAGTGAAGCTTGTTCACTCAACACAGTCAACGCCTGGGATGCAACTTAGAATTCTGCTAAATCTAAAGATGCAGACGTCAGTGAAAGTCATTAAAAGTCAACAAAATTCAAATTCATTGTGGGAAAGCTGCAGTCCTCCACTAATGATGCCGGCGGCCAGATGTTTAATATATTCTATAAAAGAAAGGCTATTTACCCGCAATTAAAGCTGGGCCGACAGGTCAAGAAAGCCATTAGCCAACTAATGATAAAAGGAATGAGATCGGCGTAATCGAAAAACTTTTAGGCCATTGTCTTTTTGAAAAGCAGCAGATCTTCATCGTCTTCCTCACCATTGTTGCTGAGAGAAGAAGCAGAAGTTCAAATCGATCGACCTGAAAGTTCTTCCTATTAGCTGTTGTCATCTTCATCATCAACAACAAGAAAGAAGGAGCAGCAAGGGCTAACTCTAGCTACGACCACTTCACAGCCCAAGCTGAGCAAATCCTGAAGATTATTTTCTGGAGCCGTGAAGAAGAAATCTGGACTGATCTTTCTCAGGACAGAAGGATAAAGACACAGAGATCATTTCTCTATTGTCTAGTAATCAACACCAACAAACTTATTTCTTTCTGTAGGATCTTCTTAGATCTGAGTTGTAAGCCTATTTATAAAGGCCGAGTGTAGGATCTATTATAGATCTAAGATAGGATTCAAGAGTGAATTTGAGTGGTAGGATTCTGTTAAGAACGTGAGTGTAGGTCTTGGCCTGATTTGTAGGATCCTTTGGATCTGAGGAAGGGCTGTCCTCCCAGCCTGAGTGGTAGGGCCTTTGGCCTGAGTTAGGTGATCTTCTAATCACTGAGTTGTAGGGCTTCGTGCCCGAGTTGTAGGTCTTGTAGGAGACTGAGTGGTCTTGCGGGATCTTGTTGTAAGCTCTTAGGAGCCGAGATATTGGAGAAGTGCCTTGTCTAACTCACTGTTAGAAAGGCGGGAGGGACAATGGACATACCCATAATCTGGGGAACAACTATAAATTATTGTGTCATCTGGGGAAATGTCTTGAAAGAAATAGGAAGTAAATCACCACTTACAGCCTACACTTACAAAAATTAAAAGATATACAAAAGACCTAGAAACCTATTCACCGACCCCCCCCCCCTCCAGGTAGTTTTGTTACCCTTGAAAACAAAGACTTTCACGTGGTATCAGAGAGAGGTTGCACAAGAAAGACTTATCAGGCTGAGTAAATCTCCAAGGGTAGCAGTCAGAGAATACTGATGGGTTCAAGAGAGAACAATAAGGAGCTTAGTTTCATGAAGCTTCCTATCTGCAAAAAGGTGGGCTTTGGAATTTGGAAGGAGAGGGTGCAAGACCCCATTTTTTTGCAACATCACCGGTGTCTTATGACAAGAACCGACGTTTTGTGGTGGCCCCGACTCTCGGGAAGGCCGCCACTACAAAAAGCCGATTTTGCCAGGCCTTTTCGATCAACAAGAGAGAATGATTAATGATTGGAAAAGTAAAAACAATCAAGTCCACAATATAGAAAGAGGAAATCACATGACAAATATAGAGTCCACAATATGATATACGGACTTATGCCCGGTACATAAAGTCCTCACTACAAGCCACTCATAAAAAACTACTACTACTCAGCTCCACTCACGGATCTGGATGCCTGTCCACCCGAACTACACTGGCCTGTCTCCATCTGCACCGTACTCCGCTGGTGCTGCGTCTCCTGCGGCAGGTCCCTGTCTCCCATCCAGAGTGCCTAAAATGTGGTGGTCAAACGACCGTCAGTCAAACTAGACTCAGTCAACAATCCCCCACCCCTCTACCCGTGGCTCCTAGGCACTGTGCAGAAGGAAGTGAAAAGGAGGACCAAATAGCAGGGCATAATCAAGCAGATGACAACTATCCTAACAGGTATGTTATAACATTAAAAGTGCAGCAGGAGTTAATCAATAAAGGTAATGCAGAGTAGTAAGGTAAGCATGAAGAATTGAAAGTAAGAACTGCACAAATAGTAATCAGTAACCATTGATTTATAGGGATTACCCCGATAGACCAAGGGGTCGTTTTGCAGGGCCCATGAAATCTAAATCCTTCTTATAATCTAGCTTCCCCCTTAATTTAAATCCACCCAGTTTTCCACCGCAACAGCCGAAGCCCTCTTCACTTGAAGAGGTCTTCGCTAAGTACATTGCCTCAAAGGAATCTAATCTCAGTAACATTACCGGGTGGTTTAAAAGCTTGGAAAATCAGGTGGGCCAGCTAGCTAAGATGTTCTCTGAGCGACAACAAGGAACTATGCCAGGAAACACCGAGCAAAACCCAAGGGAAAGCGCGAATGCAATCACCCTCCGCAGAAGAAATGAGGTAGCCTTAAAAATGACGAACATATGGTACCTTCTTCTTCTCCTCCTATTTTAGCATCGAATTTACCTGCTACGTTCACGTCGCATGCCTCTAGTTCTAATATTCCTTATCCTGCTAAGTTAAAAAATGAGCGCGGCGAGGAGAGTTGTGAATTTTTTTTTTGAAATTTTAAAATAAATTCATATTAATGTTCCTTTCAGTGAGGCTATCTCTCAAATGCTGAAATATGCTAAGTATCTCAAAGAGCTGCTCTCTAATAAGAAAAAGCTTGGGGATATTCTCATACTTCCCTTAACGTAGAATGCTCTGCTGTTGTACTTAACAAATTACCGCAAAAAGTAAATGACCCGGGAAGGTTTTCCATCCCGTGCCTTTTCAGTAGTTTGTTAGTAAAATACGCCCTAGCTGATCTAGGAGCAAGCATAAACCTCATGCCATTTTATCCATTTAAAAAACTAGGTCTAGGACCTTCGAACCCCACCAAAATGAGTATCCAGTTAGCTGATCGAACCGTTAAGTATCTGGTAGGGATAGTAGAGGATGTGCTCGTTAAAGTAGACAAATTAATCTTCCCGGTAGATTTTGTTATCCTATATATCGAAGAGGATGCTGAAGTACCCCTTATACTCGGCTGCCCCTTCCTTGCCACCTCTTGCGCTATTATCGACGTTAATGATGGAAAGCTCCTCCTTCAGGTTGGAGACGATGAAATCACTTTTAGTATAAATCCCTCAATGCATAATACCTTAGCTAATGAAGATTCCTTCTTTTACCTGTAGGAATGCTTCGAAAATGAATCATCTGCTCTACCCGAGTCAATATCTTCATCGTACAATGAACCAATTATCACCGAGCTCTTCTCCTTAGAAGAAGTCTATCGCCCCACACCACCTGAACCACTACACATCGAGTCCCTAAAAATCAAAACATCCTACGAGGAACCACCCACCTTAGAGTTGAAGAAACTCCCCCCTCATCTCAAATATCTCTTCTTAGAAAGCAACTCTAAGCTTCCTGTTATCATCTCTTCCGATTTGAGCGACTCAAAAATTTCTGAGTTGGCTCTAGTTTTAAGAAATCATCGCCATGAAATTTCATGTCAGTTATCTGATATAAAGGGGATTAACCCCTCCTTCTGTACCCATAAGATCTTCTTGCAAGATAATTCTCGCAGTACTATCCAGCCCTAATGCCGAATAAATCCTAATATGAACAAAGTCATGAAGGCTGAGGTGATCAAACTCCTAGATGCAGGAATCATCTATCCCATCTCCGACAGTACTTGGGTTAGCCCAGTACAAGTTGTGCCAAAGAAAGGTGGCGTAACACTGGTCATAAATGAAAACAACGAATTAAATCAGACCCGTATTGTTACATGTTGGAGGATGTGCATCGACTATCAAAAACATAATTATGTCACCCGAAAAGACCATTTTTCGTTACCTTTTATCGATCAAATCTTAGAACGCCTGTTCGGTCACTCTTTCTACTGTCTTCTAGATGGTCTCTCAAGATACTTCCAAATTCCAATTTCACCTGAGGACCAAGAAAAGACCACCTTCAATTGTCCTTTTGGTACCTTCGTGTATAGAAGGATGCCATTTGTGTAATGCAATGCGCCGGCTATATTTCAAAGATGTATGCCAACATTTTTTGACGAGTTAGTAGAAAAGTGATGGAAGTATTCATGGATGACTTCTCGGTCTTCCGTAGTTCGTTTAAGGATTGTTTAAAAAATCTTGAGTGTGTGCTTGTTTGTTGTGAGGAGACTAATTGATGTGTCGGCAAGTGTACCGATCGTAGTCAAGTAATAATGTGAGGAGTTGATTCCCCGGATATCGATCTCTCGAGGAGTGTAAGTATGGAGTGTGATTTCGCTATTTGAAAAATGGATTGCAAGCGGGAAAGTAACCAAAGGGGGTTTTGATTTGGGGTTTTCCTAAATCTATTGCTAAAAATCCTATTGCGAGTCGCCACCACCACGTCTCTTGGGAAGACTACTCAAGAGAGTAATAGGGAAGATGGATGAGCTAATGAGGGTCGCAATCACCACTTCGCAATGCATGCTTCTAGCAATCGCTAGAACGACACAATCACAACTAGCACAAGATAAAATGGAGCTCAACAAGCTATCAAGAACTGAAACAAATCAACACATAGACATGCTGAAATATTCATGCTAATAATATTCATACACATCATTCAAACTCTTCAAATATTCAGAAAAAGGAAACGCTACTAGAGAAGGGTGAGAGAATCAACCAAACACACGAAGTCTCTCCGAGATTCGCGGCCGGATTAAAGGGTTGTCGGTCCTTGTCCGAACTCGATATTCGGTAGATGTCCGGGAACCAAAAAGGGCTGTCACTTTCTTCGAATATCCGTCTTCTTCGTGAATATTCTCTAGCTGGTTTAACCTGAGAACTTCATGGATGCAGCAACCTTCGAGCTTGACATGAAGCTTGGAGCTTGGAGATGACAATGGTGGTCGAAGATGAAGAGTTTGCTAGCTCTTGGAGTAGAAATGGTGGTCAGATCAACTCTCCAAGGAGGAGAGAGAAAATGGTGGTTGGAGCAAAGATTCCCCGCTCAAAGGAGTAGCAAAGGGCGGCTGGGTCGGACTGGATCGGAACTCCCCCCAAAGAAGAAATCTGCGCTTTAAATAGAAGCAGGTCAGAAAAATAGGCACACAGGGTTTTTCGCACGACCATGCTATATTAACTTCCAGAACAAGCCTGCGAAAGGAGAAGCATTGACCCGTGCATTTTACTCGCGCACGGATGTTTCCGCCCATTCGAGAAGGAAATCGCACGGGTAGCGACAGAGCAGGAATTCAGGACACTATAAGGGAACCGTGCGTTTTACTCGTGCACGGGCACTGCCACCTGCGCATGAACAAAGCGCATGATTAACCACAGAAAGGAACAAACTAGAAAGCTATAGAAAAACCGTGTGTTTCCTTCGCGCTCGTTTATGATGAAACCGTGCGTCAACCGTACGTGAGGATTGTCGAACTCAGCTCAACGAAATACATCGAGCTCAACTCAACGTTCTTCCAGCTGAACAAAATGCATGATCAGGCACAAATCGTGCGTGAATAAAATGCATGGTAATCCGTTTTCCTTAAAAAAGAATTCCTGCCTTGGGGAAAATGCACCACCTGCACAATAAAACAAAACCTGGAGCACAAGCTCCCAACAACAAATATACAGCAAAGAAATTAGCAGGAAAGAGCCATGGGGAGCACCATGTGCTTACCCACAACAATAGAATGCGCAAATGCACACCATTGGGCCAAAACAGTGCACAAAATGGTCAAGTGAAGATCTAAACAAAAATATAACTTTTCCAATTGAAAAGGTAGTGCACATGCAAGAAAATAAGCCCAGATGAGTCCGAAAAACCCTATAAATATCAGACTCATCACACCACCAGACTTAAACATTTGCTTGTCCCAAGCAAATCATCTCTCCGTGAACTAGAAAATAGGTAGCTGGCTTAATTATTTCTAAATACAGTAATGCGAGAAATCAAAAACATCATGGGCATAAAAATATAATAGATATAATTTTTAATTATGCTACGAAGCTTATATATTTCGACAAGTCTAAATAAGTATTGTAACTACTCAAGAATAGAATACCAGAGAATCATTCGGTCATGCGTAGGAAGAAAGTAGGCAGCCACTTGGTTGAGCATTTCCATAGACCGGGGCTCGGGATCACCTCCAAAGAAATCCATCAATGTCGGGGAGCATACGCTTTCCTGTTCACACTCTCTTCACAACGCTAGTTTGACTCAAGAGTGAATTCGTAGGACTTTAGGAAAAATAATGAGCCTTGAGTATATACGTTGGTAAGGATGTAAAAGGGGTAAGAACGATGGCTACCCAGATCCCCACATGAGCTTATACAAAATAAATCCCCTCGCCAACCAAACACGGAAGTGCACCGCACCACCAGACTTGTACTTGACAATACGGGTATGCGCACAGCCTAACACCACAACAATACCATAAGCAAACACTGCATTATCACTTTCTTCTTTCATATCATCAGCACATATATATTTTTTTTCCAGATTTTTTATTTTTTTTACAATGCACATTCAGCTAAATTTTCAAAATAACTTCACCGCACAACCACATAATAACATCACAACCACAACACCAATGGAAGAAGTATCATAATACTACAGCGAAATAGGGGTGTGGAACTGAGTAAATCTTTAAGTCCTTGATGATCACGTAGTGTGGCTAATTCAATAGGATGGGTAGACACAAAATGAGTTTGCAATGATTATCGTTAGGATAGGTACAAGGATCAACCGGGCCAAAAAGATGGCCTACATCACGCTCATGCTAGACTAACCGTGCACCAATGCTTTGAGAGTAGCTTGGGGAAAGTTCTTAGTCACCGAGAAAGATGATCCTTCCTCCCGACTCAAGCAATACGAGGCTACTGGCAGCTACACACATTCCAACACTACCGTTCGATTACTCAAGATTCAACAGTTTTGAGTAGTACAAACAATATTTACAAATGCAGAAAAGTATAAATCTACGAGCATCATGAAAAATTAAATCTATACTATTTCTACGCACCATGAGTGTAACGCCCCGAAACTCGAAAGAAGGACGGACATCGTTTAGATCCAAGTTTGGGTCTTGGTAAGGGCCACACGGGCTGGGACACGGGCGTGTCCAAGGCCGTGTCGTACTTGGGATCGACGAAGATCCCTGGTGGCCGACGAACTGTGCTCGACAAAATGTCGAGACAGTGAACACGGCCTGGGACACGAGTGTGTCCAAGGCCGTGTCATGCTCGGGTTCGACGAATTTTCTGAGTGGTCGACGAAAATACAGTCGTCGATCGTCAAGGCAACGAACACAGCCTGAGACACAGGCGTGTCCCAGGCCGTGTCCTGCTCGAGATGTCAGCCGGGCTGTGTCGGGGGAGGAACATGACATGGAGCCCAGGCGTGTTCAGCCTAACACGGGCGTGTCAACATCGACACGGGCGTTTCGAGGACCCGTGTTCTCTTTAGGTTGTGTTTGGTCCCGTGTCGATGGAGGAACACGCCCAGCAACACGACCGTGTTCTGAGTGACACGGGCGTGTCAAGTTTGACACGGGCGTGTCTAGAACCCGTGTCCTGTTCTGGGTGCGATGGTTTCGGCATCGATTGAGGCATATGGCCTTGGACACGGGCGTGTCACAAGCCGTGTTCGGCCCAGGAATTTGGTTTTCAGTGCGAATCATGGACGTCTGATTAATTCTAATGGGATCTGATGGTCCAGAGCTGTCCTTGTTGTGTTAAGTCCGGGAATAGGGTTTGAAACCCTCATTCCTCATCAAGTTTTCTCTTTCTAAAATTTTAGAGAGAAGGGAGAGCAAGGAAGAAGATGAAGGAGAGATCCGGCTGCCGGAGAAGCTTCGGGGCCCCAAATCGTGAGCCGAGTCCAGATCTACGGAGGCACGTCCGTTGCTGTGGTTTTCATCTGGCTAAGTTCCCATGGCTAGGAAGAAATGTCGTAAGGTAACGACACTTCTTCTCACAGTTTCTAGGATGCGTGCTTAGCATCTTTTTCTTTCAAGCTTTTGGGCACCAAATCTCTCAAATGAGAGGGGTTTGGGTCACCATGGTTCAAGAGGAACCTTCGGGTTGATTGAGTCCATCCGCGACATGATTTTGCATTAGAGATCCACTCCATTAGTGGATTAGGCATTGAGGGTGAAGCCGTAGTCCTGACCGTTAGTACGATTCGGTGATGTTGCATAGCGAGTCTTAGGGATTTTGTAGAAATCCGTTGCGGCAAGATGTCATTTGTGATGTATGTGATTTCCCCCTTTCTCGAGTGAGTACGTCTAGCCGGAACCGGACAAGGTTAGATCTGCATTGGCAGTAGATGGTTTCCATGGTGGACAAGGTTAGCTCTACATTAGCGGTAGATGATTTCCTTGGAGCGCGGGGACATTGCAGTACAAATGATGGATTAGAGTGGGAATGTTTATGGATTGTGATGTGCTAAGGCGTGGCTTGTCTGATGGTCGGCTGGCTATCTCGTGACGTGCAAGTCATGTGGGGAGAGTGTCCCGACGAGAGTAGTCCCCTTCTGTGAGACTGACGAGAACGCCAAGCATGAGACAAGCGCGGGCAATGAAGCCACGACCGGGTGGGGTCCATCAAATATTCTTAGAATCGGTTTGTGTGTGAGATGGAATCCTGACGCGAGAAGTCAGAATTTGCAGGCAAGCCCGAGGCTAAGACCCACGAGAGGGTGGGGCCTTGGCAAGATTTATGTGTGGCGGCTTCTATGCCGTTAGGGGAATTGTAGTACCCTTTTTGTTTGTGTCTTAACGCCAATGTGGGAATTGGGAGTACCCAGATGTTTTGATGATGTGCTAGTTGCATACGCGATAGGGTGCCTTGGCTGAAGCCCAGGTTTTGCATACATGCTGCATAGTAGGCCACTTTTTATGATATGCTCAACATAGAAAACGTGTTTGTTGTTTGAGACATCCAGACCTGTTCTTTTAGAGCTTTACATGTTTATGTATATGGTATACAAAGTGCTGACTTGCAGGTTGGAGGGGTACCCTGGGGTCCGTTAGGGGCGGCCGGGAGGAGATGTGTTGTTTACACAGTTTGAGGTCAGTCTTTGCTGACCCACATTACCACAAAATTTTTCAGGGCAATGATCGCAAGCAGGAGCTAGCTCGCCAGCCAAAAAGGCCTAAGCCTCTTGAAGTGCTACAAGTTTTGTTCTAGCTTTGTTTTGTGGCATTGTATGTTTGATGCTCAAGTTTTCCGCCTTGCATACTGAGGTTATCTACGGGTGCTTATGCATATTGATGTTTGTTGTTATCATTTGAGTTTGGACTCTCTATTATTGTAAGGACTTAAGGCCGTTTTGATACTCTTATGTATGTGGATAACTTCGGGTCTTGTTTACTATTTTCGATGTTGTTTTATACTAAGTTTTGAGTTGGGTAGTTAATATCATCTTTTAACGCTAAAGTTGTGGCGTCTGTATGTTGTGGGGCCCCGGCCGGACCCATATTATACGGTCATTACATGAGAGGTGTTACAATTTGGTATCAGTGCCAGGTTGCATCCAAAGTCAGTTAGGGCGGTCGATTTAACATAATTGTATTGCGTATAGAAGTTATCCACATAGGAGCAATGCGGGACCATGAGTGTCCTTATGTTTGAGTCTTGTGATTAAGAGAATGATTCCTTGTTACCTTGATTTTCTTAAGAGTGCAAGCAACGAGGCGGGTATGTCGAGACCAAGAGAAGAGCTTTAAGCGGGGAGTGCTACTGCTCAGGGTCCTTTGGGCATGGGTGTAAACCCGACCGATTTTTGTTGCATGCTTGCAGAAGCAATGGTGGAAGCCCATGCTGCAGCGATAACTAAAGTAGAAACCCATGTTGATCAGGTAGCAACTCCTGCTACCCCGTATACGGTGACGGCCGTGCCGGGCGGAGAAGCCAGGCGAGCAGAGCCATTGGCCGAAAGGGTGGTTGTCGGGCATGGAGAGCGGCAGATGAAGTATTTTCTGAGCTTCCATCGTCCAACATTCAAGGGAGTCGGTACGCCGACAGATGCAGAGGATTGGTGGGCAGGGATGCAAGAGCTTCTGAGGGAGGCAGAGATGCCAGAGGAGAAGAAATCTGAGTTTGCGGCCTTCATGTTGGAGGGAGACGTGAAATTGTGGTGGGTGAGCCATAGCGTCCACCAGTTTCCCAGATGCACCCCGTCCATGGAAGAGTTTGGGAATGCTTTCCTAAAGAAGTGCATTCCTGTTTCGACAAGGTTGGCCCTCCAAAGGCAGTTTCTGTACTTGGTGCAACGGGATAAGACGGTGGATGAGTATGTACAGGAGTTCACTCGGTTGGGTCGTTATGTGGAACGACAATGGCCGACGACGAGGAGAGGGATAACCTCTTCTACCAGGGGATAAGGGAGAATTTAAGACAACCCCTCATCGCCATGAAGGGAGCTAGTTTCAATGAGTTGGTTGAGGCTGCCAGAACGTTGGAGAGTGATCTGGAGCGAACCCAACGTTGTAAGGGTTTCGCGCCCAAGCAAGTGGAAGGGAAGCCTTCTTAAACCCAAGGAAATTCCGAAGGGAATAGATGGAAGAAAAAGCCTCACCCATTCAAGTCCGGTGAGAAAAGCAAATGGACGTCCGGAGGGTCTCACTCTAAGGGACCACCGACGTGCTTTAATTATGGCAAGGTGGGGCACATAGCTCGTTTTTGTACTCAAGGAGGTGCTGAGCAGGAGCCAAGGCAGGAGCAGACTGTGCGCTCCGTCCCCGGTGCCGCAGAGAAAGGGAAGATGGCGGAGTCTAGCGCTTCTCGGTTCCAACCGGTACAACCAAGGGCTTATAACCTTGGGCAGCAGGAAGCGATCTGACAACCCGATGTGGTGACAGGTACGAGGAAGTTTAAGTTCAACCTTGTACTTCATACTTTAAGACTGTTATATTTGATGTCTATGTTTTACGCTTTGTGTTAGTTTTTGGATACCCCGCTAGGATATTGTTTGATACGGGAGCGTCGCACTCTTTTCTTGCCAAAAGCTTCATCCGGAGAATTGGAGTTGAGTCATTCTCGACGGACGCAGAGCTGAAGGTGCCCATGCCCAATGGATCATCCGTGACCACCGGGTCAAAAGGGCGCATTTGTTGGAAGTTAGGCGGAGTTGACTTCGTGTTAATAGCAGCGGTCCTACCGTTGCTTGAGTTTGATGTGATATTGGTAATGGACTGGCTAGCAGAGTAGCGTGCCATTATTGATTGCCTATCCAAGGTGGTGACCCTAAGAAGTGAAGGGCAGACATAAGTTATGTTTGAGGGCCTTAATGGAGTGGCAATGGAGTGGCATATTCCCTGATATCGGCCATGCAGTTGGTGCAGGCAGTTATCCAAGGGGGAGTAGCTCTTGTAGATAACTTGGGGGAAGTGCTCGTGGTGGCAGAGTTCGAGGATGTGTTTCCTGATGAACTTCCTGGAGCACCTCCTCGATGTGAGATTGAGTTAGTGCCAGAGGCTAGGCTGGTGTCACGTCCTACGTTTAGGATGGCACCAAAGGAGTTGGCCGAACTCAAGGTACAATTGTAGGAACGGTTGGAGCAGGGGTATATCAGACCCAGTTCTTCGCCGTGGAGCGCGCCTGTGTTGTTCGTGAAGAAGAAAGATGGTAGTTTATCATTGTGCATAGACTACCGAGAGTTGAATAAATTGACTGTCAAGATTAAGTATCTGATTCCTCAGATAGACAACTTGTTTGACCAATTGGTGGGGTCGGTGGTGTATTCAAAGTTGGACTTGGAGTCAGGATACTATCAGTTGCGAATTCGAGACGAGGACATACCCAAGACAGCGTTTTGTACGAGGTATGTACACTTTGAGTTCTCGGTGATGTCGTTCGGGCTGACGAACGCACCATTAGTATTCATGGATTTGATGAATCGAGTATTTGTGAATACTTGGACTCTTTTGTAGTTGTCTTTATTGACGACATTCTGGTTTACTCCAAACCAGAGTTGGAGCATGAGACTCACTTGAGAGTAGTCTTGCAGGTGTTGAGAGAGAACCAGCTTTATGCAAAGTGCTCAAAGTGCGAGTTCTGGCTAGAGAAGGTGACATTTTTGGGCCATGCGATTAGTGGGGATGGGGTGGTAGTAGATCCAACAAAAGTGGAAGTCATCAGAGATTGGCCAATTTTGAGAACCGTGGCGGAAGTCCGAAGTTTTCTTGGGCTAGCCGGGAACTATAGAAGGTTCATAGAAAACTTTTCGCTGATAGCTCTACCCCTCACTTCACTAAGTCATAAGCATCAGAAGTTTGTGTGGACTCAGGAGTGCAATCAGGCATTTAAGACACTAAAGGAAAGGCTGATGACAGATCCAATCCTAAGTTTAACGAAAGGGACCGAAGGATTTCAAATTTTTAGTGACGCATCAGGATGCTATTTGGGCTATGTTTTGGGGCAACATGGCAGTGTGATAGCCTTTGAGTCTAGGCAGCTGAAGCCTCACGAGAGGAATTACCCTGTCCATGACTTGGAATTCGCGGCGGTAATCTTTGCGTTGAAATTGTGGAGGCACTATGTTTATGGTGCGAAGGTGGAGATCTTCATAAATCACAAAAGCCTGAAGTATTTCCTAGATCAGAAGGACTTGAATATACGACAGCGCAGGTGGGTCGAGTTCCTTGGAGACTACGAGGTGGCGATTTAGTATACGCCAGACAAAGACAATGTGGTGGCAGATGCCTTGAGTAGAAAATACTCTGGGCTTGGGAATTAGATCGAAGCTCATGATGAGCGGTTGGTGCTGGACTGGGAGTCCCTCGACTTGGAGTACGTTGCAAGGGGCGAGTCAAGCATGGATCAATTGAACTAGATTGAAATGCAGAACGATTTGTCTTATCGTACTCGGGAAGTGACTCGTTTGGATGTGGAGTTTCAGCCTTACGTGGTGGAAGCTCAAACGAGCAAGAGCAGCGCCTGGGAGTTGATTGATGAGATTCTGAGGAAGGACGGAAGGATTTGTGTACCGCAGTTCGGCAAACTCCGTGAGGAGTTGATGTTTGAGGCTCACTTCACAAAGTACTCCATTCACACGGGCAGTACAAAGATGTGCTTGGATATGAAGAAATCCTTTTGGTGGCCTGGACTGAAGCGGGATGTAGCTTTGTACGTGAATCGGTGCCAAACTTGTGCCTTAGTGAATGCCGAATGTTAGAAGCCGAGCGTGTTCCTGAATCCTATTCCTATTCCCGAGTGGAAATTTGATGACATCTTCATGGACTTTGTGCATGGGTTACCGAGATCGTAGTAGGGTAACGATGCGATTTGGGTGATTGTGGATCGCTTAACCAAAGTGGCTCACTTCATCCCAAATCAAAAGGAGGACAACGTGGAGAAGCTGGTAGATTTGTATGTTCGAAATATTGTGCGACTATATGGGATTCCTAAGAGTATAGTTAGTGATCGTGATGAACGTTTCGCATCCAAGGCCTGGAGGTTGGTTTAGAAGAGTCTGGGCACGAAGCTCAAGTTCAGTACGGTTTTCCATCCTCAAACGAACGGACAAACCTAAAGGACGAACCGTACTATGGAGGATATGCTGAGGATGTGTATTCTTAAATTTGGCAAGAATTGGGGGGGTCACCTCTTCATGGTAGAGTTTGCTTATGACAACAGTTACCAAGCAAGTATAAAGACGACGCCATACGAAGTTTTGTATGGGAGGCGGTGTCGAACACCGATGTCTTGGACAGAGGCGAGAGACACCAAACCTTTGGGAAAAGAAGTGGTAGCTGATGCATGTGAGTTCATGCGAACAATTCAAGAGCGCATGAAGGTTGCTCAAGATTGTTAAGCAAAATATTTTAATGCTCGCCACATGAATTTGGAGTTTGCGGTAGGCGACTGGGTCTATCTAAAGATCAAGTCATTCAAAGGCGTTTTGCGGATTCGCCAACTCAAGAAGTTGAGTCCGAGCTTTTTGGGACCTTTCGAGGTTATAGAACGGGTGGGAGAAGCAGCGTACCGGTTGGCGTTGTCCACAGAGCTGAGTGGATTACACGACGTCTTCCATGTCTCCGTCTTGAGGAAAGTCTTATTAGAGGCTAGTATGGTGATCTAATCGGCATCAGTGCCGATAGAAAAGGACTTGAGGATGTGAGTTCGTCCAGTTAGTATTGAGCATTCAGAAATTCGGCAGTTGCGGAACAAAGAGGTCAAACTCGTAAAAGTCTGATGGGACAACTGTGGTCGTGAGGAGCTCTCGTGTGAGCAAGAACAGACCATGCTGGAGGAGTATCCAGAGTTATTCCTTTTAGGTATCATTTATGTTTTGTGTATCTTTCATTTTCTGTAATTTCGGGACGAAATTCGTTTAAGGGGGAGAGAGTTATAACGCCCCAAAACTCGAAAGCGGGACGGACAACGTTTAAAGCCAAGTTTGGGTCCTGGTAAGGGTCACACGGCCTGGGACATATGCGTGTCCAAGGCCGTGTCGTGTTCGGGTTCGACGAAAAACACGGGTGGCCGACGAAAAATACGGGTGGCCGACGAACTACGCTCGACAAAGTGTCAAGACAGTGAACACGGTCTGGGACACGGGCGTGTCCAAGGCCGTGTCGTACTCGGGTTCGACGAATTTTCTAAGTGGTCGACGAAAATGCAGTCGACGATCATCGAGGAGACGAACACGGCCTGAGACACGGGCATGTCCCAGGCCATGTCCTGCTCGGGATGTCAGCCGGGTTGTGTCGGGGGAGGAACACAGCATAGAGCCCAGGCGTGTTCAGCCTGACACGGGCATGTCAACATTGACACGAGCATTTCGAGGACCCGTGTTCTCTTCAGGTTGTGTTTGGTCCCGTGTCGATGGAGGAACACGCCCAACAACACGGCCGTGTACTACGTGACACGGGCATGTCATGTTTGACACGGGCGTATCCAGAACCCGTGTCATGTTCTGGGTGTGACAGTTCAGCGTCGATTGAGGCACACGGCCTTGGACACGGGCGTGTCACAAGATGTGTTCGGCCCAGGAATTTGGTTTTTAGTGCGTTTCGTGGCCGTCCGATTCCTTCTAAAGGGATCTGATGGTCCAGAGCTGTCCTTGCTGTGTTAATTCCAGGAATAGGGTTTGAAACCCTCATTCCTCATCAAGTTTTCTCTTTCTAAAGTTTTAGAGAGAAGGGAGAGCAAGGAAGAAGGTGAAGGAGAGATCCAGCTGCCGGAGAAGATTCGGAGCCCCAAATTGCGAGCCGAGTCCAGATCCACGGAGGCAAGTCCGTTGTGGTGGTTTTCATCCGGCTAAGTTCTCATGGCTAGGAAGAGGGGTCGTAAGGTAATGACACTTCTCCTCCTGGTTTCTAAGATGCGTGCTTATCAACTTTTTCTTTTAAGCTTTTGGGCACCAAATCTCTTAAATGAGAGGGGTTTTGGTCGCCATGGTTCAAGTGGAAGCTCCGGGTTGATTGAGTCTGTCCCCGACATGATTTTGCATTAGAGATCCGCTCCGTTAGTGGATTAGGCATTATGGGTGAAGCTATAGTCACGACCGTTAGTCCGACTCGGTGATGTTTCATAGCGAGCCTTAGGAATTTTGTAGAAATCTGTTGCGGCAAGATGTCTTTTGTGATGTATGTGATTTCCCCCTTTCTCAAGTGAGTACGTGTAGCCGGAACCGGACAAGGTGTTGGGTATTGTATCCACACTAACCCAGATTTGATGAAGTCACCCTTGAACTAAGATGAATTAAGTTGTATTTGATGCTTGGTTTGAGTTATGTGTGTGCAGGAATTCTTATGGAAAGTGTAGACCAATGTCAGTCTACAACGGGTCACCAAACACAGGACCATACAATGTAATCCTCATTGTGTGTTTCAAAGTGTTTACTCATGTGTAGCCTCTCTATTGGGATACACTTTATATTCAAGCTCTAGGACTATGAGAAAAGACTTGATGCTGATTTCACCTTAGAAGAAGAAAAATTCTGTCAGAAATATTTTCCTAAGTAAAGTACTCGAGTAGTTCCTTATTTACTCAAGTAAGTTACTGAGGTTATGCTCGAGTAATAATTCACTTACTCGAGTAGTCAAATTATGGCTCTCGAGTAGTTCATATTGTATACTCGAGTAGTTTCCTTTTATCTCTCGATTTTTAAGATTTTCTCTTCTCAAATGTGTCTATGTGAAATACTCGAGTAGTATTATATATACTCGAGTAGTTCTATCTTGTGTCTCGAGTAATTGGACTCTAACTCTCGTGTAGTTCCCACTTACTCGAGTAGACTAAATCATATACTCGAGTAGTTCATCTACTACTCGAGTAGTCCAATGCTTTTACTCGTGTAATCCAGAATTCTATTCCAGAAAATTTCTCTAAGTGAATTACTCGAGTAGTTCATGTTATATACTCGAGTAGTTCATTCTGTCTCGAGTAGTTCATGTTATATACTCGAGTAGTTCTGTTTTCCTGTTCCAGAAGTTTTGTAAGTGTTTGTCTCGAGTAGTCTCTTATATACTCGAGTAGTTCAATCTTATATACTCGAGTAGTATTTCTTGTACTCGAGTAATACACTCCACCTCTCGTGTAAGTACTTAAGTACTCGAGTAAGTCATTCTTGTTACTCGAGTAGCTAATTCCTTGAATTTTTATTGACTCAAGTAATTGACTCCACGTACTCGAGTAAAAATTTCTTTTTCTCCCGAGTAATTTTTCTCATGTACTCGAGTAGTCATCTTCAACCTACTCGAGTAGTGATGCATATACTCGAGAAGTTCTGCTTGACTCGAGTAATTTACTTTGAACTTTTCAGAAATTCTTTAAGTCCATACCTAACAGTCTTATTCTTAAACTCTGACGTGATTGGTCCATGTGTCTTTCTCATTATGAATCAATTAAGTCTAATCTTCTTGTCTCCTATAAAAGGTCTTGTCAAATCTGACAAACCCTAAATTTTTTCAAAGAAAATTATTCTAAGAATGTTTTTGCAGTCGTACTTTCCAAAAAGATTTCTGTCTCCTCTCTCTCTCTCCGAGAACGAAACTTGCCGCCGCTGCCATCGCAGATTTCCGACCGGCTAGGGTTTCACCTTTTTGAGGATTCAGATCAAGAAGACTCTACAAATCGAGATCTCCGCTCAACGCTTCATATTCTCATTCGATCGTGTAAAGTCGAGAAGTTTCAGATCCGATATTACCGAGATTCTTCTTCAATATTCCGATAAAGCCGCACGCCTAGAAGAAGGAATTTCTGATTTTCTGTTGCAGATCTGAACCAGAGAATTTACTGTTTGTATTTCTGTACAACTTTATTTCATTATTGTAGGAGAAGTTTTCTCCAAGTGTAGGAGTTTTCAACTCCGAGATTGTAGGAAGTTTTGCCTTTCGAGTGTAGATCCGGTTGTGCATCGAGTGTGTAGGAACGTTGTTCCGAGGGTAGGATTGTTTTCCAATCCGAGATAGTGGAGTAGTCGAGTCTAGTATATTGCTAGATCGGTGAGGGAAAGTGGATGTACTCAAGGTTGGGGAACCACTATAAATCTTTCCTCGTCTGTGTTTGCTTGTTTGGTAGATAGATCTGTGCTTTGGTTGAGATTTTTTTTATTCCGCAAAACGACGCACAACTCACATATTCACACCCCTCTAGGTGATTTAGGTTGACAACTATTATCTTTCAATTGGTATCAGAGGGAGGTTGATCGTCAAAAGGTTAACACCTTGATCAGATCCTTAAATAGCTGTCATTTGAGATCCATCAAATGGACAAGGCTAAAGATTTTGCCAAGCTTCCTTTGTGCAACAAAAATAATTTCCCTATGTGTTAAGAAAGAATCAAGTTCTTCATGGAAGCTGTGGATCCAAGGATCTTCATGATTGTTGAAGAAGGTCCTTATATTCCCATGACCGTCTCCACTATAGATCCAACTAAGAAAGTCCCCAAGAAACTTTTGGAACTAGATAAGGATGAGATTGCACTTGTCTCATTGGACAAAAAGGCGAAAAATATCATAGCAAGTGCAGTCGATGATTCAATGCTGCAAAATCTGATTCACTGCCAGTCTACAAATGAGATGTGGCAGTCTCTAGTTACCTTGATGGAAGGTACCAAAGAAGTGAGGGATGATAAAAGATCCCTACTCAATCAGAAGTATGAGGCTTTCGGACAAGGAAACAAGGAAACCATTGCTGACACATTTAAGAACTTCTTCAAGATAGTGAATGGGCTAAGGGTATACGACAGAGTCTTCACTAATGGAGAATTGAACGATAAGTTCCCGAGATCCCTGACTAAGGAATGAGATAACAAGGTCTGTGTTATAAGAGAGTTTGGAAAACTGGCCGAGACAGATCCTCAGAATCTCTTCGGGAAGCTGATGTCCTATGAGCTCCAACTCAACACCAGAAAGGCTGAAGAAGAGAAAAATAGGTCTGCATTCAAAGAGAAGTCTGTTGCTTTAAAGGCAGACACCTCTAAGAAGTCCAAGGCTGTTGCTCCCACTCTAGCACCAGAAGTTAGTGAAGAAGAAACCTCAGAGCCAAGCACCTCAGGCTCTGAACTATCAGAAGGAGAGTTCTCACTACTCTCTCGGCAGTTCAAGAAATTCTTGAACAAGAAGAAGCAATGGAAAGGCAAGGATTCCTCTTATAGAAGATCACGACGTGAGGGTGATCGGCAAAGAAAAGGCTCAAGCAGCCATGACAGGTATAACTCTAAACAGAACAAACATATTTCAACTGACATTGTTTGTTATTGTTGTAATAAGCCAAGAAACGTCATCGTTGACTGCCCTGACAAGAAGAAGGAGGGTGGTAGAAGAGAGGAAAAGAAGTCCTCGTATAGCAAAAAGAGGACAGAGAAGAGCTTGATGGCAAAAAGGGCAAAACTCTTAGTGACTCTGACTCATCTAAGTCGAGTGAAGAAGAAGAAGCCTATTTTGGACTCATGGCTCAAACTGATGATGAACAAGAGCCCCAGTTCACTGGGAAGGTAAACTCTCACACTCCTCTCTCTGATTCTGAAGTTTCTGAACATGATTGTGAGGATAGCACTTCTGACGATTAGTCAGAGCTCATGGCCCAGTATAAGAAGTTAGTCATGGCTTACGACAAATGTCGCTGAGTCGTGAAAACTCAGGCTACAGAGATAAAGTCTCTCATAGCTGAAGAGAGCGTCTTGAGAGAGAAAGTTGCAAAGACTGACTCGCTCGAAGAGTACTTCAATAATGCTATTAAAGAGTATAATAAGGCTCTTGAGCACCTTGACCTTAAAGAGAAAATCATCAAAGAGCTTGAAGCCCAACTTGCTGCTGAAAAGAAACTTGTTGAAAGTTTCTCGAAGCCCAAGACAGTTCTTCCATTCATTGCTGAATTCTCAGCTAAGGCCAAGGGTGCTGGATTAGGTAATGAAGAAGCTCCTAGTAAATCCTCTAGGAGAAATAAGGCTCAACGAAAGAATAAGGCCGCCAAAAAAGCCTTAGCCAAAGAGAAGGGGAAAGCCCCTCAAGATCAGACCACATTCAAGAAGGTTATATTTCCTTCAAATGAGTTTGATTTTGACTCATCCTACGGCACTTTGCTAGGCCTACCTATGTATAGCCAAAGTCCCGTTATCAAGGATGGACTAGACCCAGAAACTTTTGCGAAAGTGTCTTTAAGGCACCTTATGAAGAAGTCATTCTTCAGAGCTATGGCCCTTTCAATCATGGGCATAACTTCA
Source organism: Platanthera guangdongensis (assembly GCA_039583875.1). Classification (NCBI taxonomy): domain Eukaryota; kingdom Viridiplantae; phylum Streptophyta; class Magnoliopsida; order Asparagales; family Orchidaceae; genus Platanthera; species Platanthera guangdongensis. The sequence goes on from CM077157.1 coordinate 102,151,673, forward strand.
AGAAGGCCCCAAAGGCAAAGCCTGTTGTAGAAAAGCCAGTGAAGGAGAAGAGGTCATGTGATTGTCATCAACATGAGGCATCTTCCTCCAAGAATGCTGCCCCTGCTAGACCACAATTCCAAAAGGTCAAGCAGGAGAACTTAAGGCGAAGATACAACAGATTTGACTGTTGGTGTTGTGGCAGAATTGGTCACTTTGCCATTGATTGTTGGTTTAATCCTAGAAATGCTGCAACCCCACATGTTGGCAATATAAGGAAGACCACTCCTAATACTAATATTCGTAGGGGGAGTGTTCTAACCCGAGACCAAGGACCCAAACATATTTGGGTTCGTAAGGCTAACTGATTGTGATTGCAGGGATGTCCAAAGGCCAACAAAATTCCAATCTGGTATTTGGACAGTGGATGCTCTCGGCATATGACCGGGACAAGAAGCCTTATTCAGAATTTTACTCCAGTCGTGAACGGACCAAAGGTCATCTTTGGAGGTTCAGACCGTGGAATTACTAGAGGATATGTTATGATCACTAACGGTAATGTATCCTTCTCAGATGAGGCTTACGTTGAAGGTTTGGAACATAATCTTATAAGCATAAGCCAACTCTGCGATAAAGGATACATAGTTGAGTTTCACGCTGACAAGTGCTTGATAAAATCTGTTGACAATATGGATACGATTCTATCCGGCACTCGAAGCAGAAACATTTTCTGTTTGAATTTCATTTGCATAGATTCTTCGACACCATTGTGCTTTTTAGCAAAAGATAGTGCGTCTCTTGGTGACCAATGGCACAAGAGATTAGCACATATTAATTCCAAAACAATAAATAAATTATTTTCAATGAACTTAGTACGTGATGCCCCAAATGTCAAGTACGTCAAAGATAGACCTTGTCATGCATGTGTAAAAGGCAAGCAATCAAGGGCTACCTTTAAAAGCGTTATTGGCAAGGATTCTAATAGATCTCTTCACCTACTGCATATGGACTTGTTTGATCCACTACAAATTGGAAGTTTCGGAGGTAAGAATTATACGTTGGTAATTGTGGATGATTACTCGCGCTTTACGGTGGTGTTCTTTCTGAAACACAAGTCAGATAACTTCGACACCTTTACTAATATTGTTAGGCAAGTCCAGAATGAGTACAACTGCTCCATAGTCAATATCAGAAGTAACAATGGAACAGAGTTTATGTCTGGGGCCATGACAGAATTTTGTGAAAGCTTAGGTATCTTTCATGAGTTTTCCTCTCCTCGTACTCCATAACAAAATAGAGTGACCGAGAGAAGGAATAGAAAGCTCATAGAGGCCTGCAGGATCATGTTGAGTGATGCTTCACTTCCGGAATATTTTTGGGCTGAAGCCGTCAACACTGCATGCCACGTGCAAAATCGAGCTCTCATAAAAAAAACCATGATAAGACACCTTACGAACTTCTGAAGGACAGGAAACCAACAATCTCGTATTTTAGAATTTTTGGCTGTAAATGCGTCGTGCTAAACAATGGCAAGTATCATACTACTAAGTTTAGCGAAAAGAGTTTTGAAGGTATTTTTGTAGGTTATAGTAGCCATAGTAAGGCATATGAGATTTTTAATAGAAAAACACTGGTGGTAGAAGAATCGATACATGTTGTATTTGATGAGACGAGTTTGCTGCAAATCAACTCTTCTAGTATGCTTATTGAAGCTACAGGTGCAAAGCTGAAAGAAATTTGCTTGGATGAACCGTCCAAAGACAAATGTGAAAAGTTCATCAAGATCACCACTCCAACCCCTATTGGAGAGGCTGATAATCAAGATGAAGAAGTCATCCAAGATGAAGAAGTCACTCTGGTGATAGAAGAGAATCCAGATACAAGGACACTAGTGCTCAGACACTTGAAGGATCATCCCATGGACCAGATCATAGGAGATCCCCGAGATGGTGTCAGAACCCGTAAAGGTACAACTAATGAGAATCTATATTTAGGTTTTCTCTCGCTGGTTGAACCAAAAAAGTTTGAGGAAGAAAACTCAGATGCATCGTGGATAATGGCAATGTAAGAAGAACTGAACCAATTTAAACACTGCAAAGTATGGAAGCTTGTTCCAAGACCCAAAGGTAAGAACGTCATTGGGACAAAATGGGTCTACAGGAACAAGATGGACGAGGATGGAATGATAGTAAAGAACAAGGCCAGACTTGTCGCCAAAGGTTATCGTCAAGAAGAAGAAATTGACTTCGACTAGACATATGCTCCAGTGGCAAGACTGGAGGCTATAAGGTTATTCCTAGCATATGCTGCACTCAAAGTCTTCACTGTCTACCAGATGGATGTGAAGTCTGCCTTCCTTAATGGTGAGATAAAGGAATAGGTGTATGTGGAACAACCTCCAGGTTTCATTGATTCTAACTTTCCTGATTACGTTTATTTACTGCATAAAGCATTGTATGGTCTAAAACAAGCTCCTCGAGCTTGGTATGAGACACTGTCTAGCTTTCTACTTGAGAACAAGTTCACAAGGGGAAAGATAGACAAGACATTATTTCTTAGGAAAATTAAAGGCATGATTTTGCTAGTGCAAATCTATGTCGACGGCATTATTTTTGGCTCTACTGATGACAACCTCTGTAAGAAGTTTTCAAAACTTATGCAAGGGAAGTTTGAAATGAGTGGTATGAGCGAGCTGAAGTATTTCTTAGGGCTTCAGATAAAACAGTCTGAAGATGGAATTTTCATCTCGCAGAGTAAGTTTACCAAAGTGCTGATTAAGAAATTCGGAATGGAGAACGCAACCTCGATGAGGACTCCAATGGGTTCAACAATGTCTCTGGACAATGATGAAAAAGGAAAACCTTTTGATGAAACCATGTACAGAAGCATTATTGGATCCTTGTTGTACCTTACTGCAAGTATACCTGACATAATGTTCTCAACATGTGTCTGTGCTAGATTTCAGGTGAACTCTAAGGAATCTCACTACGCTGCTGCGAAGCGGATTTTGGGATACCTTAAAGATATACCAAATCTTGGCTTATGGTACCCAAGAAGTAATGATAGCGAACTAATAGGGTTTTCAGATGCAAATTTTGTAGGTAGCAAAGATGACAGGAAAAGCACTTCAGGGACTTGCCAATTCTTTGGAAGAAGGCTTATCTCCTGGAGTAGCAAGAAGCAAAACTGTGTGGCAATCTCAACGGCCGAGTTAGAGTACATCTCTGCAGGTAGTTGCTGTGCACAGTTACTTTGGAAAAAGAATCAGTTCGAAGACTACAATATGAAGTTTTGAAAGATTCCATTATTTTGCGACTCCTCCAGCGCAATAGCAATAGCCAACAACCCAGTCTCGCACAGCCGGACAAAGCATATAGAGCTCAGGTATCATTTCATCCGGTAGCATGTGGAGCATGGGGACATAGACCTACAATATGTCCCTACAGATAGGCAAATTGCAGATATTTTCACAAAGCCGCTGGACGAGGCCAAGTTCTCGTTCTTCAAAACAGAACATGGGATGCTCAACAAGGAAGACTACAAGAAGCTGGACTTTCAAGAAGGCTCAAGGCTCAAAGGTTAGTCAAAAATTGGAGTTTTTCCAAAAGTTTAAGTTTTTGACTCGAGTAAGTAACTGCATACTAGAGTATGTATATGACCTACTAGAGTAGTAGAATTATATACTCGAGTAGTCGACTTGACCTAATCGAGTAGCAGACTGACATACTCGAGTAGTCAACTTCACTTACTCGAGTACCTCATTGACCTACTCGAGTACTTCCATACATCTACTCGAGTACTTCTGTATACTTACCCGAGTAACTCCAGACTTATCTACTCGAGATATTTTCCTCACTGGTGTATATGCCGAGTCATCTCTTATTCAAATTTTCTTATGCGCAAACCAAAGGTTTATGCCGCCTATTCTATGGTTTACTTCAGTTTTTTTAAATAATTAGACCTAAACCTAGTGTTATATGAATAAGAAAATCCGGCAATTTCATCTACACGAAATCATTTCCGTCTCTCGAGTACCCGACTGGCTCTTCGCCTTCCTCCATCAGTTACAGAGCCGTGCCCTTTCCGTCTCCCCGTCGACATTTTCTAGAGTTTCTGCATCTCCAATGTTAAGCCCGGAATCCGCGACCTGTTCGCGCAGCTTTCCAGACCGGGCGGCCTGGTTGTTCTAGCCGCCAAGTCTCCCGATTCGGACGGTCAACAGAGGGCGGCCTGGCCGGCTAGCCGCACCTCAGATCAACTCGTCTGGTCATCACCGAAGCCGGGCGGTCTCCATGTCAGGCCGCCACCAGCGCCGGCCCTGCTCAGCGACAAGGCCCAGGACCCAGACCATCAGCTCGCCAGGAGGAATCCGCCAGGCCACGCGGCTTCCCTCCTTTCTCATTTTCTGCTCATTTGCTTCCCCTCACCTCTGCTCGGTTCTCCTGTACCCCGGGAAGCCGGTAACTTTAGCCCTGCCCGCCTAGGCAGGCCCGCGAGCCTATAAATAGGGGGAGGGTGCACTCCCCAAGACAGGCTGACTTGTATCCAGGAGCTCGCCTGTTAAGAGCTGCGGTCTCAAGTCTAGTGATTTGCGGCTTGCAGTCCGGCCGGCTTCCTCCTTTCTCCTTCATGTAACTGTTTCTCACCTCAAATAAAGAAAAGCCAGTCGCAGGAGTGGCATTTAAGCCACGATGGCCGAACTCTGCTGTTGCTGCTGCCAGCGGCCTCTTTTTCTATCCTTTAGCTACGACCACTAGTAACCGACTAGTCGACAGTCTCCTCTTTTCCCTTCCTTCCCCCGGTGCTCGAACCGTTAGCTGGTGGTGCCAACTCCCTGTCCGTTTTCGTGCATCAACATCCAAGACTTCTGAATCATGGCCGCCTCATCAACGATCGGTGTAGAATCTGCCGTTCTACCAGCTCATTTTTCTGCCGGTCTTCTTATCGGCTTGTTACGCCGTCAAGCCGCCAGTCCAAACCGCGACTAGTCGGCAGTCTCTGAGAAAAGTTTGGTTATCTTCTTCCTTTCAAGATGAATCCTGCAAAGGGACAGAAGGAAGCAGGTTTCATGACAATTACTATGGATCTCTCAAAAGTGCAGGATTGTTCATATTTTAATAATGATTCCCTTGGCCATGATAATAAATTTTCTACGAATTGTGTTGAGCATGCACCAAAATCTGTTGCAAATGAACCTCCTTATAAGGAAGAAGAAGAGGCCCCTTCTCCATTCATTTATCGTATTCGGTGGGATACTGTCTCCGATGATTTCAGAGTACCACGTCTCCCGGAGTATTCCGGATGTCATGATCCGTTTTCTCATTTAAAAGCATTTGAATCGGCTATTTCACTAAGAAACGTGTCAAATGGAATAAAATGCAAACTCCTTGTTATATCTTTTGGCGATATTGCAAGGGAATGGTTCTATAGTCTGCCACCTCGATCGGTAACCAATTTTAAAGATCTCTGAAGTCAATTTATTTCAAGGTTCACTATTTACAGGAAGCGGAGAAGAGACGTTGGAGCTCTCTTCTGAATCAAGCAAGGAATTGACGAGTCTAATCCAGATTTTGTTGACCGGTTCCAAAAGGAAGTCCTGGATGTTTGTAGCGTCCATCAAGATTATTACTTACATGCTTTCATAAACGGACTTTGAGAAGGCCCTTTGAAATTTAAGCTCACCACAAAGTACCCCAAAACTTATGGAGATCTTATTGATATCGTTAATAAGTTCATAATGGGCGAAGAAGCAAATAATGGTTATATCTTGTTTCTGAATCAGATGGCTAAACAATCTCAAGGGAATTCTGGTGATCAGCAATTCATTTCTTCTCAAAATGTTTCACAAGTTAAATATTGCAAATCTCCTCCTCTTCTTCTGGGTAGAACTACATTGTCTCTTTAGCAGAACAGATTATCCGAGTTTGTAAAAGTACATCCAGCCACATCTTCGCGTCCGAAAACTCCAAAGCATAAAAAGTGCAGATAAATATGTTAAATTCAAAATTCCTATGGATGATCTTCTGATAATCCTTCAAGGAATGTCTGAGTTCAAAGGCCTCGGCGTTTGAAATATAAAATCAAATATCGGCATGAAGAGCTTTTTTGCAATTATCATGAAGATGTTGGTCATCTACCAGAAGGTTGCATAGCTCTCCGGGAGTTAGCTAATCAACTTGCAAGAGCTGGAAAGTTGCAAGACTATGTCATTCAGTAATTTTCTAAGGCATTCTTCCATGGATTACTCGATAGTTCAAGCAGAGATTTCTTTTTCTCTATATGATAAAAATGCTTATGATCAGAATAATATATAAAGTTCCCTTGTCAATTGGTATTAATGGGGCATAGCCAAGCTTCGAACATATATCCTTGTGCCACATCCTTAACATCAAACAAACATTATCTTTCATTTGAAGCTTATTCTTTAGCTTTACTTAGAATGCTAACATGCATACATATAGGGGTAAAAGGCCCTTTGAATTCTTAAGCCCTCCACATCCCGCTTGACAACAGTCGCAGATGTGTAGTGGAAATTCCGCTTGACATCAATCGCAGACATTACGTACTTGTCCCGCTTGACCTTCGTCGCAGACATTGCGTACTTGTCCCGCTTGACATCGGTCGCGGATTTAAGAATTTTAATCTCGCTTATGTATTCCTTGTGAGGAAAGTACTGCCACACGCACCTGCCCACATCGACACATAAGTGCATAGCTCCATCTATTCTTGCAGGACAACACGAGCCTATCCGCTATCTCGCGGCTTTATTAAGCGGCCTGTGAGAAATTAATATAATTCAATACACAGGCCACGCGGTTACAGATTCCGGCTTAAATTATTTGGCTTCCATGTGCCAATTGCCGGTTTGTTATTCATATGGACAGGCAGTCGACCGACTTATATGGTATTAATTATACTAGTCGATCAGCGACCTGTCATCACAAAATTATTCGGCTTCCATGTGCCTATTGTCGGCCTGTATTATTAGAAGCCGCATAATATTTCTCTATTCTTGTCTTTTTCATTTAAGGGAAATTTGTATCAGAGTTCGCCCTAGCCGCAATCTTATGCTTCAAAGTCATGGCTTTTTGGCGATTAAGACGGGTGGTCGCACGGCTTATTGGTCGTAATTTATGTACAAGTTAGCCGCGATCATTTCCCTCTTCCCAACGGATAACCTTGATTACTTCATTGAGGCAAATGGCGGTTTAACTGTTAGCCGCGCGGCTTATTGTGGATGTGTATTCCGAAATAAACCGCAAGGATATCTATCTCTCTTGCGGGTAACTTCATTGAAGTCGCAGTATGACGTCAGACCGGTTTATATGTTAACTGTCTATTAAATCGTAAGTTATACTGAGACCGTGCGGCCTTGAACAAGTAAGAAAAATGAAATGTAAAGTAAGAGACACGTAAAAGGTGAAATTTTCCTTCATTCCTTTTCCTATTTCATTGAATGTTACAAAATGTTAATCGCGCGGTGTACAAAAAATAATACCGCCGATTTCCCAAAAAGATCAAAATACAAGTAACAAATTAAAAAGTTCCTAATCGGCCGGCTTGAGCTTTTTAGCCGCAGGATAACGTGAATCACCCCCATCATCGATGTCGACGGAGGATTCAGAGAACCCGCTGCTGCTAGCCGCCGAGCTGCCTAAACCGCTAGAAGTCACCGATTCTGTCCGCACGGTCTCGGATGCTTGACCACCGAACTCAGACGATGCACCTCCGCTCCGGCTTTCCTGGCGACCCACTTCCTCGTCGTATTCCTCCTCTTTGCCATCTTCCTCGCTGACCTTACCTTTTCCTTTGATCACCCTATAGATGGCGGCCACCTTCTTTTTCATGGTGGGGTAAATGTCGGCACAGGTGAAGTCGGTGAAGCCGGCTGCCAAGCCGCCAAGGTCTCGGAGGCGGTTAAGCGCTCCATCAATACCGTGGACAACCTGCAGGAAGACGTGGTCCTGGAAGGTGCGGTTGGTCGGGTCATACATTGCCTGCAAAAGAAGTAAAGGTAAGACCGCCCGGTTTCAAAATTCTAACCGCACGAGTATCGAGTGATGACTTACTGTCTCCCTTTCTTTCAGTCGCTTGTTTTCTTCCTCTTGTTTCTCTAACCGCCTCTCCAGGCCGCTCTTCTCTTTCATTAATTGCTTGTATGCAAGGCCCATGAAGTGGCCGGTCACGAAGCTCCTTGCCCCGACTTGAGCGGCTAGCCGCGGCAGGTCGTCTGCGGGAACTCGGCGCAGCGCCTTCAGGTTGCGCTTCCCATACAGCGCAGCACCAACCACGTTCGCATGGAGGGTTACTTATTCCCTCCCCCAGTAAGGGAGGGCAGTGGAGACCGTCACGGACTCGCCATTCGGACTCCACAGCACGGCCGGGTTGCCATGGATGTCCTTCAGGCCGCTGCCCGTTCCCTGCAGCATAAACTCGCCGGAGGAGGCCGACTCCTCCTCCTCCACAGCCCGCGGCGGCTTGGCCCACCTGGCTTGCTTCTCTCTTTGGGTGAGAGTCAGGCCGCCAGGCATCTGCGGCTTGTTCTGCGGGACCGCCACAGCAGCTGCAAAGATAAAGACAAAGTCTGTTCATAGGTCGCATGGCTAAGAGTTCAGTTCGGCCGGTTTGGAGCTTACTATCTTCTGCTTCAACTCCTTCTAAGGACGGCAGCAGCGGGATGTAATGGTTTACGTCAAGCCGCTCCCCCTTGGAGAAGCTGTAGATTTCCTTCTCCACGCCGTCCAAGCCGCCGCTGCCGAAGGCGGCCTCTTCGCAGATTTGCGGGTTGACTGGCAGCAACCCCAGGTTTCCCTCGAAGATGAGAAACCGCTCTGACCAGTTGGCGATCTTGTTCGCCAGGTTGATGATCTTCAGCCCCCTACAGCCGAAGTACAGGTGCCCCCGGAATATCCTTGTCCCGGAGTCTGGGATAGATCGCACCGAGAAGCATTCTCAGAACAACCTCATAGAAAATCGGACTCTTTCCGACCTTAAGTATGAGATGAAGCTGTATATGTCGGCTATCGAGTTTGGTGGCAGTTGTCCTGGAACAACGCCATAATGGTCAAAGACCTCCATGGCCTCCATCATGACCGGAAAGCGGAAACCACAGTCAAAGTGGTCAATAGGGATGACGATCTGATTTGCGTTGGATGTATTAATCCACTCGTCTTGCAGCGGAAGCCGCGCGACTAGCGGGCTTCCCTGCATGTGTTTCTCTACAAAATCATCTAGCTCGGCTGTTGTAAGCCGACATTATTTATGGTCTGCGGAGTGGAATGCGGAGGCCGCATCAGTCCTGATCGCAGAGGCCTTCTCAGACCGCAACGACTTGGACTTAGCCCGCATCCTTTCTGTCTTGTGATGAAATCTCCGGGGTCAGCTCTATTTATAGAAATACTATGAAAGTGCAGTACTCAACGTCAAATCGCGGCTAGCCGTCACGCCGCGCGACCTAAACTTACAGGAAATACAGATCAGTGCAACGACTAAGCCGCAGTTTAGTTCATCAGTTCGCATGGCTATATCCCTGCACTTAGAATAATTTCATGCCAAATCATGTGGATATCAAACTGCCGAGCCGACGATCTGTTCGCCAGACCGCACGGCTATCTTCCTATACTTAGATTTTCAGAACAAAACATAGCCATGGTGATCATAAATACAAACCGCATACGCCGCAAACAGTTCGCAGCAGAATAAAAATACAACGGTTTACAACAACCAAATTGTCCAACATCCAGCAGAGAAAATATATTACAACATAATATTCAATTGTTCGCCCGGCTTAGAGCTCTCAAGTCACTCAGCCTTGCTTATCGCCGTTCAGTCTGTCTCATCCTATGCGCGCGACCTGTTCACCGGTTTGTACAATCGCAGCATACAACTGGCAAACCAGATTGTGAAGCGAGTGCAGAGACCGATGAACCCGCGCAGTGTCGCGTTCTACCCTCGTAAACAGGATCATTGGAATCGCCCGAACCCCCAGACAGCTTGAACTACGGCCTGCCCGGGTGCCGCGACCTCCGGTGGATTCGAAGTCTCACCAGTGGCCAGGCGGCCAGTAACCGGCAACTTTCCAGAAGTTGGCAGTGCAGGCCGCTGTTCTCCGCCGGTCTCCGCCGGTCTCTGCTGGCAGATCTTGGTCTTCGCCGTCCTCAAGATGTGGAATCTCTTCTCTGTCTCCTTCTAGCTGTCTGGCCATCAGCAAATACTTCTCTGCCCTCTCCTACTCCAAGGTGACCTGCATCTCCGCAATCTTCCTCTCAGCGGCCTCCATCGCGGTCTGCAGCCTAGCAGTCTCTTGCTCTAGCGCGGACTTCAACTTTATGGTCTCCTGCTCCAGCGCGGACTGTAGCCTTGTGGTCTCTTGCTACAAGATGGTTTGCAACTCATGGATCCTTTTCTCGGCGGCCTCCTCGGCAACCCGCTTTTCTTCATCCTTAACCCGCAGGGCTTCAGTGTGTGCGTTCAAAGCCGCTTGTAATGTGTCGACCTCCTTCTGGAAGTCGGCCATCTCTTTCTCGCGAACACTTAGAGGAGGCGGTGGCAGCATAGACAAAAGTGATGTCAAGTCGCCCGGTTTCATCGCGGTCTCCGGTTCACCTGCAGAAGATAAACCGCAGTCAGGTTCACCCGGATAATTTTGACCTTCTTGCAAGGAAATCAGTAGGATAAAACCGCTGCATTGATTTTTATCTCCTTCAGAGGCCGCGGTATGGTTTTTAAACACTAGCTGCCTGAATCGTTTGGGATCTATCCTCTTTAGCTTTTCTTTCCATAGCCGCTCGGCTTCATTAGCTCGACCTTTTAGTTGAGCCGTGCTCGTGAAAAAGCTGGCCGACGGATTTAATATTATATTCTCCCCCTTCTTCCTTGACCGCGACTTGTAGAAGTTAACAATTCTCTTAACTTCCCTGTGTTTACCTTGCAGCAGAGGAAGTGTGGTCTCCACTGGCTTCCCGGCGATTAGCTTCTTCATCTCCTCCATCGTCTCTCGAAGCTTCAATTTCTCGGCTCCTTCAGAAACCGTGGAAGCCGGATCGCCAAGCTTCTCCATAGTGACCTCGACTTCGGGGCGGTCAACCTCTTCAGAAGCCGCTGGAGTCGACAGTAGCGCATCTTGCTGCTGGAGGGTCTCCATGCCCTTGAGGAGGTCGCTAAGCGTCTCGCTAGCCGTGGATGCATCCTCCGGCTCGTTCGGCTTGAAATCCGGTGTGGACGGACTCTCGGGTACCTCCTTCTCGTGTGGCCTATGTTGAAGACTATCCGCGCCGGTCTTTACGGAAATATTCCTATTTCCGGACTGCATCTTCCTCATCTTCCTCTTCATCCTTTCCTCACGGGTCTCGCTCCGTTGCTTTTGCCATTTCAAGGAGCCGAACACCATTTCTGTCTGTTTGCTCTGTTCAGCCAAAATCTGTCCAGTCTCCATCGCCTTCTCCGGCTCGTTGTCGTCCACAACGACTAGGTCGACCTTGTTCTGTAGTTCGTGCAGCTTGCCAAATTCAACACTTTTCTCCTCCGTCTCACCTATTTTTAAGTGTGGTTCGCCCGATGGAGAGAAAGTCATATCGAAGGATTTGGCAGTTCCGGTTTATGGTGGAGCAATCTTCGAAACCGCTTCAGGATCGGTTGCGGCCTTTGATGATTCGCTGACGGTCTGTGTAGGCCTCTTTTCAGATCCAGAAGCCGCTGGAGTAACCGGCTTCCCAATCTTCTTCGCCGGCTGACGGTCAGAGTCATCCGGTTTCTGGCTCCGGCTTTTGTTCTTTTCAATCGATTTCTTGTCGCGGGCTAACATCAATGACATGACATCCATCTTGTGAATGTCCGCATCGGCTTGAAAAATTCAGACAGCAACTGGCGAGTAGCGACCCGTGGTTAAGCAGAGATCTTGAAGAATGTCAAGGGCGAGGGAATTTTATAGACGCCGATAAGGCAGTCGCGGTCTCCGGCTTAGTTCTACATTTTCGAAGTTTTTTGGAAACTTAAAAATGTGCGGGGATTATGTTAAGCCCGAAATCCGCGACCTGTTCGCGCAGCTTTCCAGACCGGGCGGCCTGGTTGTTCTAGCCGCCAAGTCTCCTGACTCAGACGGTCACCAGAGGGCGGCCTGGCCGGCTAGCCGCACCTCAGATCAACTTGTCTGGTCATCACCGAAGCCGGGAGGTCTCCATGTCAGGCCGCCACCAGCGCCGGCCCTGCTCCGCGACAAGGCCCAGGACCCAGACCATCAGCTCGCCAAGAGGAATCCGCCAGGCCGTGCGGCTTCCCTCCTTTCTCGTTTTCTGCTCATTTGCTTCCCCTCACCTCTGCCCGGTTCTCCTGTACCCCGGGCAGCCGGTAACTTTAGCCCTACCCACTTGGGCAGGCCCCCGAGCCTATAAATAAGGGGAGGGTGCACTCCCCAAGACAGGCTGACTTGTATTGAGGAGCTCACCTGTTAAAAGCTGCAGTCTCAAGTCTAGTGTTTTGCGGCTTGCAGTCCGGCCGACTTCCTCTTTTTCTCCTTCATATAACTGTTTCTCACCTCAAATAAAGAAAAGCACGTCGCAGGAGTGGCATTTAAGCCGCGGCGGGCGAACTCTGCTGTTGTCGCTGCCAGCGGCCTCTTTTTCTATCCTTTAGCTACGACCGCTAGTAACCGACTAGTCGACAGTCTCCTCTTTTCCCTTCCTTCCCCCGGTGCTCGAACCGTTAGCTGGTGGTGCCGACTCCCTATCCGTTTTCGTACATCAACATCCAAGACTTCTGAATCATGGCTGCCTCATCAAAGATCGGTGTTGGTTCGGAATTAGTCGCCGCAGGGATTGTCGACCTATCCGACGATTTCCATAATCTTCTGATTTTGCTCGACACCGCTGGATTAACATTCGTTCTCCAAGAACCATATCGCATCCTCTTCCCCGAAGTTGCAGAGTTTTTCAAGAATGTTAAGGTCAAGCAAAATGGCACCGTACTCAAATCCAAAGTCAAAGGCATAAAGATCAAGCTCACCAAAATGTATGTGGCTCAACTTCTTCGAATGCTGATTGTGGATGAAGAAGATGATCTAGGGCCGGAAGAATCTGACAGAACAAGTCTATTCTGTGGTCTGGACCTTGAGAAACATTACATCAATAGGTATGACATGAATGCAGAAGGCAAATTCTTGGTTGATATCATTGGTAAGATTCTTCTATGCAAAACCCACTCCATCAGGGCCATACCTCTTTTCTTCTTTGACATCATGCAAGCAATCGTCTACCGAAAGAGCTTCCAGTTTGGAATGCTAATCTTGGACAAGATTAAAGATAGCATTAAATCCCCCAACTACGCAAGGATAATTTCCCTGCTTCTCCATGAGATCAATCCAGAGGTTTTCAGTTTCTCCAAAGGAAGTATCATTCACCACATGAAGAAGGTCTCCATCTCCTCCATACAGAGATGAGAATTAAAGTTGCAAAATCCGTCTCAAGCTGCAAAAGTTACTGAAGTTGTAGACACGGAGGACATGACTCTATCTCCTTCTCCATCTCAGGTCCCCAGCTCCTCTGGTGCACCTATTGAGGGGGAGCCTGCTCCTACTATTCAGGCCAGGACACCTACTCCTCCTCCACCTACTCCTCCACCAGTCACTCCAGAAGATATCCTCTCAGATCAACAAGTTTAAGAAGCACTCCTTTCTACTGATGCTGCCATAAATGAAATGATAAAAGAGTTAACTGCAGATGAACCACCTCCTCCTCTATCTCTAATAGATCCATCCATTGAAATTCGCAAGGACCCAACTCCTGTACAATCTCCAGACACTTCTCCAGCAAGGACTCCAGCAAAATCTCCTGATGCCCCCAAAGAACAGCAAGAAACAATTCTCATTTCTGATGAGCTCTCACCTGAGCCAGCTGAAGCTCCTCTCAGAAATTTGGATTTTGCTATCCCTCAGATAATGAATGAAGAGGATGCCATGATACCCACTACAAGAGCTCAGAGCTCAGTCACTCTCTCTGAAGTAGCTCCATGGGTGGTTCCTCCTATTCCTTCTTCTCCATCAACTTTTGCTCATGCTGCTACAGCTCCTACCTCCACAAATTTGATGAATTAGATTGTACTTCTTCTTCAAGACCAGAAAACATACTTTGATACTTGTATCAAGACAATCACAGATAAGGTAACTGCTCTAGAAACAGAGATGAGCAGAGAATTTGCTGAGATCCAGCACAATACTGATCAGCTCAATCATCTCTTCCAAACTGGTGGCAAAGCCTTAGACCACACCATCACCAGTGTTGGACAGGTTATGGAGCAAGGTCTGACTCTTACCAATAATCAGATGGAATTGGAGAAAAGGGCTGAAGCAGCTAAGATGAAGATTTGTGAAGAAGTTGGCTCTTTTAAAGATGATGTCATCTCCCAGCTATCTGTTGAAGTCAGAAAGGGGGAGAAGTTTGTAAAAGAATATTTAGAAAAATCTGATGCCCTCAAGAAAGAATTATGGGAAGCCAAAGTTAAAGAGATCCATGATGATGTTCTAGCTCAGATACAGAGTGTCAAATTCCACACATATAACACTGATGTTTGGATACACAACCAGATTCTTCCAAAATTTGCTGCTGATCCTACCATTATTCCTCATCACCTGAACAAACTAGTTGCTGCTGATGCTCCTGCTCATGCTCCTCCTCTGCAACCCACATTCTCTCCAAGGCCTGGTGATTCTGTTGCTCCTCCAGATTCTTATGCTCAAGATTGGGAAGATGATCCTGCTGATATCTTTCTCAAAGCCCCTCCTGAGATACTGACTTATAAGAAGAAAAGGAAATATGGTGAAGGTCCTTCTGCTAGCAAGTCTGTTCCTACTAAAGCTCCTAAATATGCTGAGGTTTGGTCTCCCACTTTCAAGTCACTCATCCTGAAAACTCTCAAATTAGTTCTGGACTTCCATGAGAGTAGAAATATTCACTACAGTTCCCATGAATGGGAGTTGTATGAGAAGTCCATGACCAAAAGGAGGATCTATGATAAAGAATATGGAAGAAATAATCCAGCTGCTCCTCCCAGACCTCCCAAGTATTATCCTAAACTCTACAGCTATCAAAGAAGACAACAGGAGAAACAAGGCAAGCAACATCATCAGAGCTAACACAAAAGACTCATGAGCTATGGAAATGGATTTTAGTTGTTAATGATATTTCTGGATAATCATATTTATATAATTCAAAGTTTTTGATCTTATTATCTTTTTCATAGTTCCTTGTTTGCTTACACTGCTTAATTACTTAGCATTCTTTTTATATTCATAATTCACCTTAGTGTAAAGGGTTCTGACTTCTATAAATAGGGGGAGATTGTTGGGTATTGTATCCACACTAACCCAGATTTGATGAAGTCACCCTTGAACTAAGATGAATTAAGTTGTATTTGATGCTTGGTTTGAGTTATGTGTGTGCAGGAATTCTTATGGGAAGTGTAGACCAATGTCAGTCTACAATGGGTCACCAAACACAGGACCATACAATGTAATCCCTCATTGTGTGTTCCAAAGTGTTGACTCATGTGTAGACTCTCTATTGGGATACACTTCATATTCAAGCTCTAGGACTATGGGAAAAGACTTGTTGCTGATTTCACCTTAAAAGAAGAAAAATTCTGTCATAAATATTTTCCTAAGTAAAGTACTCGAGTAGTTTCTTATTTACTCGAGTAAGTTACTGAGGTTATGCTCGAGTAATAATTCACTTACTCGAGTAGTTAAGATATACTCAAGTAGTCCAATTATGGCTCCCGAGTAGTTCATCTTGTATACTCGAGTAGTTTCCATTTATCTCTCAAGTTTTCAGATTTTCTCTTCTCAAATTTGTCTAAGTGAAATACTCGAGTAGTATTATATATACTCGAGTAGTTCTATCTTCTGTCTCGAGTAATTGGACTCTGACTCTCATGTCGTTCCCACTTACTCGAGTAGACTAAATCATATACTCGAGTAGTTCATCTACTACTCGAGTAGTCCAATGCTTTTACTCGTGTAATCCAGAATTCTATTCCCGAAAATTTCTCTAAGTGAATTACTCGAGTAGTTCATGTTCTATACTCGAGTAGTTCATTCTGTCTCGAGTAGTTCATGTTATATACTCGAGTAGTTTTGTTTTCCTGTTCCAGAAATTTTCTAAGTGTTTGTCTCGAGTAGTCTCTTATATACTTGAGTAGTTCATTCTTATACACTCGAGTAGTATTTCTTGTACTCGAGTAATACACTCCACCTCTCGTGTAAGTACTTAAGTACTCGAGTAAGTCATTCTTGTTACTCGAGTAGCTGATTCCTTGAATTCTTATTTACTCGAGTAATTTACTCCATGTACTCGAGTAATAATTTATTTTTCTCCCGAGTAATTTTTCTCATGTACTCGAGTAGTCATCTCCTACCTACTCGAGTAGTGCTGCATATACTCGAGTAGTTCTGCTTGACTCGAGTAATTTACTTTGAACTCTTCAGAAATTCTTTAAGTCCAGACCTAACGGTCTTATTCTTAAACTCTGATGTGATTGGTCCACGTGTCTTTCTCATTATGAATCATTTAAGTCTAATCTTCTTGTCTCCTATAAAAGGTCTTGTCTAATTTGATAAACCCTAAGTTTTTTCAAAGAAAATTATTCTAAGAAAGTTTTTGCAGCCGTACTTTCCAAAAAGATTTCTGTCTCCTCTCTCTCTCTCCAAGAACGAAACTCGCCGCCGCTCCCATCGCAGATTTCTGACCGGCTAGGGTTTCACCTTTTTGAGGATTCAGATCAAGAAGACTCTACAGATCGAGATCTCCGCTCAACACTTCATCTTCTCATTCGATCGTGTAAAGTCGAGAAGTTCCAGATCTAATATTATCGAGATTCTTCTTCAATATTCTGATAAAGTCGCACGCCTAGAAGAAGAAATTTTTGATTTTTTGTTGCAGATCTGAACCAGAGAATTTAGAGTTTGTATTTCTGTACAACTTTATTTCATTATTGTAGGAGAAGTTTTCTCCGAGTGTTGGAGTTTTCAAGTCCGAGATTGTAGGAAGTTTTGCCTTCCGAGTGTAGATCCGGTTGTGGATCGAGTTTGTAGGAACGTTGTTCCGAGGGTAGTATTGTTTTCCAATCCGAGATAGTGGAGTAGCCGAGTCTAGTATATTTCTAGATCGGTGAGGGAAAGTGGATGTAACCAAGATTGGGGAACGACTATAAATCTTGCCTCGTCTGTGTTTGCTTGTTTGGTAGATAGATCTGTGCTTTGGTTGAGATTTTTTTTATTCCGCAAAAAGATGCACAACTCACGTATTCACCCCCTCTAGGTGATTTAGGTTGGCAACTATTGTCTTTCACAAGGTTAGCTCCACATTGGCGGAAGAGGGTTTCCTTGGTGGACGAGGTTAGATCCGTATTTGCGGTAGCTGGTTTCCTTGGAGCGCGGGGACGTTGCAGTTCAAATGATGGATTAGGGTGGGAATGTTTATGGATTGTTATGTGTTAAGGCACGGCTAGTCTCCATGGTCGGCTGACTATCCCGTGACGTTCAAGTCATGTGAGGAGAGTGTCTAGGCGAGACTAGTCCCCTTCTGTGAGACTGACGAGAACGCCAAGCATGGGACAAGCCCGGGCAATGAAGCCACGAGCTAGTGGGGTCCAGCAAGGGTTCTTAGAATCGGTCTGTGTGGGAGACGGATTCCTGATGCGAGAAGTCAGAATTTGCAGGCAAGCCCAGGGCTAAGAGCCACGAGCGGGTGGAGCCTTGGCAAGATTTCCGTTTGGCGGCTTCTATGCCGTTAGGGGAATTACAGTACCATTTTTGTTTGCGGCTTAACGCCAATGGGAAAATTGGGAGTACCCAGATGTTTTGATGATATGCTAGTTGCATAAGCGATAGGGTGCCTTGTGTGAAGCCCGAGTATTGTAAACATGCTGCATAGTAGGCCCCTTTTTATGATATGCTCAACATAGAAAACGTAATTGTTGTTTGAGATATCCAAACCTGTTCTTTTAGAGCTTTACATGTTTATGTATATGTTATATGAAGTGCTGACTTGCAGGTTGGAGGGGTACCCCGGGGTCCGTTAGGTGCGACCAGGAGGAGATGTGTTGGTTATACAGTTTGAGGCCAGCCTTTGCTGACCCACGTTACCAACAAATTTTTCAGGGAAAGGATCGCAAGCAGGAGCTAGCTCGCCGGCCAAAAAAGCCTAAGGCCCTTGAAGTGCTAAAAGTTTTGTACTAGCTCTGTTTTGCGGCATTGTATGTTTGATGCTCTAGTTTTCCGGCTTGCATGCCGAGGTTGTCTAGGGGTGCTTATGCACATTGATGTTTGTTGTTATCATTTCAGTTTGGACTCTCTATTATTGTAAGGCCTTAAGGCCGTTTCGATACTCTTATGTATATGGATAACTTCGGGTCTTGTTTACTGTTTCCGCGTTCATTTTATACTGAATTTTCTGTTGGGTAGTTAATATCATCTTTTAACGCTAAAGCTGTGGCGTCTGTATGTTGTGGGGCCCCGGCCGGACCCATATTATACGGTCATTACAGGGGAGGTGTTACAATGCGTCCTCTATTAGGAGCACTGCACGAGTTTCACTCTACCCTATCCTAGAATCTTAAGCCAGCACCACTATTTAAAAGTTAACACAAAATAAACAAATTTGGCTTGAGCCGAGCGCGTGCTAAAGTGCGCGCTCATGCAGTGTCGGTGCACAATGCAGACCTGATAAAATAAAAACAAAAAAATGAAAATATAGCTGTGGTATGCAAGTGCATGTGAAAAGGTAACCTGCAAAACTTTCTCCCACCAGACTTATACTAAACAATCTATCCATGATTTTCAATAAAAACAGAAAAATAAAAGTTGAGGGAAGAGGTTACCCATGCTCAGCAAATGAGCATATCAAAAGATTGGCGTTAATTTCAGCAGACAGTCCACGACCCAAACGAACTCCACCTGCATAAGAGAATATCTCCAACCACGCATACTCAAAACATATAATCAGAGTAGCATATATGAACAAATTAAAAGCGACAAAATTGGGTTGTCTCCCATAAGCCCTTTTCTTTATCATCTTTAAGGTGGACCAAATACCTGTATTTTCAGTTTTATACAATATTCAGATCATAAGTTCAACACATAATGAAAAAGTCTATAGTCACACACAACAACAATCAGAAAATGAAAACGGGCCCCCGGAGATCTTTCACTCCTCAGTTGGACGCTGATTTGTGATAGATCCCCCCAGCCACACGAGATGAGGGCGAGGCGAAGTCTTTATGGCCCAGGGAAGACGAGTCTACCCTGCCCCTAACCTCGTCCTTCTCGCGCTGACTGGCAAAATTCAGCGCCTTGCGTAGGAACAACTCCCTTCGTTTCAAATCCATAGAAGGGGATCGTCAGGGTGGTATGATCACACCCACCATTTCAGCAGCAAGTTTATCTTTCTCAACTGGGGGCATCCTTTTCTCACCCGTAGTGGGTGAAAGATCAGCCCAAGTTACCTGTTTAATAGTCTTACAAACTTTGTTAGAATAAATAGAAATTTTCAAATCAGATTTCCGCACTCTTTCTAAAGGCACGCTGAGCTCACATTTCTTCTTGATGGAATCTTGCTCCACGTCAGGTGACTCTGTCTCTATCTCTCCTTCAGCTGCTATCGACGGTTCGATCACTTTCTTAACCCGCTCACGCTCCTTCAGTGGAAGACCTGTCTTAGCAGCACTAGACACATCGTTAGATAACGAATCATTTAATTGCAAAACGTTTCCATGTTTATTTGAACTAATATGGGGATGTGAAGATGGTAGAGTCAGATTGACCTTAGGAGCCAAAGTGACACCACTAACATTAAATTGCAAGGTAGCTTCACTGGCTTTCAGGAATGGGAGTCCTAAGATGGGTTTTGACGTGTTACCCATAGGTCCTAACACATGAAAGTTAGCGACCACAGCAGCCCCATTCATAATTACTTCCACATCTTTGATCTCACCATCGGTCTTTACTACAGATCCATCCGCTAGCACTAGAGATTTCTGGGCATCAGATTCGATACTTAAATTTAATTTTTTAACATCTTGCAAAGCAGGAATGTTGCATGATGATCCAGAATCGCATAGAGCTATTGTCTCTACTGCATTGATCTCACATTTGACGGCCAATTGATTATTATCACACTCCTCCGCATCCCCAGCACTCTTCCCTTGCTTGCAGGGATTTTTATCCATATCACTAGGGAGGGTGCCGCGAGTACGCTCGGAGAATGCGAGGGCCAGTTGACCCAGCTGTGTCTCTAAGTTCCTCATAGATGCGGTTTGAGTGGCTATATTTGATTGGGCCATCTCCACAAACTTCTCCATCATTTCTTCCAAAGCACTTTTACGAGTTCGTTGCGCGTTAGGATTATAACCGATATGTGGCAGTCGCGGCTGGCTGCTAGAGGCTTGGGCATCAAACAGATGCTGGCCTCCCTACCATCTTTGACCCGGAGCATTCTAATTCCATGAGAAATTGGAATGATTTCTCACATTGGGGTTATAAACATTATTAAAAGTAACATTGTGATTTTAACTATTTATAAAATTCACATTTTCATCAGACATTATACCTGACGGCTCAGCAATGCTTTCTCTAGCGGTGCACTCGTAGGCATGATGGTCAGGGTTACCACAACCTTGACAAGATATGTCGACATACCGAGCTGGAGGAGGGGCCGATCTGGTCAACATATTCCTTCCATCTAAAGTGTGATGGCTCTCCTCTGATTGCTGCACCACAGCGTTAACTTCAAATAAAGTCCTTGCCCCTCTAGGGGCATTTCTCCCAGCGGTCCAATAAGTGCTATGGGAGGTGGTATCTCGAAGTAGCCTCAATGCCTCTTTCGGAGATAAGTTCATTATCGTGCCACCAGCAGCTACGTCGATCATTGCCCTGAAATTAGGCTCAATACCAAACTAAAATATTTCAACTAGATTCCACGGCTCACAGCTATGCTCTGGGCATCAACGCTGCAGTTCCGAGAATCTCTCCCAAGACTCGGATATCGTCTCATGGTCCAGTTGCCGGAAGGTTGCAATATCCCTCCGAGCACTCACTATCTTATCCACCGGGTGGAACTTTGCAAAGAACATAAAGGACAATGCCTCCAAAGTAGTAGCGGTCCCTGAAACAATGGTATGCAACCATGTCTTTTCCTTGTCCCTCAGCAAGAACGGGAATAACCTCAGCTTCACAAATTCGTCAGAAATTCCAGCATACCGGAATGTGCCACAAATCTCCGAGAACTCCACTAGATGGAGCTGCGGGTCCTCACTCGGTAATCCCGAAAACTGCGTATTATTCCTGATCATATTCAAGATGGCGGGTTTTATCTCAAAGTGGTTGTTTACGATGGCCGGCCCGAAGCCAGGGTAAACACTTCCTGCAGTCGGGGTTCTGAAATCATGCATTGTCCTAACGCGTGGCTGGACCACCTCTTGGACATCAACAACCCATTCTCCTTGGCCATTTCCTCCTAGACCATTATTCTCCATTCTTTCTTCAGCAGCAGCAGCACACAAGCGAGCTCGCCTCGCATGTGCAGTTTCTAGCTCAACCACAAGATCTTCAACCCTTTCACCGGAGTTGGTATCTATCATACAACACAAAAAAATTCTTTCAAAAATACCAACAACACTTGCAAACATTTTCAAAATAAAAATACACACAATGGTTGCACTCCCCGGCAACGGCGCCAAAAGCTTGATGCATCAGCAAGTGTATCGATCATAGTAAATTAATAAAGTGAGGAGTTGAATCCCCAGATATCGATCTCTCGAGGAGTGCAAGTAAGGAGTGTGATTTTGCGATTTGAAAATGGGATTGCAAGCGGGAAAGTAACCAAAGGGGGGTTTGATTTGGGGTTTTCCTAAATCTATTTCTAAAAATCCTATTGCGAGTCACCACCACCGCGTCTCTTGGGAAGACTAGTAATAGGGAAAATGGATGAGCTAATGAGGGTCTCAATCACCTCTTCGCAACGCACGCTTCTATCAATTGCTAGAACGACACAATCACAACTAGCACAAGAGAAAATGGATCTTAACAAGCTACCTAAAACTGAAACAAATCAACACCTAGACATGCTGAAATATTCAAGCTATTAATATTCATACACATCATTCAAACTCTTCAAATATTCAGAAAAAGGAAACACTACTAGAGAAGGGTGAGAGAATCAACCAAACACATGAAGTCTCTTCGAGATTCGCGGCCAGATTCAAGGGTTGTCGGTCCTTGTCCGAACTCCGTCTTCGGTTGACGTCCGGGAACCAAAAAGGGCTGTCACTTCCTTCAAGTATCCCGTCTTCTTTGTGAATAATCGCTGGCTGGTTCTAACCTGAGAACTTCATGGATGCAGCAACCTTTGAGCTTGACATGGATCTTGGAGATGACAATGGTGGCCGGATATGAAGAGTTTGCTAGCTCTTGGAGTAGAAATGGTGGTCGGCTCAACTCTCCAAGGAGGAGTGTTGGGTACATTGGAATATATGTACCTGATTTGAAGAGGCCTCACCCTACTCAATGGTATACATCAAGATGTATTTGATGTGCTTTGAGTTTATTTGTGCAGGTTAAGTAATTGCAGGGAAAACATAAAAGATTGTAAGTCCATGTGTCGACACCTAGAAGAAAAGTGTCGACACTTAAGAAGGCTTGTGTCGACACCGAGAGAAGCTGTGTCGACACTTGGAGTAATTGTGTCGACACCAGGAAGGCAGAGTCGACACCAGAAGGAAAGAGTCGACACATACAGGCAGTGTCAACACACAGTGAAGAATTGTCTACATAATCTGTGTCGACACTTAGAAGCAGTGTCGAAGCCCAGAGAAACTTTGTCGACAGCAAAAGTGTCGACACTAGGAGACTGTGTCGACACTCAGCAAACTTCAACAAAGTTCAAGTACATGTGTCGACACTAGGAGGCTGTGTCGACACTCAGCAAACTTCAACAAAGTTCAAGTACATGTGTCGACACTAGGAGGTTGTGTCGACACTCAGCAAACTTCAACAGAGTTCAAGTACATGTGTCGACAAAAGGAGATGTGTTGACACTCAGCATAGTTTCAACACAGAAGGCATGTGTCGACCCAAAGAAGATGTGTCGACACTTAACAAGTTGCAACACAAGAAGATGTGTCGACACAAAGGAGTTGTGTCGACACTTAGCAGAATTCAACTAAGTATTAAAGAAGAAGGCTTGTGTCGACACACAGAATCAGTGTCGACACATTCAGAAGAAGCAGTGTCGAGAAGCTGTTACAACAACACAAGGAGTTGTGTCGACACCAACAAGGCTAGTGTCAACACTTAGTCTACTTATGTCGACACTTAGTCTATTTGTGTCGACACATAAAGACTATCTGTCTCGACACTTTCAGACAGTGACAGAGATTTCAAGAAGTGACTGGATGACTTGACAGCTGTAATTTCAACCGGTGAACTGCAACTGTCAGAGCCATTAGAAAGTTGTTAGAAAACGGATCAGCCGGTCACCATGGAGAAAGCTTATTTAAAGACCTTTCTCCTTCAACAAGATACTAATCGATCAATGAAGTGAAAACAACACAATAAGAAGAAGACCTTCAAGAGAAGATCTAAGTAGTTGGAGAGAGAGAGCTCCTTCTAAGAAGACCAGCTGTTGAACCAGGCTGATAAGGGAGATTCAGATTAAAATCAGAATCTCAAGACAGCAAGTGATTGAAGATTATCTGTATAGAGATACAACCCTACTGTGTTCTAATTCAAGAAGCTTTGAAGAAAGCCAAGGGAGGTTGATCTCTGCCAAGTTCTTCCAAGAACTCATCAAGAAACCAGTCAACTCATCTCTCTCTTTCAGAGTTGTGGTTATAAACTTTGTAAACATTATGTTTTGTAGGATCCTAAGGGATCTGAGCTATAAGCCTATTTTATAAAGGCTGAGTGTAGGAGACAGTATGCTCTGAGTGTAGGTCTTGTTAAAGACTGAGGTAGGGCCTAGTGCCTGAGTTGTAGGAGACTTTGTTCTCTGAGTGTAAGTCTTGGTGAAGACTGAGTGGTAGGGCTTTTGTGCCTGAGTTGTAGGAGTGGGATCACTCTGAGTTATAGGAACCTGTTTGGGGTTCTGATTTATAAGATCTGAGGATCTGAGAAGAAGTGAAGAAGTTAGGTCGAATCTAGTACACTACTAGATAGGCGAAGGGGGAAAGTGGATGTACCAAGACCTTGGGGAACCACTATAAAATCTGTGTGTACTCTGTGTGTGATTAATTATGTGATAGCTGTGTTATCTGTGCTGAATTGCTGTAGAGAATTGCAAATACAGGTCTTATAATTCAGTATTTCTGCCTTTAAAGTTAAAAAGATTAAGTTCACCTATTCACCCCCCCCTCTAGGTGATTAGGCACTAATTCTTTCAAGTGGTATCAAAGCGAGGTTGCTGAAAAAGGACATAACAGTCTGAGTAAAGATCCTTGTTGGAACACCCTATTACTAATTTGGGTCAGGATCACTATGTCTTTAGAAAACCTATTTTTGACCTCATTGTATAGATCTAAATGTCAATTAGAATTGAGTGTAAGAGTTAGTAGTTAGGTTTGGAAGCTGCCCTCAAGACCAAGGTTTCTCAGTTTGGAGACTAAGTCATTTCGTCGAGCTCAGTACGACGAATCGTCGAACTCCAATCGACGATCGTTTAGCTCAACTTTGACGGATCATCGAACCCCATTCGACGATCGCTGAGCTCAACTTCAACAAATCGTCGAACTCCATTCGACGATCTTCGAGCTCAGTTCGACGATCTTGGCTCCAGTATTGATTCTCTATCTCTGAGCTCAGTTCGACAATAGTGGAGCTCAGTTCGACGTTTTTCTGAAGAGTTAAATGATTTTCAAGATTCAAAATTCAGACAGTTAAGGAGTTTTTGTCAGCAATTAATTCAGAAGATCTTGTACCCGTTTTCATTTATTCTCGAGCAAGTTTCAAGGGATTATCAAGGAATGTTTCATTGGACTTTCCCCCAGAAGACAATTGCAATTAAGGATGTAATCAATGACAGGCTAACGACTATTCTGGACAGAGGATCATTTCTATTCAGAACAAAAGGAATAAAAGATAAGATTTTTTTTGGAATTCCTGAGAAGAAGAGAGTGCACAAGAATAAGAAGAACAAAATATTCTCTGCAACAACTCTTCTCTGAAACAACATCTTTCTCAACAACAATCACTCAAGAGAAAAAGAAAGAGAGCTATAGACATTCTCTGTCTCAAAGAATTCACACAAGAACACCATCACCAAAAGGAGATCAACAAATCTGAAATCTTCAGATCTCTTTTGATTCAAGTGTTCAAGGCCATCATCATTCAAGACTCCAGACATCTCACATTTCAGCTGTTGCTGAAATCATCATTTGCTAGAGATCAATTTCTGAAGGCCTATCACCCTACTGCAAAGCTTCATTTCCTGAACAACTACAGATCTCAGGTGGAGCTTTGACAACATCAATATCCACATAGTCTTCTCAGCTGCTTTGAGAAAGAGAATACTTACATCACTCTCTCATCCCCACCTCTATAAAGGGTTTTTCAAACTCCCTTCAAAAGTTTGTGTTTGGTTTTTGAGCACCTTATCAAAAGCTCATTGGTGGCAAGACACCTGATCAAAAAATCTGGTTTGGTTTTTGAGCACCTTATCAAAAGCTCATTGGTGCCCAGGACACCTGATCAACTCATCCTACAGTGGATTCCTACCTAGGGTGGTAGAAGAGTGAATGTACTCAAGTTTAGGGGAACCACTATAGATCCTTGTGTCTTCTGGTTGCTTGTGTTTCTTTTATTTCTGGCTGTAACTTGTGATTAGTTTCTTTTGTAGACTGTGATTTTTCTGTGGTTAGATTTACTATTTGCTTCCCTGTTCACTCAGATTACAACAACTGTTGTAAATAGTTTTTAAGCACCATACTCTATTCACCCCCCTCTAGAGTATATCAGATCTAGCTTGCACTTTCAATTAGTATCAGAGGGAGGTTGGTTAAAAATACCACATCTCAGTGGTTGCACAGGCTATCACCTGAACCTAAAGATCCCTCTAGTTAGATTTGCTTTTTTAGATTTTGTTATTAGATTATTTCTTCACAAATCATGGCCCAAAACAAAGATTATGCTAGCACCAGACATCCAGTGTGCAATCTGTCTAAGTTTGCACTTTGGAAAGCAAGGATTAGACTCTACATGAATTCTATTGACGATGACATTTTTAATTCTGTTTTGACAGTTTGTCCAAGACCTCCAGAGAACACAACCACAAATGCTGTTCCACCTCCATTAGGAACAATGCTGATATCAAGAAGTGGAAAGTAGCAGATGCAAAGGCTATGAATATCTTAGCCCAGACTATGTCTGATGACATTTTCCAAAAGGTGGCTGAATGTAATTCAGCAAAGGAAATCTGGGATAAGCTCTCTGAAATAGTCTCAGGATCAGCTGATGAAAGAAAGGACAGGAGGTCTCACCTCATATCCCAATATGAGAACTTCAAGAAGGGAGAAGCTGAGTCAGTTGGAGATATGTATAATACACTCAGTCTAATAGTCAATGAACTCAAGACTTTGGATAAAGAGATCTCACTGACTGAACTAAATGATAAAATCCTAATGTGCTTCCCAAGCACTTGGGACTCAAGGATCTGGCCAATCAAGGATGCCAGAAGTCTGAATGAGATTACAACAGAAGCTCTCTTGGGCAAGCTCAAGTCTTATGAGTTGCTCATTAAGAATAGAGAAGAAGAGCAGAAGGCTGCCTCACCAGCCACAAGAAAGGAAAAGACAATAGCTTTCAAAGCCACTGAAGATCAGCCTGAAGACAAGGTCACAGGCAATGATGAGCTGCTTAGTCTATTGGCCAAAAGATTTTACAAGATGACCAGAAAGGATTTCAGAAAGAGATCATACAAAGAGCATGATAAGCCAAGGTATGATAAGTCAAATAATAAAGAAATTGTTTGCTTTGGTTGCACGAAACCAGGCCATATTGTGCCTGACTGTCCAGAAAACAAAAACAAGGACAGAAAGGATAAGAGAGAAAGAAGAAAAGATAAGGACTTCAAGAAGAGTAGCAATGGCAAACCCTCCTCAAGCAAGAACAAACAAACAAGGAAGTGATTTGTTGCTGAATCCTGGAGTGAGACTGAAGAGGAATCAGAAGCTTCATCCAGCTCAAGTGATGATGAGGATGATGCTGAAGAGAAGGAGTTCTGCATGATGACAATCAATGCCTCTCAACACAATTCTGATGCAGAAGACTCAGAGTCAGACTCAGAGACTCAACTTGAAGAGGACCAGGTAATTAGTTCCTTTGATTTCAATTCTGAGGATTTTAAGTATGAATTTAAAGCACTGTGCTTAGACTTATTAAAATCTGAGAAGGAAATTATCTCTCTCAGAAATCAATTGTCTGAACACAGTTCCTTAAAATCAGAAAACCTCAAACTCTCTGAGGAGTTGGAGTGCTGTAGGGAGCAGATAGCTTCACTGAAAGGTGAGATATCAGAGGACAAGAAGCTTGAAGAATCCCTTAATGGGAGAAGTATCAAGCTGATGGACATCACAAGCACAGTGAACTCCAGATTCAATAGTACACTGGGCTTGGGTGCTTCATCCAACCAACCTATAGTTCTAACAAGCTCAATTAAGTTTATTTCTGATAAAGGGAAGGGAGTTGTAGAGGTAGCTAGGAAAAATTCTGATCTACCTAAGAAAACCAAGTTCCAGCAGAAATCGTCGAACGGAGCTCGACGATCGCCGAACGCAGATCGACGATCTCAGGCAAAATCGTCGAACTCATGTCGACGATCTCTAATCCCTGAACTCTGCCACAGTCGACTGTCGAACGGAGCTCGACGATCTGACCCAAGATCGTCGAGCGCAGCTCAACAATCGTCGAACAGAGATCAGAGCTTTGGAAATTCTTTAAAAGGGTAAATCAAAATCCAATCCTAGGGGTCCTTCATCCCAAAGCTTTAATCCTTATACTGAATGGATAATACCTCCAAGAAGATATCATCCTGAAGGTTATAAGAGTCAACCTGGGATGTCTTTTCTTTCTGAATTTAAAGTTTATCAACCTAGGCCCAAGGTAAACTGGGTCAAAAACAAGTGAATTATTTTATGTGCAGGTGAAGACCTATCCAACATCAAACCAACAATGGTATTTGGATCTTGGGTGTTCAAAGCACATGACAGGAAATAGGGACAATCTCACATCCTTTAAAGCCAAGCTTGGACCCAAAGTCATATTTGGTGATTCAAACTTTGGACAAACTAAAGGATATGGTGCAGTCCAGATTGGGACAGTGACATTCAAGAAGGTAGCCTATGTGGAAGGACTGAAGCACAATTTGATCAGCATCAGTCAGCTATGTGATGAAGGCTACCAGGTGACTTTCAACAAAGCCTTGTGCAAGATCAAGTCAGAGGACAACACAACTGTGTTGACAGGTAAAAGGAAAGGTAATATCTAATTAGTAGAATTTCTTTCAACAGAAGTAGATATTTGGCTGTTTAACTCTGTTGGTAGACCTAATGTATTATAGCATAAGAGAATAGGACATTTAAACCTTAGAACCATTGCTAGGCTATCCAAGGATAACTTTGTTAGAGGACTACCTTCTGGCCCCTACAAGAAGGAAGGACTCTGCAGGGCTTGTCAATTAGGCAAGCAAACTAAAAATAGTTTCAAGTCACTTAATAAGAGTGATTCACCTAGGATTTTGTATCTGTTACACATGGATCTTTTTGGACCCATTATAGTACAAAGCTTAGGAGGGAAATCTTACACTTTAGTAGTTGTCGATGACTTCTCTAGATTCACATGCGTGTTGTTTCTGAGGAAGAAGTCTGATAACTTTAAGTGTTTGACAGAGTTTCTCAAATGTATACAGATTGAGTTCAATACTCACATTGCCCTGATCAGAAGTGATCATGGGACAGAGTTTGATTCTCTTCTTATGCAAGAGTTCTGTCAGAGTGAAGGGATCATGCATACTTTCTCAGCTCCTAGAACTCCTCCACAAAATGGGGTAGCTGAAAGGAAAAATAGAACCCTTATTGAATCTGCCACTACATTGTTGTCAGATGCTCACCATCCTCTATCTTTTTGGGCAGAGGCAGTGAACACCTCCAACTATGTGCTGAACAGAAGTTTAATACATAAACTAAAGGGCAAGACTCCCAATGAATTACTCAAAGGGAAGAAACCTAAAGTTGATTATTTTAGAATTTTTGGTTGTATTTGTTATATTCATAATAATGACAAGAGATATTTAGCAAAATTTTAAGCTAAAGCTGATGAAGGAGTGTTTCTGGGATACTCCATGATCAGTAAGGCTTATACGGTATATAATAAATCATCTCTTAAAATTGAGGAATCTGTTCACATATCATTTGATGAATCTAACATGTCTTTCAAGGAGAAGAATACTTCTACCATAGAACCTTTGCAGGTACATTCTCTTGCTGAAGATTTGAACAGGTTACAGATTACTCAAAAAGTGGAAAGCAGTGAAGATGAAGAAAGCATTCAACATATTGAAGAGAAATAACTTGAAGAGCCAGTTGTTGTACCACAAGAGGAAACAACAACACAGGTTGGTGAACAATCAACACCCCCTGTTGATTTAGTAACATCAAGAGACCATCCAATTTCCCAAGTAATTGGAGATATCTCAGCGGGTGTGCAAACCAGAAATCAGGTCAACCAAAACCTGTTGCACACTTGCTTCCTATCTCAAATTGAACCTCAATCCATTCAAGATGCAGAGCAAGATCCACACTGGATCATTGCAATGCAAGAAGAGTTGCATCAATTTGAAAGGAGCAAAGTTTGGGAACTAGTGTCAAGGCCTAAGGATCACTCCATTGTTGGAACAAAGTGGGTGTTCAGAAACAAATTGGATGATCAAGGAGTAATTGTAAGGAACACGACAAGGCTAGTTGCTCAAGGATACTCTCAAGAAGAAGGCATAGATTATGACCAGACTTTTGCACTAGTTGCAAGATTGGAAGCCATCAGAATCTTCTTAGCTTATGCAGCACACAAAGGCTTCAAGGTATATCAGATGGATGTAAAGAGTGCTTTTCTTAATGGAGACATCAAAGAAGAAGTCTATGTCACACAACCTCCAGATTTTATCTCTCCAACTCATCCTGATTATGTTTTTAAATTGAACAAATCATTATATGGTCTCAAGCAAGCTCCTAGAGCATGATATGAGACCCTAGCATGCTTCCTTCTGAAAAATGAATTTATAAGGGGTAGAGTAGACCAAACTCTTTTTATTATAACCCATAAGTCTCATACCCTACTAGTACAGATTTATGTGGATGATATTATTTTTGGCTCTACTGATTCAAATTTGTGCAGAAGGTTCTCCAACCTAATGCATTCTAAATTTGAAATGAGTAGCATGAGTGAGCTATCCTTCTTTCTAGGATTGCAAGTCAAACAACATGCTGAAGGCATCTTTATTTCTCAAACCAAGTATGCAAAAGAATTGGTTAAGAAATTTGGTATGTCTGAAGCATCTTGTATGAAAACACTCATGCCTACTAATGCTGTATTGGATGCTGATGAACATGGGAAACCTGTTGATCAGACAACATATAGAGCAATGATTGGCTCTTTACTGTACCTTACAGCTAGTAGACCTGACATAATGTTTGCTACATGCATATGTGCTAGATTCCAAGTAAGCCCTAGAGAGTCACACCTAACATTAGTAAAAAGGGTTCTCAGGTATGTAAAAAGTTGTCCAAATCTAGGTCTCTGGTATCCTAAAGATTCAGCATTTGATTTAACTGGATTTTCTTATGCTGATTATGCTGGATGCAGAATTGACAGGAAAAGCACCAATGGAACTTGTTAGTTTCTTGGTGACAGACTTGTCTCTTGGTTTTGCAAGAAACAAACTTCTGTGTTAACTTCAACTGCTGAAGCTGAATATATGGCTGGAGGCAGTTGTTGTTTACAAATATTGTGGATTCAAAACCAACTCCTAGACTATGGCTACAACTTAGAGAAGTCAAAAATATTTTGTGATAACACCAGTGCTATTTCTATAGCTTAAAATCCAGTCCTCCATAGTAGAACAAAACACATAGAAATTAGGCATCACTTTTTAAGGGATAATGTTGAGAAGAACAAAATTGAACTTCAATATATCGCAACTGATTTGCAAAGGAGAGATATTTTCACCAAACGCTTGGATGAAAAGAAACACACCTTCTTCCTAAATCAGTTAGGAATGTTAGATGGAGGAAGTCTAAAATAATATCCAAGATTTTAAAACTCTAAAAATGACCAAGACTAGGCAAACATCTTGATTTTTCTAGTGTCTAAAGTGTTTCTGGTCTCTGAACTGCGCTCCATGATTTTCCCCCAGATCGTCAAACGGAGATCGATGCTTTCCGAAATCGTCGACCTGAGTTCAGCGCTTCTCAGATAGTCTTCAACTTTCTCTCCAGTTCAACGATCGTCAAACTACGCTCGACGATTTTGTTTTCTGAACTATCGTCAAACAAAGCTCGACGCTCTCCAATATCGTCGAACGGAGATCAACGATATTGAAGACCTTTCAGATTCCTTTAGAAGCCCCGATCGTCGAACTGAGTTCAACGATCTTTCCTTTTCTGTGTCGAACCCTAATATAAAATTCATTTTTCGGCCGTCGTTCTCCTTTTGCGCTTTAAATCTCTCTGCAAATTTTCTCTTTCCCTCCAAACTTCTCTACACTTGGTCGTTTGTTTGTTGTTTTTTGCAGGTAACAATAGCCGTCTCAGTTGCCGTTCTAGCCGCAATGAAGTTTGATGCAGGATTTGATATAGACATGGAGTCTTTCAGCACCAGTGATCAAATCTTACAAGACATTCTGGAACTGTTCAAGGAACAAAAGCTTGTTATTATCATGTCCACAAGAATCAAATTGGCTGCTGATGAGATCAAGGAGTGGGTCTATACTGCCCACAATCAGGACCAAAATACAGTGGTTGGTTCAATTTCTGGAACCCAGGTCCCTCTGACTTCTACTATTCTGACAAAAATTTTTGGATTGAATTCTGGAGAGGATTCTGCTGAGTTGTCAGGAGAAGCATTTTCTGAATTACTTGCTAGAATGGGTCATTCTAATGCAAACCCTAGCAAGCTACTGAAAAAGAATTTGGCTGTTGAGTACAGGTTTTTAGCTGATGTTGTGGGAAAAGTCTTGTTGGCCAAGCATTCAGCACATGATACCATCTCCAGGTATCAGCTGTGTTTGATGGGTGCTATTGTGGATAAGAAACATTTAAACTGGGGAGATATTTTCTTTGACCTGATTAAGAAGAAAATAAATAAGAATTTTGTGAATTATGGAAGGATACTAGGGCTATTTCTTAAAAACAGATGCCCTGCACTGCTAGTCTCATCTGGGATGCACATCAATGCCTCTAAGAGGCTGTCCTGTGCCCTGTTTGGTAAATGGGACAGACAAATAGTGAAGCCCAGCAGGCCCTCTGCAAGCACCACTTCAGGCACAAGGACTCTTGCAGTCTCTTCCTCTCAAGTCTCTGCCCTTGCAGAAGACTTGCCTGCTGCTTCCTCTCCTCCTCCACCTCTTATCTCCTCTCCACCAATCACATCCACCATTCAAATTTCCCCCACAATCATTATCTCAACCCCTTCTCCAACTTCAATTTCATCTCCAACTGTTATTCCCTCTCCAACTCTTCCAATAACAGAAGAAATCTTCCACCCATTACATCACTACCCTCACCCAGACATTGACACATCATCCCACATTCCATCTTTCACACTTCTGGATGATTCCTTCATGGATGATTCACCTTCATCCCCTCCTGATCCACCCTCTTCATCCACATCTTACCAACAACTTCTGCAAGATATCATTGATCAACCCTCCTTCACACCTTCTATTTCCATTCCACTATCTTCAATTTCAATAATCCCCATATCTCAACCTTCCTTTCCCCCATACACTAGCTCTCCACCAACATCTCTAGCTGTTCCACCTACAGTCTCTACCTCTGCTCACATCCCTGTTGAGCATGTAGATCTTCCAGCCTTAGTTGACAGACTTTATGAGCTGATAGCTCCCAGTCTATCACTTTTGTTGGAGACCTCCATGGCTCCACTCCTAAAGTCAGTTGCAGACCTTTCTGCCAGGCTATCTTCTCTCATTCCTCATGCAATCCCTTCATCTGGGTGCCTTGATCCAGTCTTGACTGAATCTAGGCAGGGGGAGATGACTCATGAAGTGGTAAGATTGCCTGCAGCTACTGTTACCTCAGCTCAAGCTCCAGCCTCAACACCACAAGTTACAGTCTTCTCAGTGGACCTCAAGTCCTTATTATCAGATTTTGATTCAATATATTTCAGCTGTCTTCCAGTAAGCACTGCAGTCCAGCCATCTGAAGATCTCTCCAAGGCCATTGTGCCCTTTTCAAGCTATGACACCAGTGTTATACATTCCTTTGTAAATTTAGTTTATGCTGCTGCAAATGTTGTTGTTTCTGTTTATTCTGATGCTGCTGATGTTTCAGTTTCTGAGGATATGCAAACACAGACATTTGATTTTGAGCCTACTGTTATTGCTGATGTTATTACTGCTGTTATTACTGATGCTAAAACTATTGTATCTGAAAGTAGTGTTTCTGAAACTGTTATCTCTGTATCTGTTGTTGCCCCAGTTACTGCTGTTACTATTGCTGCTGTATCTTCTGAGATTGTTGCTCTTGAAAGTTTTGTATCTGCTGATGCAATCTCCTCTGCTAGTGCTGCTTCTATTTCTCCTTCTACTGCTGCTGCTACAATTACTGTCACTACTGTTCCATCTGCTCCAACCCAACTTCAAAAAGACTATCTGAAAAGTATTGATGCTTTATATGATAAACAAAGCTCTAAAAGTGATTAGTTCAGAACTGATTCTGATGAATCTTCTGCTACTATAGCCAGGAAAAGAAAAGTAAGAAGCAAAGCTATGAAAAGAGTTCCACCAGCTAAAGTCAAAGATACCAATGATATTCCCTATTATATTCTTCATGACTGCCCTATAACTGAACATTGGATGCAATATTCCAAGAATCAACTAAAGCCTATGAAGAAGAAGAGGAAATATGAGAAAGGTTCCTCTCAGTTCCATCATCCTCCTCCACCTCCTCCTCCTGATGCAGGTGCAGGTGGTAGCTCTGCTGTTCATCCTTTTGCCAGAAGCCAAACCCCCTATCAGCCTCAAGGAAGATCTCAATATAGGGGGAGCCAATCCAGAGGATATCAATCTAGGAGAGGAAATTATAGAGGAAACCAAAGGGAATTCCAAGTTTACTCCAAAGGATATTCTAGATAGCATCCATACTCAAGGGAAGGACAAGCTTCATCTGATACAACTTCAGGCCCTTTTCCCTACAAGCTGAAAGAATTAGTCTCATCCAGAGCTCCTCCAGATAATCCTTCCAACAGATATGAACCTCCAGTGCCTTTTGAGGATCCAGAGAACAATCCTACTGCATAGACTGCTAGGATGAAAGAGTTAGCTGCTTTGGACCAGATTAAGAAAGCCAAAGAGCAAGGCAAGGACACCTCTAGTTTCACTATATTGTTAGAACAAAGAAAGAAGGAACTTGAAAGATATGCTTCCAACAAGTTTTTTGATTCTGAAAGATACATGGAGCTACACCCTGAAGTTGTGGTATCAAGGCCTAAACAACAAACCTCTCTAGGTGCAGCTGATGACAGAAGATCAAAGAAGGAAGCTCTTGATCCAAATAGAGAAATAAATCTTATAAAGAGCAAGGAGAAAGAGTAATTCTGTAAGGTGCCAATTATTCTGATTTCTGATTTGTCTGAGATATTATATCCGTGATTCTGCAATATTGTTGTTTGTTATATTGTTGCTTTGTATGTTGTTTTAATCTCTCCAATTTCTGTAAATAGTAATCCTAACCCAAATAGGGGGAGATTGTTGGAACACCATATTACTAATTTTGGTAAGGATCACTATGTCTTTAGGAAACCTGTTTTTGACCTCATTGTATAGATCTAAAGGTCAATTAGAATTGAGTCTAAGGGTTAGTAGTTAGGTTTGGAAGCTGCCCTCAAGACCAAGGTTTCTCAGTTTGGAGACTAAGTCATTTCGTCGAGCTCAGTACGACGAATCGTCGAACACCAATCGACGATCGTTTAGCTCAACTTCGACGGATCGTCGAACTACATTCGATGATCGCTGAGCTCAACTTCAACAAATCGTCGAACTCCATTCGACGATCTTCGTGCTCAGTTCGACGATCTTGGCTCCAGTATTGATTCTCTATCTCTGAGCTCAGTTCGACGATAGTGGAGCTTAGTTCGACGTTTTTCTGAAGAGTTAAATGATTTTCAAGATTCAAAACTCAGATAGTTAAGGAGTTATTGTCAGCAATTAATTCAGAAGATCTTGTAGCCGTTTTCATTTATTCTGGAGCAAGTTTCAAGGGATTATCAAGGAATGTTTCATTGGACTTTCCCCCAGAAGACAATTGCAATTAAGGATGTAATCAATGACAGGCTAACGACTATTCTGGACAGAGGATCATTTCTATTCAGAACAAAAGGAATGAAAGATAAGATTTTTTTTTGGAATTCCTGACAAGAAGAGAGTGCACAAGAAGAAGAAGAACAAAATATTCTCTGCAACAACTCTTCTCTGAAACAACATCTTTCTCAACAATAATCACTCAAGAGAAAAAGAAAGAGAGCTGTAGACATTCGCTGTCTCAAAGAATTCACACAAGAACACCATCACCAAAAGGAGATCAACAAATCTGAAATCTTCAGATCTCTTTTGATTCAAGTGTTCAAGGCCATCATCATTCAAGACTCCAGACATCTCACATTTCAGCTGTTGCTGAAATCATCATTTGCTGGAGATCAATTTCTGAAGGCCTATCACCCTACTGCAAAGCTTCATTTCCTGAACAACTACAGATCTCAGGGGGAGCTTTGACAACATCAATATCCACATAGTCTTCTCAGCTGCTTTGAGAAAGAGAAGACTTTCATCACTCTCTCATCCCCACCTCTATGAAGGGTTTTTCAAACTCCCTTCAAAAGTTTGTGTTTGGTTTTTGAGCACCTTATCAAAAGCTCATTGGTGGCAAGACACCTGATCAAAAAATCTGGTTTGGTTTTTAAGCACCTTATCAAAAGCTCATTGGTGCCCAGGACACCTGATCAACTCATCCTGCAGTGGATTACTACCTAGGGTGATAGAAGAGTGGATGTACCCAAGTTTAGGGGAACCACTATAGCTCCTTGTGTCTTCTGGTTGCTTGTGTTTCTTTTGTTTCTGGCTGTGGCTTGTGATTAGTTTCTTTTGTAGACTGTGACTTTTCAGTGGTTAGATTTACTATTTTCTTCTCTATTCACTCAGATTACAACAACTATTGTACAAAGTTTTTAAGCATCATACTCTATTCACCCCCCTCTAGAGTATATCAAATCTAGCTTGCACTTTCAATCATGTAGACAGAATCAGAATAATCAAGAATCAAGAAAATGGGTTCTACTGAGAATCACAAAGAGCTAGGATCCATGAAATAGCCAATCTGCAGAAAAGAAATTTTTGGCATATGGAAAGAGAGGGTTAGACTCTTTATGGAAGCATCTGACCCAAGAATATACATCACAGTCAAAGAAGGGTCATATGTGCCAATGAAGATTTCCATTTTAGATGCAAATCAGAAAACTCCCAAAGACTATTCAGAAATGACTAAAGATGAGATTATTCTGTCCACAATGGACAAGAGGGCCCAGAATATTATTATAAGTGTCATTGATGATGCCACTTTTCAGAACCTAATACATTGTAAAACCTCAAAAGAAATATGGGACACACTAATAGTTTACATGGAGGGATCTGAAGAGGTAAGACAAGACAGAAAGTCTTTGTTAAATCAGGATTATGAAAGCTTCAGACAAGGAAAGTCTGATAGCATTACTGAATGATACAAGAAATTCTATAGGATTGTTAATGAGTTGATGTCCTATGGAAGAGAATTCAGCAACTATGAGCTGAATGACAAGTTTTTAAGATCCCTGACTAAGGACTGGGATACCAAGATTTGTGTCATTAGGAAAATGGCCAAATTAGCTGATATACCTCCTCCAACCTTATTTGGAAAAAACTGCTATCTTATGAAATGCAGTTAATGGTTAGAAATGAGGAAGAGAAGACTACTAGAGTGGAGCACAAGGAAAGAGCTGTGGCCTTCAAGACTGAAGCCAGTAGGAAGTATAGAAGCAAGTCTCCATCTCCACCATAAATAGTTGCTGATACTGCTTCAGAAAATTCAGAGAACCAGAACTCAGACAACAGTGAAAGTGATGAGGATTTTGCTGCCTTTATAATGCAGTTTCAAAAGTTTCTGAAGAAGAAGCAGTGGAGGTCTAAGCCATCCACTTCACAGACAAAAGATGACTATTATCAGAACAGGAAGTCATCAAGGAATGACAAAAGAAAGTCCAAGTCAAGTAAAAATACATCCTCAAAGATAGTTTGCTATTGTTGCAATAGACAAGGACATATAGTAGCTGACTGTCCAGAAAAGAGGAAGGAGTCAACTGTGTAACACCCCCTATCCGTCACATAGCATATAGTAGTAGGTCCGGCCGGGGCCCGATGCCGTATGCCACAGACAGACCGGGTGGTTACTTATGGAAACCATCCAACCAATCTCAACGTCCTACACAGAGCATTCTAGCAGAAGCAGTTTATAAAAGTTGCAATAAAGAACCCAACATTAGAGCCTGAATGTCCACTAGTACAGAATAGGAATGTTATATAAAATACTCAAAATAAGCCTTAAGGCCTTACAAAATGTTTCACTTCCAATTACATGTTTTACAAACCATGGCACGCAGGCCGGTCACACATGAATAAAGCAGTAAACACTTCCAATTAGGCCTTCAAGGGCCGGCTTCGCATTCATGCTTTAGCCCGCTATTGACCGCTTGGTCCAGCTGCACCTGCAAACAACATACCACCGCACGGTGGCAAAACAAGGCAACGGTCAGCTATGCTGACCAAATTATAACGATCCCGCCCCCAACTCGGGGCGGCGATGCTCCTTCCCTGCATTTCATTAGCATAAGCGAGCAATGTATATATATAGCCATTTCATCACAGACGTTGGCTCGCACGGCCACACGCCCCGTGCTCTCAGGGCACATTCTCGGTGAACCGGTCGATGTCACGTCAATTAAAGCCATAGACATTCCGGACTCACCACCGCCACATAGACGGCCAAACCTATGAGCAATTTGTCTTCCTGGCCTGGGTCACGACAATTTAAGCCATTGACCGCTGAAGACCCTAATCTATGCCAACGGTAAGTGCCACGTGCCTTTAGGTCTCTTGAACCGAACGACATAGAACGGGTACGGTTCCATCTAACCCGTGCTCACATCGCAACGATAATTTAAGTCATTTGCGCGGGTCAAACTTCCACCGAGTCCCATTTCCATCACAAGTCACATAACCCGGTTATGTTCAAGTTGGCTCTCAAGCCACCAAGTTGGCAAGATCTCGTATCCGCCCAGTTTTCCGGGTGCACCTTTGGGTTAGTCCCCAAGGCTCCCTGCTGCAATCTACCGTGTAGAAAACCCGAAAAGCAACCAATAGCACGGAGTCTTCTCCGGCATTATGCAATGCAACATCACCGATCCAGACCAACATGTCCGAGTAGGCTTCACACATCATGCCTATGTCCGTTCTCGCTTACGGACTCTAAACAATGGGGACTTCACATATCTACCCGAATTAACGCCTCCAACTCTCCGCAAACTCGCGAGAGCGGGCTTCCTATGCAAAGAAAGAGAGCTACTCATGCTCAAGATGAGGATCGTTACCCTAGCGTTCCTCTTTGGCGCCATTGAAAAGTAATCGGATGAAAAGCACCGCACTAGCTTTGCCTCCGTGGATCCGGAGTCGGCTTCCGATTCAGAGTTTCGAAGCTCCTCCAATGGCGAGATCTAGCTCCTTCTTCCTCCCTTGGCTCTCCTCTCTCTTTAAGGCTTTACAAAGATAACACTTAAGAAAAAGTGAGGGTTTCTAAGTCCAATCCCGGGTATATCCCTTCAGGAACAACCCCCAGCCGTTGGATCTCAAAATAAGGAAACAAACGGCTTTGATTCGGGACTGAAATGTCCAATCTGGACCGAACACGGCCTGGCACACGCCCATGTCCAGGGCCGTGTGCCTCATTCGCCGTCAAAATCGAATCACCTGGAACCTCACATGGGTATCGAACACGCCCGTGTTCGAGCTGACACGCCCGTGTTCCACCTGACACGGTCGTGTGGCCGGCCGTATACCACATCATTTTTCCCCAAAATCAACCCGAGCACTGCACGGGTTCTAGGACACGCCCGTTTCCTTACCCGTGTCACCTCAACACGCCTGGACCCCAGGCCGTGTACACGGTCTCGACACTCGACACTTCGTCGAGCGAAGATCGTCGACCTACGGACACGGCCTTGGACACGCCCGTGTCCTAGGCCGTGTGCCTTGTCTCGACACATTGTCAACACCAAAGTGTCGACTTTGTGGCTAAGTGTGGACATGGGTCGACACGCCCTACGACACGCCCGTGTCGCAGGCCGTGTGCCCAGTCTCGACACAATGTCGTGACCAAAGTGTCGACTTCCCGGGACGAGTGTCGACACGGGTCGACACGCCCTGCGACACGCCCGTGTCGCAGGCCGTGTGCCATGTCTCGACACTTCGTCGAAGCAGAGTGTCGACTTCGCGGCTAAGTGTCGACACGGGTCGACACGCCCTGCGACACGCCCGTGTCGCAGGCCGTGTGCCCAGTCTCAACACAATGTCGAGACCAAAGTGTCGACTTCCCGTCTCAGTGTCGACACAGGCTCGACACGCCCTGGGACACGCCCGTGTCCCAGGCCGTGTTCCTGCTGCCAGAACCCAAACTGGCCCAAAACGTCCCTCTTTGCTCCTTTGAGTTTCGGGGCGTTACAACTCTCCCCCTCTTAAAAGAATTTCGTCCTCGAAATTACATAAAGGAAAGACATGTACAAAACCAAAATTTGTACCTGAGCGGAACAACTCGGGATACTCGTCAAGCATAGTCTGCTCTCGCTCCCAAGAGAGCTCCTCACGACCGCAATTGTCCCACCGGACTTTGACCATCCTGATCTGTTTATTGCGTAGCCGCTTGTCCTCCGAGTCCTCAATCCGCACGGGCTTGACCTTAGTCGTCAGCCCACTATCCACCGGTACTTGATCAACCGCGATCACTTGCGTAGGCTCTTGCACCGCCTTCCGAAGCACCGAAATGTGGAATACATCATGTAAACCACTAAGCTCCACTGAAAGCTTCAACCTATAGGCCGCTTCACCAACTCGCTCCAGAACCTCAAACGGTCCAAGGTACCTCGGGCTTAGCTTTTTCAATCGTCGCACCCGCGAGACACCCTTGAACGGCTTGATCTTTAGGTACACATAATCACCCACAGCGAACTCCACGTTCCTGTGCTAAGTTCTTTAAGTGCGAGTTTTGGTTATATATGTTGAAATTTGTGAAGTGGAAATGGGTGACAGGACAGGCCGCGCGGCCTGTGCGGACAGCTTTGGCGGACTGGGCGGACTGGGCGGACTAAGGTTTGCGGCCTGGTGAAAAGTCTGGTGGAAGCCGGCTGTGTTCTGAGCGGGTTGTTGCATGGAGTCCGCGGATTGGTGCGGCCTGGTATCTGCGGATAGACAGGCTTGCGGACTGGTGCATTGCTCAGTGGCCGCGGGTGCATGCTTGCGCTGTTGGCGGGTTGGTTCGAGTTCGCGGGAAGCCTTGCGGACTGGTGTGTCCGCGGTTTGGGCTGTTGCGGACTGGGCCTTGAGCTTGGCTGAGGCCTTGTCGAGCTCAGGTGTTACAGCAGGTCTTGCTGTGGAGACCGGTTGGCGGACTGATGCTTGGAGTCCGGCTTGGTGCTACTGCGTTGGACAAGTGCGAGGAGCTTGCGGACTGGTTGCGGTCTGTGCTAGGGTGTTTGGCGGACGGGACTTTGTGTCCGCCATGCTCGCACTGGCCCTTGATGGTTTTGGACTTGGTCACACATTGTGCCAAGTTCATGGTGTCCGCCGTATCCGCCAAGTCCGCTGTGACTGAGCGGACTGTTGCTGTTTGCCTTTGGTCGTGGACTTGTGGCGGATTGAGGTGTGAGTCTTGCGGACCGCCTCGGGTTGGTGCGGACTGCCATTGAAGAGGGTTTGCTGTCCTGAAGAAGTTGGAGCTTTGCGGGCTGGTACCTTGTCCGCTTAGCTTGGGCAGACTGGAGAGGGTTCGTCAATGG
Source organism: Platanthera guangdongensis (assembly GCA_039583875.1). Taxonomy (NCBI): domain Eukaryota; kingdom Viridiplantae; phylum Streptophyta; class Magnoliopsida; order Asparagales; family Orchidaceae; genus Platanthera; species Platanthera guangdongensis. The sequence continues at coordinate 102,193,044 of CM077157.1, forward strand.
TTGCCTTGCTCCTGGCGGTTTCCCTTGGTGACTGGCTAAGTCCTCGCGGACTGAGCGGACGGTCGTTTGTGTTCGCGCGGACTGGGGCGGTGTCGCTATCTCATGGGCGGTGACCACACTCCTCACCTGGCCTATAAATAGGACCCCCCTGGCACATCTACAGAAACCTAAGTAACGTGAGTGAACAGTAAATTGGGTTGGGCGAGTGCTGCGGTCTGTGCTTTCCAGTCCGCGCGGATTGTTTCAGGCTGACGGTTTGCTGTGTGCAGGTCGCGCGGATAACTTCAAGGAGCCAGGAGTTTGGCTGTGACTTCGGTCAGTGCTTGGAAGTGTGCGGTCTCTGCGGACTCAGCAGGAGGTCGCTCTGCGGCTTGTCAGTTCTGTTTCAACTTTCCCAGCTTCAATAACCTGTCCGCCGGCTTCAGGCGGGTAGGGGAGTTCCTCAGTTCGGGTTCAGCAGGAGGCGAATAACGGTCTGTCCGCGCGACCTCGCGGTCTCGGCGGACTCCGTGGTATTCGGCGGATTGCAGCATAGCTTGGGCGAGCTCAGCGGTCTCGGCGGTCTCGGCGACCTCGCGGTCTCGGCGGACTGGAGTGCTGTCCGCCCGGCTTGTTTTTTGGTTTCTTCTGTTTACAGCTGTAATACTAGCGAAATCATGTCTCGCTATGTATGCCTCGGATTGTAAAGAAGTGAATGCATAATAAGATCTTCTTGTGCTTCCATTGTTTTGTTGGGTGCAACCTCTAGTCCTTGGGTTTCCGCAGGTTCAGCGTGCGAACTGGGTAGTTCCGAAGATATTAATTTGGTGTTTGGGCTATCTTGCTGACCACGTTGAGAAAATTTAACATGGTATCAGAGCCAGGTTTCTGAGGTTGCGGAGGTTCAGTTGCGTGAGCGGAGGTCAGCCAGTGTTGTTACTCAGTGATTGAGTGGTGATCAACCTGTGTTGTTGCTCGGAGCTGCTGAAGTGTACCAACAGGTGATTGCAATGGAAGGAAGCTTAGCAAGAGGTCTGGGCATTGAACTCTTAACATCGACTAACTATAAAAAGTGGAAGTCGTGCATGAAGAGTTATCTTCTAGGCGAGGAGCTGTGGGAAGTTGTCGGTGGAGACGACAGACAAGAAGTTACTGCTGCTTTCGGTACTGCTGACCAGGTGAGGCTCTGGAGAAGAACTAATGCTAAGGCAGAGTTCGTTCTGAAGAGAGCTGTCTCTCCGGAACTGTTTGATCACATCATTGGATGTGAGTCGGCTGCTGATATTTGGACAACCATTGATGAGTTGTTCAATAGGAAGAATGTGGCGCGGCTTCAGTTCCTGGAGAATGAGTTGGCCAGGGCAACTCAGGGAGACCTTTCCATCTCCAGGTACTTCTTAAAGATGAAGAGCTTGTGTGCTGAGCTGTCGGCACTGGATCCTGAGGAGCCTATCTCTGAGGCAAAGATGAAAAGGCACATTTTCCGTGGCTTGCGGAAGGAGTATGTGGCCTTTGTTACATCTGTTCAAGGGTGGGCTACTCAGCCGTCGTTGCTGGAGCTGGAGAATCTGCTTGCCTCGCAGGAGAGCTTAGCAAGGCAGATGGCTGGAGTGAATCTGAATCAGGAAGGCAGCGAGGCTCTCTTCTCAGGCAAGAAGAAGGGATGGGAAGGGAAGAAGAAGAAGAAGGTGCAGGCCGCTGTTGAGAAGGAGGCTTCAACTTCATATCCGTCGGAGAGGAGCAATGCTCCTAAGGACTGGAAGAAGAATCTGAAGTGCTACCGGTGTCATCAGCGAGGGCACTTCAAGCAGGACTGCAAGGTCAAACTGCAGCCTGGGCATGCTGCGGGAAAGGAGGAAGCTTGCTCGCGAAGTGAAGAAGCAGAATGGGGAGGAGCTTTCATGACGGGCACTTGTGTCCGGGCCTTATCTGCTGAGGTCTTCAACAGCGAGTGGATCGTCGACTCCGGGTGTGGTCATCACCTCACCGGAGACAAGTCGAAGTTCACCTCCATGCAGGCTTACTCAGGTAATGAAGCTATTATCACTGCTGATAATACTGTTTATGCAGTAGAGAAGGAGGTGGTCGTGTCTGTGGGTAGTGATCAGGGGCCACTCACGTTAAGGAGTGTGTATCACGTGCCGGGCATGAAAAAGAACCTCTTCTCGGTGACCAATGAGGTGGACACTGGGTATCACGTTCTGTTTGGGCCAACAGACGTGAGGTTCCTTCGCAACGTATCAGCGGTGAAGGCTGATGTTGCTCATGTTGGGAGGAGGGTGAAGAACTTGTTTGTTCTTTCCACTAGTGCCTATGTTGATAGGATGAGAGCCAATGATAGTGCGGCTATCTGGCATGAGAGGCTGGGGCATGTTGGCATGGACAAGCTGAAGGCAATGACGAGTAGAAGTCTGGTGAGGGGGTTGCCGATGTTGTCCTCCTTTGGTGATGGGCATGTTTGTGCGGGCTGTCAATACGGTAAGGAACATCGCCTTCCGTTTGATAAATCTCAAACAAGGAGCAAGAAACCATTGGAGTGTATTCATGGCGACCTGATGGGACCGACTGTTACTGCCAGCCTTGGTGGAAGCAAATACATGCTTGTCTTGGTTGATTACTACTCAAGGTATACTTGGATGTACTTCTTAAAGGAGAAGTCGGAAGCCTTCCGTTTGTTCGTGGAGTTCAAGGAGTTGGTAGAAGGCCGGCTTGGCTTGCGGATTAAGAATTTTAGAACTGATAACGGGGGAGAGTTTGTCTCTTCCGAGTTTTCTAACTTCTGCAGGAAGCACGGGATCCAACGAGAGCTTACTTGTGCTCACACTCCACAACAAAATGGGGTAGCGGAGCGAAAGATCCGTCATCTGACGGAAACCTGCAAATGCTGGCTGCATGCGAAAGATATCCCGAGGTCTTTTTGGGCGGAGGGAATGTCTTGTGCTGCTTATGTTATCAACCGGATGCCACTCAGCCCTATCAACATGAAGACTCCCATTGAGCTGTTGCTGAAGGAGAAGCCGAGTGTTGGACACCTTAGGGTGTTCGGTTCAACTTGCTACGTGCATGTCCCGGATGCTTCACGGACAAAGCTGGATGCGAAGGCAAGGAAACTTGTCTTTGTTGGCTATGATGAGCGGAAGAAGGGATGGAAGTGCATGGACCCTGTGACGAAGAAGTTCGTGGTGTCAAGAGACGTTGTCTTTGACGAGCTGACGTCATATGGAGGTGGCTCGGTGGAGCTAACCGGAAGTAGCAAGGATGATGAAGCACCGGTGGAGGCTGCTGAAGGCTTGGAAGAGGAGCTTGCTGTTTCACCAGCAGCTCCTGTTGCTTCGAACTCCGAGGCTGAGCCTTCTGGCTCAGGAAGCAGGGGGAGCACTGCTCAATGCTTGCCCCAGGTAGGAGTGGAGCCTGAAGAAGCAACGGAAGCCGTGAGCAAGGAGCCGTGTCTTCGGAGATCGAAGAGGGTGGTTAAGCCACCGGCTCGGTACTGTGATGGGAATGCAGTGAGCTTTGTCTCCTGCTTCTTTGCAGGTCCTCTGGATGAGCGAGAGCCTGCAAACTTCAACGAGGCCACTGGAGTGAAGGAGTGGGAAGGTGCCATGAAGGAAGAGATTGATGCTCTGAAGAAGAATGAAACCTGGGACCTTGTGCCCAAGGTTGATGGCATTACTCCGGTTACTTGCAAGTAGGTATATAAGTTGAAGAAGAAGGCTGATGGGAGCATTGATCGTTTCAAGGCTCGCCTGGTCGCTAGAGGATTCTCACAGCAGTATGGAGAAGATTATGAGGAGACATTCAGTCTAGTTGCGAAGATGACATCTGTAAGAGTGGTGATCGCCTTGGCTGCTAGCAAGGGATGGAGGTTGTGGCAACTTGATGTGAAGAATGCTTTTCTTTACGGAGAGATTGACAAGGACATATTCATGGATCAGCCGCTTGGTTTTGTCTCTGAAAAGCATCCGGACTATGTCTGCAAACTCAGGAAGGCTCTCTATGGGTTGAAGCAAGCTCCTCGAGTGTGGTATGGGAAGATTGCAGAGTACCTGCAGTTCTGTGGATACCTGGCTTCTAACTCGGATTCAAGCTTGTTCGTCAAGAAGAAGGGAGAGCTAAGAGTCTTGGTCCTACTGTATGTGGCTGATATGATCATCACAGGGAATTCGGAGGAGGAAGTAGCAAGGCTCAGGGGAGAGCTTGCTATACGCTTCGAGATGAAAGACTTGGGAGAGTTGCATCACTTTCTTGGTCTGGAAGTGGAGAGGAAGGAGTGCGGGATTCTCATTAGCCAGAAAGGGTATGCTGATCGTATTGTGATGCGGTTCGGCATGGGCGAAGGGAAGAAGTGCTCTACTCCACTGGAATCTGGGCTAAAGCTTCGACGAGATGAGGGAAGGGTTCTTCATGATCCCTTGGTGTTCAGGGCTCTTGTTGGGAGTTTGATCTATCTGACGATTACAAGGCCGGATATAGCTTATGCTGTTGGCCGAGTAAGTCGATATATGGCTGAACCAAGGAGTTCTCATCTAGTGGCGGCGAAGGGAATTCTGAAGTATGTCAAGGTGACATCTGACATGGGACTCCTCTATGGAAGGGATGCGGAGTTTGCGTTGCTCGGGTACACGGATGCTGACTATGGCGGTGATTCGGATGATCGAAGGTCTACTTCAGGTTATGTGTTCACTTGCGGTTCAGCTAGCATCTCGTGGTGTAACAAGAAGCAGGACTCGGTGTCGGTTTCAACCACGGAGGCGGAGTATAAGGCTTCGGCCTTGGCTGCTCGGGAAGCCGTTTGGTTGAGGAGACTCATAGAGGATGTTCATGAAGAAGTGCAAGGGCCTACTTTACTCCGGGGTGACAATGAGAGTGCTCTCAAACTGGTGAATAATCCAGTGTGTCACGCCAGGACCAAGCATATAGAGATTGATCACCACTTCATCAGGGAGAAGGTGTTGGAGGGGTCTCTGTTGGTCGGGCATGTTCGGAGTGAAGATAATCTTGCTGACATCTTCACGAAGCCGCTGTCGAAGGGTCCCTTTGAACGCTTGCGCAGCTTGCTGGGCTTGGTCACCACTTCTCACTTCAAGGGGGAGTGTTGAAATTTGTGAAGTGGAAATGGGTGACAGGACAGGCCGCGCGGCCTGTGCGGACAGCTTTGGCGGACTGGGCAGACTGGGCGGACTAAGGTTTGCGGCCTGGTGAAAAGTCTGGTGGAAGCCGGCTGTGTTCTGAGCGGGTTGTTGCATGGAGTCCGCGGTTTGGTGCGGCCTGGTATCTGCGGATAGAGAGGCTTGCGGACTGGTGCATTGCTCAGTGGCCGCGGGTGCATGCTTGCGCTGTTGGCGGGTTGGTTCGAGTTCGCGGGAAGCCTTGCGGACTGGTGTGTCCGTAGTTTGGGCTGTTGCGGACTGGGCCTTGAGCTTGGCTGAGGCCTTGTCGAGCTCAGGTGTTACAGCAGGTCTTGCTGTGGAGACCGGTTGGCGGACTGATGCTTGGAGTCCGGCTTGGTGCTACTGCGTTGGACAAGTGCGAGGAGCTCGCGGACTGGTTGCGGTCTGTGCTAGGGTGTTTGGCGGACGGGACTTTGTGTCCGCCATGCTCGCACTGGCCCTTGATGGTTTTGGACTTGGTCACACATTGTGCCAAGTTCATGGTGTCCGCCGTATCCGCCAAGTCCGCTGTGACCGGGCGGACTGTTGCTGTTTGCCTTTGGTCGTGGACTTGTGGCGGATTGAGGTGTGAGTCTTGCGGACCACCTCGAGTTGGTGCGGACTGCCATTGAAGAGGGTTTGCTGTCCTGAAGTAGTTGGAGCTTTGCGGGCTGGTGCCTTGTCCGCTTAGCTTGGGTGGACTGGAGAGGGTTCGTCAATGGTTGCCTTACTCCTGGCAGTTTCCCTTGGTGACTGGCTAAGTCCTCGCGGACTGAGCGGACGGTCGTTTGTGTTCGCGCGGACTGGGGCGGTGTCGCTATCTCATGGGCGGTGACCACACTCCTCACCTGGCCTATAAATAGGACCCCCCTGGCACATCTACAGAAACCTAAGTAACGTGAGTGAACAGTAAATTGGGTTGGGCGAGTGCTGCGGTCTGTGCTTTCCAGTCCGCGCGGATTGTTTCAGGCTGACGGTTTGCTGTGTGCAGGTCGCGCAGATAACTTCAAGGAGCCAGGAGTTTGGCTGTGACTTCGGTCAGTGCTTGGAAGTGTGCGGTCTCTGCGGACTCAGCAGGAGGTCGCTCTGCGGCTTGTCAGTTCTGTTTCAACTTTCCCAGCTTCAATAACCTGTCCGCCGGCTTCAGGCGGGTAGGGGAGTTCCTCAGTTCGGGTTCAACAGGAGGCGAATAACGGTCTGTCCGCGCGACCTCGCGGTCTCGGCGGACTCCGTGGTATTCGGCGGATTGCAGCATAGCTTGGGCGAGCTCAGCGGTCTCGGCGGTCTCGGCGACCTCGCGGTCTCGGCGGACTGGAGTGCTGTCCGCCCGGCTTGTTTTTTGGTTTCTTCTGTTTACAGCTGTAATACTAGCGAAATCATGTCTCGCTATGTATGCCTCGGATTGTAAAGAAGTGAATGCATAATAAGATCTTCTTGTGCTTCCATTGTTTTGTTGGGTGCAACCTTTAGTCCTTGGGTTTCCGCAGGTTCAGCGTGCGAACTAGGTAGTTCCGAAGATATTAATTTGGTGTTTGGGCTATCTTGCTGACCACGTTGAGAAAATTTAACAATATAAGGTTGCATTTTTGGACCATGAGATTAGTGGTGATGGGTAGCAGTGGATCTGTCGAAAGTTGAGGCCATCAGGGATTGGACAGTTCTGAGAACCATGGTGGATGTCAACAGTTTCGTTGGACTAGCCGTGTACTATAGGTGGTTTGTGAAAAACTTATCGCGAATAGTTATGCCCCTCACTTCTCTGACTAGTAAGGACTAGAAGTTTGTGTGGACTAAGGAGTGAAACCAAGAGTTTGACACCTTGAAGGAAAGGTTGATGTTGGCTCCAATCTTAAGTCTTCCTAAAGGGACCGAAGGATTTGAGATTTTCAGCGACACGTCGGGTTATAGTATGGGTTGCGTGTTAGTACAACATTGAAATGTAATAGCCTTTGGTGCTAAACAGTTGAAACATCATGAGAGGAATTAACATGTCCATGACTTGGAGTTGGCAGCGGTAATTTTTGCGTTAAAGTTATAGCAGCACTATATGTACGATGCAAAGGTGGAGATCTTCACGGACCTGAAAATCCTAAAGTATCTTTTGGATCAAAAATACATGAATATGCTGCAACACAGTTGGGTCTAGTTCCCTGGGGACTATACAATGGTGATTCAATATATGCCAGGCAAGATAAATGTTGTGGTCGATGCCTTGAGTAGAAAATATTCTGGACAAGGGAATTGAATTGAAGCTCACGATGAGCAGTTGGTGCGGGACTTTGAGTCGCTCAGCATTGAATGTGTAGCAAGGGGAGAGTCTAGCATTGCTCGGTTAAACTGGATCGAGTTGTAAATTGACTTACTCGATCGTATCTGGGAAGCGACCAGTGTGGATGCAGATTTCCAGCCATTTGTGTTGGAAGCTCAAAAAGGTGAGGGTAGTACCTAAGAGATGGTTGGTCTGATATTAAAGAAGGACGGAAGGGTTTGTGTACCACCCATTTCACGAAGTACTCCATTCACCCGGGAAGTACAAAGATATACTTGGATATGAAGAAATCCTTTTGGTGGTCTGGGTTGAAGCGATATGTAGCTTTGTACGTCACTCAGTGCCAAACCTATGCCTTAGTGATGGCTGAGTGTCAAAAGTCGGGCGGTTTCATAAAGTGACTTCTCATCCCTGAGTGGAAATTTTATGATATCTCCATGTATTTTGTGCAAGGCTTACGTCGATTGCAGTAGGGTAACAATGAGATTTAGGTGATTGTGGATGGCTTGACAAAAGTGGCTCACTTCATTCCAAATCGGAAAGAGGACAACATGGAGAAGCTGGTGGAATTATATGTTTGTAATATTGTGCGGTTTCACGGGATTCCAAAGAGTATTGTTAGTGATCGTGTTAGACGATTTACGTCTAAGGACTGGAGCTAGTGTAGAAAAGTCTGGGCACCATTCTCAAGTTTAGTACCACATTCCTCCTAGAATCGATGGTCAAACAGAAATGACAAATCACACAATGGAGGATATGCTGAGAATGTGTACCCTTTATTTTGGGATGAAGTGGAAAGACCACCTCTTCATGATAGAGTTTGCCTACAACAATAGTTTCCATGCATGTATCAAGGTGGCGCAATATGAGGCTTTGTATGGAAGGTGGTGTCAAACACCGATGTTGTGTATAGAGGCGTGATATACAAAACTTTTGCGAAAGGAAGTAGTGGTCGATGCTTGTGAGTTGGTGCGAACAATTAAAGAGCAAATGAAGGTTGCTCGGGATCGGAAGACGAAGTATTTCAATTTGTGCCATAGGAATGTGGAGTTCGTGGTTGGCGACTTGGTCTTTCTAAAGATTAAACCATTCTAAGGCATTCAGCGGATTCGCTGACTCAAGAAGCTGAGTCCGAGGTTTTTAGGGCCGTTCGAAGTTATGGAACGCATCAGAGAAGAAGCCTATCGGTTGGATTTGTCCACAGAGCTGAGTAGATTACATGATGTTTTCCATGTCTTAGTTTTAAGGAAAGCTTTGATGAAGATAAATGTTGTAGTCGAATTGGCGGCAGTGCCGTTGGAAGAAGACTTGAGGACGAGAGTTCACTCGGTTGGCATAGAGGATTCAGAAGTTCGGCTGTTGCAGAAGAAAGAGGTTAAGCTCGTGAATGTGCATTGTGATAACTGCAGGCAAGGTGAATTCTCCTGGGAACGTGAGCAAGCAATGCAAGAAGACTTTTCAGAACCTTTTGCATTAGGTATGCTATGTGTTTGAGTGCATGCAAAATTTCAAGGATAAATTCTTTTAAGGGGGAGAAGTTATAACACCCTAGTTTTTTAGAACATGAGGATCTAGGAGATAATGCGTGGAGGTAGGTAGCTATCGCCCGACAGTAGCTTTCTTTCGTCGAGGCCAGACAATCAAGATGAAGCGTCAAGTGGTAGCGCACACGTTAGTTAGCTCCATCTCAGCAGTAGCCCCTTTTCGTCAAGAAGAAAGCTGTTGGGTCCATTGATCACAATGTCCTGAATTTGAAGAAGGCCCACAAGTCAATTGTATACACATGAATGTATTTGATGCTTTCCCTATGTTCAATGTATGCAGATTGTTTTTTGTTCAACTGATTTGACAGGTTGTCTAAGTCACAAAGACAGATGTACTCAAGACAGGATGCGGGCAAACCAAAAATCTAGCTAAGTCCAAAAGAATTGAGTGTAGGCAGTTTACTCAACCACAAGAGGCTAAAAGCATCGACTAATGTTCTGGCATTCGAAGTCTCAGTATTGCCAAAGTAGAAATTGTGTTAAGAGCAGAAGCATTCAGTGAAGTCAGTTCACTCTATGACAAGAAACAACAGCGTCGACAGAATACCGAACAGTCAAATCTGCATTGTTGCTGTCAAGAAATCTGTCTAAGGTCAAAAGCGTTGACTAAAGGCATTTCACTCAACGCCTACTCAACAAGGATTCTGTCTAAGGATAGAAGCGTTGAGTGAAGGCAGTTCACTCAACGCCTCATCCAGAAGCCAGACAAAGGCAGAAAGCATTGAATGCAAGAGGTGCTCTCAAATGAGAGGGGCACAGGTCGACATGGTTCAAGAGGAGCCACCAGGTCGATTGTGTCCGCCTCCAGCATGATGTTACATTAGAAATCCGCTCCGTTAGTAGATTAAGCATTGTGGGTGAAGCCGTAATCACGACCGATAGTCCGATTCAGTGATGTTGCTTGACGAACACTATAGGGATTTTGCTAGAAATACATTTGTGGCAAGACGTCGTTTGTGATGCTTGCCCTATCTTTTGTGTAAGAATGAATGATCAGTTAGGGTGAAATTAATATGATTGATTGATGTGCGAAGGCGCGGCTTTGTATTTATTATCGGCTGGCTAGCCTGTGATATTGCAAGTCATGTATGGAGAGTGTCCCGAGGAGACAAGTCCCCTTCTATGATACTGACGAGAATTTTAAGCTTTGGACAAGCCCGAGTGATGAAGCCCACGAGTGGGTGTGGTTAAGCAAGGGTTCTTAGTATCGATTTGTTGGTGTGACAGAACTCAGATGAGAGTCAAAGCTTGCAGGTAAGCCCGGGTTTGGAGACCCACGAGCAGGTAGGGCCTATGCAATAGTTTCATGTGTGGTTTGAACGCCGATGGGGGAAAATGGAAGTACCCGTGTGATTTGATGTGATAATGCATGATGATGTGCTAAAATCATATGTAATATAGGGTGCCTTGGGTGAAACCCAGGATTTCATACATGCTGCTGTTAGGCCCCTTTTATTAAATGTTCAACTTAGAAACATGTTTTTTTTGTTTTGGACATCCAAACATGTTTCTTTACTCTCAATCTTTTTGTACATTTGCATAGGAAATGCTGACCTGCAGGGTGATTGAGTGCCCCGGGGTCCACTAGGGATGGGCAGGAGGAGATGTGTTAGTTACATACTTGAGGTCAGCCTTTGCTGACCCTCGTTATAACAAAATTTACCGGGCAAGAATCACAAGATGGAAAAAGCTCACCAACCAAAAGGTCTAAGCCCCATAAAGTGTACTCTCTGCTATTTGCATTTGAGGTGTTTAATGTTTTGCTCCATGAAGTGTAATCCAGCTTGCATGTCGAGGTATTCTAGGAGTGCTAAGGCACGTTTCTCTGTTTGTTATTGATTTAGATTTTGGCATTTCATTGTTGTATGGCCTTAAGGCCGTTTTGGACTCCTATGGTTGTGGATAACTTCTAGTTTGTGTTGTGTATCTGCTGTCTTGTTTTCTGAGTTTTAAGATGTGTAGTTCTTTATATAAATTTATAATGCTAAAGCTGTGGAGTCTGAAAGATAGGGGATAGACATGATTTACTCTTGGTGGGGTGAATATAGTAATTAAAACATTTTGGCTATTTTGAGAAATTATCAGAGTAATAAAATAGATGATACTATAATAGTATAACAGGAAATACAAACTAAACTAAACTATCACAGTAAAGCAAGAATAGAAAGAAAATAAGCAACCAAACAACACAAGAATTTTATAGTGGTTCCCTAAACTTGGTACATCCACTCTTCTACCACCCTGGTAGGAATCCACTATCAGGTTTTTGATCAGATGACTGCCACCCCAAGATCTATGTCTAGAGAGATCTCACAACCCTTTAGGCTTTTGATCAGGTGCCCAAAAACCAAGAATAAACTTTTGAAGGGAGTTAATAAACCCTTTGTACAGGAGATTAAGAGAGAGTTGATGGTATCTTCTCTTTCTCTAATCAACAGAGAAGACTAGTGGATTGTTATTGTCAAAGTTCCTTCTTAAATGATGAATGGTTCAGAAAGCCTGCAGCCTTGCTCAGGGTGTAGGTTTTCAGCCTTGTCTTGAAATGATCCAGGAATCTTCTGACTGATTCAGAGTTGTTGTCCTTGAATATTCCTGGAGTAGAATTTGAAGAAGACTCTTGATATTTATTTGTTGTTCTTCTTCAGTCTTCAGTAAGAACAATGGGAAAATAGGTTGTTTTCTGCACAGAGATTTTCTTGTATTTGTGTATTCTCTGTTAGTCCTCTGGTAGTTCTTCTTGCCGTCTGAAAAGAGAAAAACTTCTTTATATTCTGCTGTCAAATTCTCCTTTGAAATTTTGAATTCTAAGCATTGATTGTTGATCTGTCTGGAGAATGAAAATGGCTGGAGAATATAATCTTTAAAGAGTTTCCCAAACTATCCAAATAAATTAAGCAAGTAATTAACCCTGATGAAGACCATAAGTAATGCTGCCAATAACGGCTATATGCAGCGGAATATAAGCATTAATTACACAGAAAATAACTGCAAAATAATATAAGAAATAAGGAAAGAAATAAGGAAAATCTCTAAGTCTGGGACTGGATAGAAATCGTCGAGCTCTAAATAGATTTTGTCGACCGGAGTTCCAAGTTCGTCGAGTTGATAAATCTTGTTCGTCGACCTGAGCTCACTAAACTGTATTCTGGAAATAGCTTGCCAATTCTGCGTTCACAGTTCGTCAAGCAGAGAATCTGTCTTCGTCGAGTTGAGTTCAGTGAAAATAAACTGGAAAGAATCTTTTGAAGCTGAACACCAGATTTCGTCGACCTGAGCTCGAATATCGTCGAGCTCAACTCAGAAAATTAACTCTGAGTTCGTCGATCGACGATCGTCGAGTTGAGTTTGAAGAATTTCGAACTGATAAATTTGAACATGAATTCATTTAAGTCTTGATCTACTGAGGTCTTCTGCTGGATGGTCCATGAAGGTTGAACCTAATGACTAGCATTAACTCTAGGACTTATACACTTGACCCTGGCTATACAATATCGGTCAAGCTCATCTTAATTAGTGAACCTAGCCCAAATCCAAATTATGGATCCAACAATCTCCCCCTATTTGTGTGAAGTTAGTAATATTAACAAAAGAAATTAATTACAAAGAAAAAATAAAATATGTATGGAAGAAAATGAAATATCCAGCAGATATGTATACAACAAGTCCTTCATGATTAACAAAATAGAGTTCAAAAATTAAAACTATATAAAACAGTCATTTGTTCCTCTTTGCCTTTTCTTTATTAGCTTTGTCAGAACTTTCAGAGGGCTGTCTGAATTTAATTTCTCAGTTTGGATTTGCACCATCACTTTTTGACATAGTCATATCTGTTGCTCCAATGATATTGAGAGAAGTTGCTCTTGGAACTATAGCCTCTGGATGCAAATTCATATAATCATCTACATTGAAAAACTTGTTAGCTTTGTCATACCTTTTTAGTTCATCTCTCCTGTAGGAAGACATTGTAGTATACTGTGATGGATCTTTGCCTTCCTTTTTAGCTTTATTTATGAGAGAGAGTCCAACTAATTCTTGAAATTTGGCCATTTTAGTAGTTGTTTGTTGTTCGGGATCCACGAAAGGAATTGGAGGAGATTTTGGTTTTTTTTGGAATATTATCTCTTTCAGATTTATCAACTTCAGATGCTATCTGTTGCTTGTCTGGCTTCTGATGTTGCTGATGTTGTCTGCTACTAGAAGTATGTCTCTGCTGACTGCTCTCTTGGAATTGAGATATTGAAGATCTACCTTATTGCCTTTGGTAAGTTTGATTATAAGAGGTAGATCTCTGAGAAATATTCCCTGAAGCACCTGCTGCTGGTGGAGGAGGAGGAGTAGGACCTCTCCAATTCCTTTGAGAAGGAGGAGGAGAGTACCTTCTACTCTTTTTCCTGGCTTTCTGCTCATTCTTGGATAGCCACATCCAATTAGGCATCCATGGGTAAGGAGTGATCTTCTGCAAGATGTAGTAGGGAGTGTCTGCATTGGGATTGGGCTTTGGAATAGCCTTAGCAGGAGCTTTTCTTTTCCTAGCAACTTTCTTCTTTGCTTTTGAATCATCAGACTCATCAAAGTCTTCATCATCATTGTCATCAACAGATGATCCTGGAGGATTATCATATAAAGCATCAATTTCCTTCAGAATATCTTTGGATATTTGTTTTTCAGCATGAGGCTGTACAGGAATTACTTACTCTGTAATACTTTCAAAAACAGTCAGATTCTCTTCTTCTATATCAGGAAGAATGATATCATCTAGATTAGGTAAAGGTCTATCATCCATTTTATAGGTAGGAGGGGAGATAGCCTTCAGAGGAGAAATAGCCTTATAGGCTAATTCAGTTAGTGGCTCTACTTCTATAAAATTTGCCTTTAGTTGCATAGCAACTGCATGGCTTATTGGAGAAGTATAGGGGACTTTAGCCATAGAATGCTTCGTGCAAACTTCTGGAAGATGATTCAGATAGGCTCTATCAAAAGAATTTAGTAAATGAAATTAATCTACTGTGTGATTGATAATATAATCACCAACAGTTATAATCTCTGCATTTTCTACTACTGCAACTGTACAGATCATATCAAAATCAAAATCAGCATGTGTCACAACTTCCGTAGTCATATGTACATCTACATCTGCAAATGTCTACAAAACTGTAATATCTGCTGCAGCTGGAGGAGAGGAAACTGGAACTTCTTCATTGGATATCTCCCCCTACCTGGTTTCAGAGGGCCCTGAAGCCAGGCCACTAGAAGAAGGGACAGTGGAGGCAGCAGAAAGGATGGCAGATATGGATGTAATAGAGTCAACAAGAGGTTTAATGGCCTCTGATATAAGGTTTGAGATAAGGGGATTGAGGAGTTCTAGAAGAGAGGGAAGTGAAGGGGAATCCATTTCCATAAACTCAGAGTGTGTCTGAGTTGATACATGGAGGATGGATGATGAAGGGAAAGTGGTGATGTCTGGCATTGGCTCATCATGAGGAGAAGGAGAATTTATGGGAGATGAGAGTAGATGAAAAGATGGAATAGATGAGAGGTTATGGAGGGTAATGTCAGCAAGATGATGTGGTAATGGGGATAGAGGTGGTGTGATGTGTTATGGAGATTGAACTGGTGTGGGTAGATGTTCAGGAGATGGGATTGGTGTTGGTGTATAAGAAGGAGATTGAGTTGGTGGAGTTGGATTATGAGGATGTGATGTGGATGGCTGTTGGAGGGTTGGTGAAGGAATGGAAATTTGTGGAGGTGTAGGAATCCGGGTGGATGGAATGTTGATGGAGGGGACAACTTCCGGAGGTGGGGGATCAGCTGTCACAGCTCTTGTATCTTTAGAAGTTCTGGAGGAGGTTAAAGCCTTGTATGGCATTGGAATTATTCTCTCCTATATGCTGAAAAGAGCAGATGTAAGCCTCTTTGAGGCATTGATGAAGATGGGCTGTGAAACTAATAGTTTTGGTGCCTTTCCTGGAGGAAAATTCCCAGAATCCTCACAAAACACACTTCTTTCTTTGTGTTTTTCTTTTTGATCAAATCAAACAGAGCCTTTCCCCAATTAACTGATTTCTTATCAACCAGAGCACATATCACTAGAAACTGGTGCCTAGTGATATAGTCGTGGGTTGTATGCTTGCCTAGTAACACCTTGCCAACAATGTCTGCTAAGAGTTTATATGGAACAGACAAGTTATTTTTCAATAACTTATTGGTGTTTCCTCCTGAATGCCCCTTTTTGCGTAGCATATTCTCATATTCATCATTTGTCAATTCAATATCATCTTCTCTAGTAGCCAAATCAAAGATTTCACATAAAACTACAAGAGTGAGAATGACTTGGTTTCCGTTGATGGTGCCTATCATGGTATCTCCATCTAGAGATGTTGCAGTGAAAACCCATTCTCTGATTTCATTTCCTGCTATCTTGATTCGGTTTGTCATGAACTTCTTCAGATTCTGTTCCTCACACAACTGTAGGATGTCGATGAATATTTGATCAGTGTGAGAGAACGAGTCAAAATCAATATCAAAACCGATGTCGAACTTCATTGCTATAAGAGAGTTCGCTGGAATTACCATTGTTCGCCTGCAAAATAAAACAGAAAGATCATGTGTAAGGGGAACAGAGAGTGCAAGATGGAGATCGAAGAAAACCAAAATATATGGTTTTCAGAATTTGAAGCGGCAGACTCCGTGTGACGAAAAATAAAAATTCTTCGATTTGGGTTCGTCGAAATATTTTATTGACAAAAGAGTTCGTCGATCTCAGTCAGAAGAAGGGAAACGTTTTCATCGTTCTCAGGTTGACAAAAATTTTCTGAGGTAATATCTTCGTTCTCCGTTCGACGAAAAGAACTTCATACACAGCGAGTTCGTCGATCTTAGGTCGACGAATTTCTCAAGAACTTTTCTCAATTTGTCGATCTTCGTTCGAAGAACTATGGCAAATTCTTCGACCACAGACAGAAAATTAAATTAATGCATCTCCATTGATCATACCTAACTGATACATAAAGAACATATGTTTCTTCTCATCCAAGGGTTTGGTGAAGATATCTGCCTTTTGCAAATCAGTAGAGACAAAGGTGAGATTTTTTTTTATCTACACACTCTCTAATTAAATGATGTCTTACATCTATATGCTCAGTTCTACTATGATGCACTGGATTCTGTGCAATAGAAATTGCACTTGTATTATCGCAAAGTAGAGTTGAATTCTTTAAGTTGACATCATAATCTAGGAGTTGCTTCTGAATCCACAGCATTTATGAACAACAACTGCCAGCTGCTATATACTCAGCTTCTGCTTTTGAGGTGGACATAGATGTTTGCTTTTTGCAAAACCAAGACACTAGCCTATCACCAATAAACTGACATGTCCCTGATGTGCTCTTTCTTGTCCACTCTAAATCCAGCAAAGTCATCATTAGAGTATCCAGTTAACTCAAATTCTGACTCAGTTGGATACCAGAGTCCTAAATTAGGGCAAATCTTTATATATCTAAAAATTATTTTTAGGAAAATAAGATGAGATTATTTATGGTTCACCAGGAACCTAGCACAAAGACATGTAGCAAACATAATATCTGGTCTACTTGCTGAAAGATATAATAGGGACCCAACATTGGCCCTATATAATTTCTGATCTACAGGTTTCCCATGTTCATCAGAATCAATTACAACATTTCTAGCCATAGGTGTTTTCTTTGCTGAAGCATCTCCCATCCCAAACCTCTTAATTAGCTCCATTGCATATTTAGATTGGGAGAAGAAGATGCCATCAGCTGACTGCTTCACATGGAGACCAAGGAAGTAGGAGAGCTCACCCATGCTACTCATTTCAAACTTGTAATGCATGAGCTTGGAGAACCTTTTGCATAGTTTGGAATCTGTAGAACCAAATATGATGTCATCTACATATATTTGTACTAATAATATTTTATAATGATGATGCTTTATAGATAAAGTCCTATCTACTATGCCTCCAGAAAATTTATGCTCTAAGAGAAAGCTAGCTAAGGTTTCATACCAAGCTCTTGGAGCTTGCTTTAGACCATAGATTGTCTTTTGCAATTTGAAAACATAAGAGGGATGAGTAGGAGAAATAAAACCTGATGGTTGTTCTACATAGACCTCTTCTTTAAGTTCACCATTAAGTAATGCACTCTTGACATCCATTTAGTATACTGTGAACTTTTTGTAGGCAGCATATGCAAGGAAGATTATGATAGCTTCCAGCCTTGTAACAGGTGCAAATGTTTGGTCATAGTCTATACCTTCCTCTTGTTTGTATCCTTAAGCAACTAGTCTGGCCTTGTTCCTCATGATAAGACCTTGAGCATCAAGTTTGTTTCTAAATACCCATTTAGTTCCAATGACTGTATAGTCTTTGGGTCTTGGAACTAAATCCCAAACTCTACATCTCTCAAATTGGTTGAGCTCCTCTTACATTGCAATAATCCAGTGTGGATCTTGCTTAACATCTTTGATGGATTGAGGCTCAGTTTGAGATATGAAGCAGACATGAATCAAGTACTAGTGGAGTTGATGCCTTGTCTGCACACTAACTGAAATGTCTCCAATCACTTGAGATATGGGGTGATCTATAAGTGTGACAAGATCAGTGGGAGGAGTTGGTTGAGCAACAGCTTATGGAGTTAATTCCTCTTGTGGAATTATAATAGCTGTTGTAGGAAGTTCAGCCACTTCCAAAATTTCTTCTTCACTCTCTTCTTCAACTTGTGCAGAAGGATGTTATGGAGCCTCTTGGGTGAGGTTTAGATCATCCAATCTCTCACATAAGTGAGGTAGCTACAAAATGTTATTGGTAGAAACTTCTTTCTCCTTATAAAACATATTAGTTTCATCAAATAAAATATGAATATATTCTTCTATTTTCATTGTTGATCTATTATAAACCTTATAAGACTTGCTTACTTGGGAATATTCAAGAAAAATTCATATTTCAGCCTTGGCTTCGAACTTTCTAATGTGTTTCTTGTTACTATTGTGAATGTAACAAATGCACCAAAAATTTTAAAGTAATCTACTTTAGGTTTCTTTCCTTTAACTAGCTCATAAGGAGTCTTATTCTTGAGCTTGTGTATCAGACTTCCGTTCAGTACATAGTTTGCTGTGCTCACAACCACTGCCCAAAAGGATTAGGGCAAGTGAGCATCTGCAAGTAATGTGTCTGCAGATTCAATTAAGGTTTTATTTTTTCCTTTCAGTAATCCCATTTTGTTGAGAAGTTCTAGGAGCCAAGAAGCAGTGCCTAATACTTTCCTTCTCACTGAACTCTTGCATAAGAAGAGACTCAAACTCAGTACCATGATCACTTATGATCAATGCAACTGGAGTAGGGTACTCAATCTATATGTTCTTGAGAAAATCTGTAAGAACCTTGAAGTTATCTGACTTAGATCTCAGAAAGAATACCCAAGTGAATTTTGAGAAGTCATCTACAATCACTAAAGTATAAGATTTCCCTCCTAGGCTTTGTACAACAATAGGGCCAAAAAGGTCTATATATAGCAAGTATAATATTCTAGGTGAGTCACTTTTATTTACAGATTTAAAGTTGTTTTTAGTTTGCTTGCCTAACTGACAAGCTATGCAAAGGCTTTCCTTCTTGTAGGGGCAAGAAGACAATCCTCTAACAAGGTTGTCCCTAGAGAGTTTAACAATATTTTTCAAGTTTACATGTCCTAATCTCCTATGCCAAAGATCATTATTGTTACTAGTTTGATTAAATAGACATATTTCTGATTTAGCTGACTTAAAATTAATGACATAAATATTTCCAATCCTAGTACCAGTTAACACTACTTGGTTATCTATAGACGTAATAATACAAGAAATTTTGTTAAATGATACCTGAAATCTTTCATCACATAACCGACTTATGGATATAAGGTTGTGCTTCAGTCCACTTACATAAGCTAAATTCCTGAAGGTGACTGCTCCAATCTTGACCTTTTCATATCCTTCAGTCTGGCCACAATTGGAATCACCAAAAATTACTTTGGGTCCTTGCTTAGACTTGTAGTTCATTAAGTTATCCTTGTTTCCAATCATATGTTTTGAACATCCACTATCCAGATACCACTATTGCTCTATGGTGGGATAGTCTTTCAACTGCAATAAAATAGATTAGCTATTCTTGACCCATGTTACATTGGGTCCTTGTTTCTTTTCATAATTAAAACTGGAAATATATGAGTATTCAGGTCGGCTTTTATAACCAAAGGGATGAGATCTTCTAGGTGGAATTATCCATTGATTAAATTGGTTAATGGAAGATATTGGTTGATTATAAGTTCTGTATGAATTAAAGTTTCTGTTAAGATAAACTGGGTTCGACGAATTCTGGTAAGTTCGTCGATCTGAGTTTGACGAATGGGGATGAGTTCGTCGAACTCCACTCAGAGAATGAAAGTATTCATTCTCTAGGCCGCAATATCGTCGATCTCGGGTCGACAAACTATACTAGTTTTATCGATCGTAGTTCAACGAATAATTATAATAAATGTTTGTGTTCGGAGTTCGTCTACTTGATTTCGACGAACTGTACACATTTCGTTGATCTGAGTTCGACGAAATCTGTTAAACATTGTTATGGTTAGGTTTTTTCTTATTCTTTTTCTTTTTCTTATTCTTTTGTTTTAATTTTGTTTGTTTGACATTATTATCTATCTTTTCCTTGCCTTTTATGAAACAAATTTAATAGGGGTTGTTAAGATGTTCTTTTGAATCAGTCGGGGTTGGCTTGATGAAGCACTTAAGCCCAACTTGCCATTTAGCCTGGCATTTACTGTGCTTGTAATTTCCATCAGCTTGATACTTCTCCCATTTAGGGATTCTTCAAGTTTCCTAGCCTCAGCCAATTCAGTTTTTATCAAAACCGGTGTCGAACTTCATTGCTACAAGATAGTTCGTTGGAATTGCCATTGTTCGCCTGCAAAATAAAATAGAAAGATCAAGTGCAAGGGGAACAGAAAGTGCAAGATGGAGCTCGAAGAAAACCTAGATATATGGTTTTCAGAATTTGAAGCGGCAGACTCCGTCTGACGAAAAATAAAAATTCTTCGATTTGGGTTCGACGAAATATTTTATTGACAAAAGAGTTCGTCGATCTCAGTCAGTAGAAGGGAAAAGTTTTCATCGTTCTCAGGTTGACAAAAATTTTCTGAAGTAATATCTTCGTTCTCTGTTCGACGAAAAGAACTTCATACACAGAGAGTTCGTCGATCTCAGGTCGACGAATTTCTCAAGAACTTTTATCAATTTGTCGATCTTCGTTCGAAGAACTATGGCAAATTCTTCGACCACAGACATAAAATTAAATTAATGCATCTCCATTGATCATACCCAACTGATACATAAAGAACAGATGTTTCTTCTCATCCAAGGGTTTGGTGAAGATATCTGCCTTTTGCAAATCAATAGAGACAAAGGTGAGATTATTATTTTTATCTACGCACTCTCTAATGAAATGATGTCTTACATCTATATGCTTAGTTGTACTATGATGCACTGGATTCTGTGCAATAGAAATTGCACTTGTATTATTGCAAAGTAGAGTTGACTTCTTTAAGTTGACATCATAATCTAGGAGTTGCTTCTGAATCCACAACATTTATGAACAACAACTTCCAGCTGCTATATACTCAGCTTCTGCTTTTGAGGTGGACACAAATGTTTGCTTTTTTGCAAAACCAAGACACTAGCCTATCACCAATGAGCTGACATATCCCTGATGTGCTCTTTCTGTCAACTCTACATCCAGCAAAGTCAGCATTATAGTATCCAGTTAACTCATATTCTGACTCAATTGGATACCAGAGTCCTAAATTAGGGCAACACTTTATATATCTCAAAATTATTTTTAGGAAAATAAGATGAGATTATTTATGGTTCACCTAGAACCTAGCACAAAGACATGTAGCTAACATAATGTCTGGTCTACTTCCTGTAAGATATAACAGGGACCCAACAATGGCCATATATAATTTCTGATCTACAGGTTTCCCATGTTCATCAGAATCAATTAAAACATTTCTAGCCATAGGTGTTTTCTTTGCTGAAGCATCTGCCATCCCAAACCTTTTAATTACCTCCTTAGCATATTTAGATTGGGAGAAGAAGATGCCATCAGGTGACTGCTTCACATGGAGACCAAGGAAGTAGGAAAGCTCACCCATGCTACTCATTTCAAACTTGGAATGCATGAGGTTGGAGAACCTTTTGCATAGTTTGGAATCTGTAGAACCAAATAAGATGTCATCTACATATATTTGTACTAATAATATTTTATAATGATGTTGCTTTATAAATAAAGTCCTATCTACTATGCCTCTAGAAAATTTATGCTCTAAGAGAAAGCTAGCTAAGGTTTCATACCAAGCTCTTGGAGCTTGCTTTAGACCATAGAGTGCCTAATGCAATTCGAAAACATAAGAGGGATGAGTAGGAGAAATAAAACCTGGTAGTTGTTCTACATAGACCTCTTCTTTAAGTTCACCATTAAGTAATGCACTCTTGACATCCATTTGGTATACTGTGAACTTTTTATAGGTAGCATATGCAAGGAAGATTCTGATAGCTTCCAGCCTTGTAACAGGTGCAAATGTTTGGTCATAGTATATGCCTTCCTCTTGTTTGTATCCTTGAGCAACTAGTCTAGCCTTGTTCCTTATGATAAGACCTTGAGCATCACGTTTGTTTCAAAATACCCATTTAGTTCTAATGACTGGGTAGTCTTTGGGTCTTGGAACTAAATCCCAAACTCTGCATCTCTCAAATTGGTTGAGCTCCTCTTGCATTGCAATAATCCAGTATGGATCTTTCTTAACATCTTTGATGGATTGAGGCTCAGTTTGAGATATGAAGCAGGCATGCATCAAGTACTAGTGGAGTTGATGCCTTGTCTGCACAACAACTGAAATGTCTCCAATCACTTGAGATATGGGGTGATCTATAAGTATGACAAGATCAGTGGGAGGAGTTGGTTGAGCAACAGCTTATGGAGTTAATTCCTCTTGTGGAATTATAATAACCGTTGGAGGAAGTTCAGCCACTTCCAAACTTTCTTCTTCACTCTCTTCTTCAACTTGTGTAGAAGGATGTGATGGAGCCTCTTGGGTGAGGTTTAGATCATCCAATCTCACACAAGTGAGGTACCTACAAAATGTTATTGGTATAAACTTCTTTCTCCTCATAAAACATATTAGTTTCATCAAATAAAATATGAATATATTCTTCTATTTTCATTGTTGATCTATTATAAACCCTATAAGACTTGCTTACTTGGGAATATTCAAGAAAAATTCCTATTTCAGTCTTGGCTTCAAACTTTCTAATATGTTTCTTGTTACTGTTGTGAATGTAACAAATGCAACCAAAAATTTTAAAGTAATCTACTTTAGGTTTCTTTCCTTTAAGTAGCTCATAAGGAGTCTTATTCTTGAGCTTGTGTATCAGACTTCTATTCAGTACATAGTTAGACTTCTATTCAGTACATAGTTTGCTGTGCTCACAACCTCTGCCCAAAATGATAGGGGCAAGTGAGCATCTGCAAGTAATGTGCCTGCAGATTCAATTAAGGTTTTATTTTTTCCTTTCAGCAATCCCATTTTGTTGAGAAGTTCTAGGAGCCGAGAAGTAGTGCCTAATACTTTCCTTCTCACTGAACTCTTGCATAAGAAGAGACTCAAACTCAGTACCATGATCACTTATGATCAATGCAACTAGAGTAGAGTACTCAATCTATATGTTCTTGAGAAAATCTGTAAGAACCTTGAATTTATCTGACTTAGATCTCAGAAAGAATACCCAAGTGAATTTTGAGAAGTCATCTACAATCACTAAAGTATAAGATTTTCCTCCTATGCTTTGTACAACAATAGGGCCAAAAAGGTCCATATATAGCAAGTATAATATTCTAGGTGAGTCACTTTTATTTACAGATTTAAAGTTGTTTTTAGTTTGCTTGCCTAACTGACAAGCCATGCAAAGCTTTCCTTCTTGTAGGGGCAAGAAGCCAATCCTCTAACAAGGTTGTCCCTAGAGAGTTTAACAATATTTTTCAAGTTTACATGTCCTAATCTCCTATGCCAAAGATCATTATTGTTACTATTTGATTAAATAGATATATTTCTGATTTAGCTGACTTAAAATTAATGACATAAATATTTCCAATCCTAGTACCAGTTAATACTACTTGGTTATCTATAGACGTAATAATACAGGAAATTTTGTTAAATGATAACTGAAACCTTTCATCACATAACTGATTTATGGATATGAGGTTGTGCTTCAGTCCACTTACATAAGCTAAATTCCTGAAGGTGACTGCTCCAATCTTGACCTTTTCATATCCTTCAGTCTGGCCACAATTGGAATCACCAAAAATTACATTGGGTCCTAGCTTAGACTTGTAGTTGATTAAGTTGTCCTTATTTCCAGTCATATGATTTGAACAGCCACTATCCAGATACCACTGTTGCTCTATGGTGGGATAGTCTTTCAAATGCAATAAAATAGATTAGCTATTCTTGACCCAAGATACCTTGGGTCCTTCTTTCTTTTCATAATTAAAACTGGAAATATATGAGTATTCAGGTCGGCTTTTATAACCTAAGGGATGAAATCTTCTAGGTGGAATTATCCATTAATTAAATTGGTTAATGAAAGATATTAGTTGATTATAAGTTCTGTATGAATTAATGTTTCTGTTAAGATAAACTGGGTTCGACGAATTCTGGTAAGTTCGTCGATCTGAGTTCGACGAATGGGGATGAGTTCATCGAACTCCACTCAGAGAATGAAAGTATTCATTCTCTAGGCCGCAATATCGTCGATCTCGGGTCGACGAACCATACTAGTTTCGTCGATCGTAGTTCAACGAATAATTATAATAAATGTTTGTGTTTGGAGTTCATCGACTTGAGTTCGACGATCTGTACACATTTCGTCGATCTGAGTTCGACGAAATCTGTTAAACAATATTATGGTTAGGTTTTTTCTTATTCTTTTTCTTATTCTTTTGTTTTAATTTTGTTTTTTTGACATTATTATCAATCTTTTCCTTGCCTTTTCTGAAACAAATTTTATAGGGGTTGTTAAGATGTTCTTTTGAATCAGTGGGGGTTGGCTTGATGAAGCACTTAAGCCCAACTTGCAATTTATCCTGACATTTATTGTGCTTGTAATTTCCATCAGCTTGATACTTCTCCCATTTAGGGATTCTTCAAGTTGCCTAGTCTCAGCCAATTCAGTTTTTATCAAAACCGGTGTCGAACTTCATTGCTACAAGAGAGTTCACTGGAATTGCCATTGTTCGCCTACAAAATAAAATAGAAAGATCAAGTGCAAGGGGAACAGAAAGTGCAAGATGGAGCTCGAAGAAAAAATAGATATATGGTTTTCAGAATTTGAAGCGGCAGACTCCGTCTGACGAAAAATAAAAATTCTTCGATTTGGGTGCGATGAAATATTTTATTGACAAAAGATTTCGTCGATCTTAGTAAGAAGAAGGGAAAAGTTTTCATCGTTCTCAGGTTGACAAAAATTTTCTGAAGTAATATCTTCGTTCTCCGTTCGACGAAAAGAACTTCATATACAGAGAGTTCGTCGATCTCAGGTCGACGAATTTCCCAAGAACTTTTCTCAATTTGTCGATCTTCGTTCGAAGAACTATGTCAAATTCTTCGACCACAGACAAAAAATTAAATTAATGCATCTCCATTGATCATACCTAACTGATACATAAAGAACAGATGTTTCTTCTCATCCAAGGGTTTGGTGAAGATATCTGCCTTTTGCAAATCAGCAGAGACAAAGGTGAGATTATTTTTTTTATCTACACACTCTCTAATTAAATGATGTCTTACATCTATATGCTTAGTTCTACTATGATGCACTGGATTCTGTGCAATAGAAATTTCACTTGTATTATTGCAAAGTATAGTTGAATTCTTTAAGTTGACATCATAATGTAGGAGTTGCTTCTGAATCCACAGCATTTATGAACAATAATTGTCAGCTGCTATATACTCAGCTTCTGCTTTTGAGGTGGACACAGATGTTTATTTTTTGCAAAACCAAGATACTAGGCTATCACCAATGAACTGACATGTCCCTCATGTGCTCTTTCTGTCCACTCTACATCCAGCAAAGTCAGCACTAGAGTATCCAGTTAACTCAAATTCTAACTCAGTTGGATACCAGAGTCCTAAATTAGGGCAACTCTTTATATATCTAAAAATTATTTTTAGGAAGATAAGATGAGATTATTTATGGTTCACCTGGAACCCAGCACAAAGACATGTAGCAAACATAATGTCTGATCTACTTGCTGTAAGATATAATAGGGACCCAACAATGGCCCTATATAATTTCTGATTTACAGGTTTCCTATGTTCATCAGAATCAATTACAACATTTCTAGCCATAGGTGTTTTCTTTGCCGAAGCATCTGCCATCCCAAACCTTTTAATTAGCTCCTTAATATATTTAGATTGGGAGAAGAAGATGTCATCAGGTGACTGCTTCACATGGAGACCAAGGAAGTAGGAGAGCTCACACATGCTACTCATTTCAAACTTGGAATGCATGAGGTTGGAGAACCTTTTGCATAGTTTGGAATCTATAGAACCAAATATGATGTCATCTACATATATTTGTACTTATAATATTTTATAATGATGATGCTTTATAAATAAAGTCCTATCTACTATGCCTCCAGAAAATTTATGCTCTAAGAGAAAGCTAGCTAAGCTTTCATACCAAGCTCTTGGAGCTTGCTTTAGACCATAGAGTGTCTTATGCAATTTGAAAACATAAGAGGGATGGGTAGGAGAAATAAAACCTGGTGGTTGTTCTACATAGACCTCTTCTTTAAGTTCACCATTAAGTAATGCACTCTTGACATCCATTTGGTATACTGTGAACTTTTTATAGGTAGCATATGGAAGGAAGATTCTGATAGCTTCCAGCCTTGTAACAGGTGCAAATGTTTGGTCATAGTCTATGCCTTTCTCTTGTTTATATCCTTGAGAAACTAGTCTGTCATTGTTCCTTATGATAAGAACTTGAGGATCAAGTTTCTTTCTAAATACCCATTTAGTTCCAATAACTGGGTAGTCTTTGGGTCTTGGAACTAAATCCCAAACTCTGCATCTCTCAAATTGGTTGAGCTCCTCTTGCATTGCAATAATCCAGTGTGGATCTTGCTTAACATCTTTGATGGATTGAGGCTCAGTTTGAGATATGAAGCAGGCATGCATCAAGTACTAGTGGAGTTAATGCCTTGTCTGCACACCAACTGAAATGTCTCCAATCACTTGAGATATGGGGTGATCTATAAGTGTGACAAGATCAGTGAGAGGAGTTGGTTAAGTAACAGCTTGTGAAGTTAATTCCTCTTGTGGAATTATAATAGCTGTTGGAGGAAGTTCAGCCACTTCCAAACTTTCTTTTTCACTCTCTTCTTCAACTTGTGCAGAAGGATGTGATGGAGCCTCTTGGGTGAGGTTTAGATCATCCAATCTCTCACACAACTGAGGTACCTGCAAAATATTATTGGTAGAAACGTCTTTCTCCTTATAAAACATATTAGTTTCATCAAATGAAATATGAATATATTCTTCTATTTTCATTGTTGACCTATTATAAATCCTATAAGACTTGCTTACTTGGGAATATCTAAGAAAAATTCCTATTTCAGCCTTGGCTTCAAACTTTCTAATGTGTTTCTTGTTACTATTGTGAATGTAACAAATGCAACCAAAAATTTTAAAGTAATCTACTATAAGTTTCTTTCCTTTAAGTAGATCATAAGGAGTCTTATTCTTGAGCTTGTGTATCATACTTCTGTTCAGTACATAGTCTGCTGTGCTCACAACCTCTGCCAAAAAGGATAGGGGCAAGTGAGCTTCTGCAAGTATTGTGCCTGCAGATTCATTTAAGGTTTTATTTTTTTCCTTTCAGCAATCCCATTTTGTTGAGAAGTTCTAGGAGTCGAGAAGCAGTGTCTAATACTTTCCTTCTCACTAAACTCTTACATAAGAAGAGACTCAAACTCAGTACCATGATCACTTATGATCAATGCAACTGGAGTAGAGTACTCAATCTATATGTTCTTGAGAAAATCTGTAAGAACCTTGAAGTTATCTGAATTAGATCTCAGAAAGAATACCTAAGTGAATTTTCAGAAGTCATCTACAATCACTAAAGTATAAGATTTCCCTCCTAGGCTTTGTACAACAATAGGGCCAAAAAGGTCCATATATAGCAAGTACAATATTATAGGTGAGTCACTTTTATTTACATATTTAAAGTTGTTTTTAGTTTGCTTGCCTAACTGACAAGCCATGCAAAGGCTTTCCTTCTTATAGGGGCAAGAAGGCAATCCTCTAACAAGGTTGTCCCTAGAGAGTTTAATAATATTTTTCAAGTTTACATGTCCTAATCTCCTATGCCAAAGATCATTATTGTTACTAGTTTGATTAAATAGACATATTTCTGATTTAGCTGACTTAAAATTAATGATATAAATAGTTCCAATCCTAGTACCAGTTAATACTACTTGGTTATCTATAGACGTAATAATACAGGAAATTTTATTAAATGATACCTAAAATCTTTCATCACATAACCGACTTATGGATATAAGGTTGTGCTTCAGTCCACTTACATAAGCTAAATTCTTGAAGGTGACTGCTCCAATCTTGACCTTTTCATATCCTTCAGTCTGGCCACAATTAGAATCACCAAAAATTACTTTGGGTCCTAGCTTAGACTTGTAGTTGATTAAGTTGTCCTTGTTTCCAATCATATGTTTTGAACAGCCACTATCCAGATACCACTGTTGCTCTATGGTGGGATAGTCTTTCAACTACAATAAAATAGATTAGCTTTTCTTGACCCAAGTTACTTTGGGTCCTTGTTTCTTTTCATAATTAAAAGTGGAAATATATGAGTATTCAGGTCGGCTTTTATAACCTAAGGGATGAAATCTTCTAGGTGGAATTATCCATTGATTAAATTGGTTAACGGAAGATATTGGTTGATTATAAGTTCTGTATGAATTAAAGTTTCTGTTAAGATAAAATGGGTTTGACGAATTCTAGTAAGTTCGTCGATCTGAGTTCGACGAATGGGGATGAGTTCGTCGAACTCCACTCAAAAAATGAAAGTATTCATTCTCTAGGCCGCAATATCGTCGATCTCAGGTCAACGAACCATACTAGTTTCGTAGATCGTAGTTCAACGAATAATTATAATAAATGTTTGTGTTCGGAGTTTGTCGACTTGAGTTCGATGAACTGTACACATTTCGTCAATCTGAGTTCGGCGAAATCTGTTAAACATTGTTATGGTTAGGTTTTTTCTTATTCTTATTCTTTTTCTTATTCTTTTGTTTTAATTTTGTTTGTTTGACATTATTATCTATTTTTCCTTGCCTTTTCTGAAACAAATTTTATAGGAGTTGTTAAGATGTTCTTTTGAATCAGTGGGGGTTGGATTGATGAAGCACTTAAGCCCAACTTGCCATTTAGTCTGGCATTTACTGTGCTTGTAATTTCCATCAGCTTGATACTTCTCCCATTTAGGGATTCTTCAAGTTGCCTAGCCTCAGCCAATTCAGTTTTTAATGATATGATTTGTTCTTTGGCTAGGTTTGATTCATCTTTTAACTTAATGTTTTCAGAAATAAAGTTTTCTTGCTCAGATAATTTTTCTTTAAGAGTTTTAATCTCTTTTTCAGAGTTAATTAAATCAATGCATAATGATTTGAATTCATTTTTCAAATTATTTGAATTATAATCAAAAGAGGATAGTACCTGATCTGCCTCTTATTCAGATGTTTCTTCATTGTCTGACTGCTCAGCTTCAGCTAGGCTGCATGAGGCATTGATAGCCATAAGGCAAACTTCCATTGCTTTTGCCTCCTCTTCATCTTCAATAGAGCTGGAAGATGAGGATTCTTCATTTGTATCACTCCAGGTCTCAGCCACAAAGCCTTTCTCCTTTTTTTTATGCTTGCTAGAGGAGGGCTTGCTGTAGTGCAGCTTTTTGGAGTCCTTTTCTTTTCTTCTATCCTTCTTTTAATTTTCTGGATACTCTGAAATAAAATGTCCTGGCTTCCTGCAACCAAAACAAACAACCTCTTTAGTTGGAGTCTTGTCATACCTTGGTTTGTCATCTTGCCTAGATGACTTTCTTCTGAAGTCCTTTTTTGCCATCTTGTAGAATCTCTTGGCTAAGAGACTCAGAAGTTCTTCACTTGCAATTGGAGCTTCTGTTTCTTCTGAAACTTTGAAAGCTATACTTTTCTCCTTTCTTGCTGCTAGAGGGGTCTTCTGCTCTATAACTTCTCTTGACTTTATTAGCTGCTCATAAGATTTGAGATTTCCAAGAAGAGATTCAGTGGAAATATCATTTAAGCTTCTAGCCTCTTTGATTGGCAATACTCTTGAATTCCATGAGGTTGGGAAGCACATGAGGATTTTGTCATTCACTTCTGTGAGAGTGATATCCTTGTCTAGAGTCTTCAGCTCATTGATGATTGAGCTTAGTCTGTTGTACATGTCACTGACATACTCAGATTATTCTTTCTTGAAGTTTTCATACTGGGTGATGAGGGTTGATCTCCTGCCTTTTCTCTCATCTACTGAATAAGCAACCATCTGATTGAGAGAATCCTAGATAGCTTTGGCAGATGTTCACTCAGCCACATTTTGGAATATGCCATCTAACATAGTTTGAGACAGAATATTCATGGCCTTGGCATATGCTATCTTGGCCTTCTTTTGAGCATCTGTCCACTTAGGTGATGGAACATCATGTGTACTGGTAGATGTAGTAGCAGTTGTAGGTTGAGGGGGACCTGTCAAAATAGAGTTGTATATTTCTTCATCAATAGAGTTCATATAAAGCCTAATTCTTGCCTTCCAGATAGCAAACTTATTCAGGTTGCAGACTGGAGATCTGGTGCTTGCATAATCGTTGTTCTGTGCCATGCTTTGAAATAAATAGAAAAACTAGGAAAAAGAAAATCAGATCTATCAATGATCTTTTAGTTCAAGTATTAGCTTGAGAAACCAAAGAAACCTACTCTGATACCAATTAAAAGATAGGGGATAGACCTGATTTACTCTTGAGGGGGGGGGGGTGAATAGACTAATCAAAACTTTTTGGCTGTTTTGAGAAATTATTAGAGTAATAAAATAGATGATACTATAATAGTATAACAGGAAATACAAACTAAACTAAACTATCACAGCAAAGTAAGAACATAAAGAAAATAGACAACCAGACAACACACGAATTTTATAGTAGTTCCCCAAACAGGGTACATCCACTCTTCTACCACCCTGGTAGGAATCCACTATCAGGTTTTTGATCAGGTGATTGCCACCACAAGATCTATTTTCAGGGAGATCTCACAACCCTTTAGGCTTTTGATCAGGGGCCCAAAAACCAAGAATAACTTTTGTAGGGAGTTAATAAACCCTTTGTACAGGAGGTTGAGAGAGTTGATGGTGTCTTCTCTTTCTCTAATCAACAGAGAAGACTATTGGATTGCGGTTGTCAAAGCTCCTTCTGAAATGATGAATGGTTCAGAAAGCCTGTAGCCTTGCTCAGGGTGTAGGTCTTCAGGCTTGTCTTGAAATAATCCATGAATCTTCTGACTGATTCAGAGTTGTTGTCCTTAAATATTCCTGGAGTAGAAGTTAAAGAAAACTCTTGATATTTATTTGTTGTTCTTCTTCAGTATTCAGTAAGAACAAAGGGAAAACATGTTGTTTTCTGCACAGAGATTTTCTTGTATCTGTGTATTCTCTGTTAGATCTCTGGTTGTTTTTCTTGCCGTATGAAAAGAGAAAAACTCTTTTATATTCTGCTATCAAATTGTCCTTTGAAATTTTGAATTTTAAGCATTGATTGCTGATCTGTCTGGAGAATGAAAACGGCTGGAGAATATAATATTTAATGAGTTTCTACAACTATCCCAATAAATTAAGCAAGTAATTAACCATGATGAAGACCATAATTAATGCTGCTAATAATGATTATATGCAGGAATATAAGCATTAATTACTTAGAGAATTACTGCTAAATAATATAAGAAATAAGGACAGAAATAAGGAAAAACTCTAAGTCTGGCATAGGAAACAAATCGTCGAGCCCTGAATATATTTCGTCGACCGAAGTTCCAAGTTCGTCGAGCTGAGAAATCCTGTTCGTCGACCTGATCTCACCAAACTGTATTCTGGAAATAGCTTGCCAATTCTGCATTGACATTTTGTCAAGCAGAGAATCCATCTTCGTCGAGCTGAGTTCAGCGAAAAAAAACTGGAAATAATCTGTTGAAGCTGAACACCAGATTTCGTCGACCTAAGCTCGAATATCGTCTAGATCAACTCAGATAATTAACTCTGAGTTCATCAATCTGTGATCGATGATCGTAGAGCTGAGTTCGAAGAATTTTGAAGTGATAAATTTGAACATGAATTCTTCTAAGTCTTGATCTACTGAGGTCTTCTGCTGGCTAGTCCATAAAGGTTGAACCTAATGACTAGCCTAATTAGTGAACCTATCCTAAATCTAAACTAGGGATCCAACATACTCTATATGTTATGGGGCCCCTGCTGGACCCATATCATATGGTCATTACCGGGGAGGCATTACATGAAGCTCATTTCTTCTTTCTTCTTACCTTTGAAGGATGTCTTTTCATCTTTCTTGGATCCTTCCCTTTCCTTATGTGGGACGCCGATGATCATATGTCCTGGCTTATTACAATAGTAGCAAAGTATGTCATAAAAAACATATTTGTTCTGTTTAGATTTATACCCATCGCTGTTGTTGGAGCTATTCTTGTGATGTTTACCATCACGATGAGATTTTTTGTAATTAGATGAGGAGGGATGATTTTTCATTTGCCTCCTTTTCATGAGCATCCTCTTAAACTGTCTCGATATTAAAGAAATCTCTCAATCTGACATTTCAGAGCTAGAGGTGCTTGGGTCTAAATCTTCATGTTCAATTTAGGCTTGTGTCCTTGTTGGTGACACAGCTCAGCTTTTTCTTGACTCTTTAGCTTTCAGTACAACATACTTCTCTGTAACTGAAGTCCTGCTTCCCTCTTCTTCTTGCTTTCTAGTGTTAAGTTGCAGCTCGTGAGAAAAAAGCATCTCGAACAAGTCCTGTGGCTCTATCTTAGCTACAATACCAAATTCTGTTATAACACAAACCTTAATATCTCATTCTTTGGTTAGGGATCTCATGAATTTTTCATTAAGTTCACTGTTGGTAAACACACAACCATAATTTCTTAGGTCGTTGACGATCTTGAAGAACTTTTCATAGCATTCAAAAATAGTGTTACTCTTTTCTTGCTTGAAAGCCTCATACTCATGATTGAGGATGGATTTACTATCAACTCTTACTTCCTTCGTTCCTTCAATAAAAACAATTAGAGATTGTTATATCTCCTGCGCAGACTTACAGTGTATTAAATTTTGCAGCATTGAATCGTCCAACACACTAGCAATGATGTTCTTCGCCTTCTTATCGAGAATAACAAGAGCAATCTCATCCTTATTCAAATCCATAATCCTTTTCGGAACCATCATATTTGGATCAATTGTTGATAGATTCATTGGAACATATGGATGTTCTTCAATAACAGGGAAGATTTTGGGATCACAAGCTTCCATGAAAAATTTAACACTTTCCTTCCACATAAATTTTTTTTATTTGGAGCACACTGACAGCTTCATCGAGGATAAATCGTTGCTCTTGTCCATTCCAGTCATTCTTGTCTCTTTTGGCAACTAGATTAAGATCTGTTCAAGGTGTTAACCTTTTAAAAAACAACCTCCCTCTAATACCAATTGAAAGTATCTAGTTGTAAACCTAAATCGCCTAGATGGGGGTGAATAAGGGAATCCTGTGGCTTTTAGCGGAGTTAAAAATTTATCAAAATAAAGTGCACAAAATAAGAGATCACGACATAGAGACAACGATTTATATTGGTTCCCCGAAGATCTATACGTCCACTTTCCCGCCTCGCCTATCTTGAACTTCGGGTTAGACTCGACTACTTCAACAAAAACTTAGATTAAACAATCTTACACTCATAGTACACAAATCCTACAATCTCGGAGAACAACTTCCCCTACACTCGATCCTATAATAAGGATCAACAAAAACTCGAAAAAACAAACTTCCTATGAAGCAATAAGAAAAATGTTTTTTTTGAATTAATCTCTTTTGTCAAATCTGAAAATGGTCGTTTTCTTCATTGCGTGAAATCTCTAACTGAAATCCTGAAGAGGAAGAAGAAGGATCTGAAATTTAGAACATATATCTGATCTGAGAAAACGACTGATCCCTAAACGTATAAGAATCTGAAATCTTTAGATCGATTAATTCTTTTCTGTAGGAGGAATCGCGGATCGGGAGGGCTGTCGGGGGAAGAGTTCTTCGTGAAATCAATTTTGAAATCTCGATCGTTCATGGCAATTTCCAATAAGAACACGATTAGGTTTTTTTGAAATAATCCTTGACTATTTATAAATGATTCCTCACTGACGACTCGATTTCAAACTTATTTCTATCGTCTACGTGTATTGTTAATGATGGAAGCCCTAATTTTGGAATGCCGTAAAAATGAGAACGAAACAGAATGAAAATTTGTTTAAGCCTAAATTCGTCAAGACATCACATGAACTCGCTAGAACACTCGACAAACTAGTCAAAACAACTTGGGAGAGAGCTTGTGTGAGATGTTTGGACTTCACAAGAACTTTCGACAAATTAGCTGAAAGTTTTCAAGAGTACTCAACGAATTTTCTTGAGTACATGATGAATTTACTTGAACCGACTAAGACTTCAAACTTTCTATGGAAAATTAAATAGTTGACTTGACCTCTCGAGAGTACTCGACGAATTTCACGAGTGAAAGAGATGCCTCAGATACTGAGGGAATGATCTAATTAACTCTATAGGTAGGGGGGTGAATAGAGTAATTTAAAAAACTTTGAGTTGTTTTTACAACAGATTAAAAATAGGTGATATATATATAAGAAAAGAAAATATATCACAACACAGTAAAATAAAAAGTAGAGCACAAACAGACGACACAAGGAAATTTATAGTGGTTCCCCAATAAACTTGGGTACATCCACTCTTCTACCACCCTGGTAGGAATCGACTACAGGTTTTTGATCATGTGCCCTGCCACCACAGGTTTTTGTTCAAGTTCCCTGTCACCACAAAATCTATTTTTTAAGGGAGATCTAGCAATCCTTTGAGCTTTTGATCAGGTGCCCAAAAACCAAACCAAATCTTTTGATCAGGAGACTTGACAACCACAAAATTAACTTTTGAAGGTAGTTATAACCCTTTACACAGTGAAGGAAAATAAAATTGATATTGTCTTCTCTGTCTCAATCCTCTGAGAAGACTAGTGGATTTTTGATATTGTCAAAGCTCCCCTTGAGTTTTTGAAATCTAGTCAGGAGTGGAGACTTTGCTTCAGGGTGTAGGTATTCAAATTGAAAACTTCTTCTTCCAGTATATGTATCTTAGTGATTGTGAAGTTGATCTCAGAATGATGATTGTTTGCTGGAAGAAAAGCTTGAGGATGAAGAATGATGAAGAACAAGAAGTTCTGTGTCTATGTTTCTCCTACTTTGTTTGCAGATGTTCTTCTTCCCGACTTGATAATAATTTTCTTCTTAACTGTTAGACTTGTTCTATATGGTGTCCAACAATCTTTTGAAAATTTCTTTTATATCTTGATTGCTGATTTGAAATTCAAAATCCTTGAGGTCCTCTGCATATTTTCTGGGAAATGGAATAGCTATTTATTCTTCAATGCATTTCCTCAACTGTCCCAGTAAATATGTTAAGTAATAACTCTATGAAATCCCTAGTTAATGCTAATGGAAAACGACTATATTCTTGAGAATATTAAGCATTAATTATCAGAGTATTACTATATTAATTACTAAAATTAAACTGCCAATGTAATATGAGATTATGGGGTCGCATATAATAACATACGAGAAATTGGA
The DNA here is from genome assembly GCA_039583875.1 of Platanthera guangdongensis. NCBI lineage: Eukaryota > Viridiplantae > Streptophyta > Magnoliopsida > Asparagales > Orchidaceae > Platanthera > Platanthera guangdongensis. The sequence goes on from CM077157.1 coordinate 102,228,073, forward strand.
TATTAGATTAAAGTGGCTCAATTCATGAAGGTTATGGGTACAAAGGAAAATATTATTGATTTGAAACTATTTGATAGTTTGTCAATAAAAGGGTTTGGCTGAAAATGTTTTAAGTCCAATGTTGACTCGATCTAGTCAATTTTCATCAAGCTATTCAAGCCGATGCAGTGGAACATCATGAAGCCAATGCAGTCAATGTAGTCGAATTTCATGAAGTCGGTGAAGTCAAATTTCGTACAGTCGAATTTCATGCCTTTTGAAAGCTTGCTAACTTGGTTTTGTCACCAAGTAAAAACTTGTCTGCACAAGCCTTTTTACTAGATTTTGAATCTTGAACCCAATTCGGTCTTTTAAGGGTTAATTCCTATTAAGACCATACTCGATTCATTGAACATTATATATGGATATAATTTCAGGGTTATGGCAAGTTTTTTTTCTCCGGTTCATTTCTTTCTCCCAAGCCCTAGCCACGAAACTATTCTATGACGGCGTAACCCTGATGACGGTCTTTTTTGCGAATCGAGACCTACTGCCAGTGGTCCTCTCATGTAAACAAACCTAGCAGTTCGTTAAGACTAAGGCTTCGATGCCTTTATTTCTAGTCTATCCTCGTGTGACGACGGTGAGGTGTTTCTCCCGTTAGTGAGGATATCCGTAAAGGTGCTAACATTTCTCTGCACTTTCGAACTCAACGAACCAAAAATCTCTACAATATGATTCCAGGTCAGAGCTTGAAGTTTTTCGAGAGCATTTTGGCTAGAGCACCTTGGTCTATTTTTGAATTATCCCCATACGGGAACTCGCATAACCCTGGCCGTTTGCTCGTTTCTTGAATCATGTATTTCTCAAGATCCTTTTCTAGTTTGGGTTTTTCTATATCAATTCTGCTACGCACAAGGTGATGTGCTGTTTCACCCTCCTTTTAGAAAAACCAACAGATGCCATCCTTGGTCACCCTGATCGAGAAGATGTTGTTGAATAATGCTAATTTGAAGAAGATCTCAGACCTGAGATTTGAGAGATACAGAATGATGATCGCTACACTATTGGGTTTGATCTGTGCTAGCATTAGCCCAAAGTTTTGGAGTATGACACAGAATTTCGTCCATAGGAGAAGGCAAAGGCCGACCTCAAAGTGGGAATTCGTCAGTATGACCCGATTCGAGAAAATTATGTTGATGCCCACAGAAGAGCGGGGTATCCTCGCGCAAATATCCTCTTCAGAATGCAGGATTAAGCATTGGTTAAATTCCTTAAGATCACCACCATAAGTATTGGTTTTTTTGAAAATCGTGTTCTCGAACACCACGACATAGTTGAATATGTGAGCATGTGCAACACCTACATCTGTCACATGAAATATAACAAAGGGTCCGGCCGGGGCCCCAAGCCATATCCCACAGACAGTCGGCGGAGTTACATGCTAATATAAAAGACTAAACGAATCCTAACTCAGAGCATTCTAGCGGAATATTAAGTGATTAAATTTTTGAACTCATGTATCACAACAATGTGCACTATATATACACTTGAATGTACTTACAAAATACACAAAAGATACTATTGTCAGCGATAGTAACTACTGCCCGACGACAGTCAATAGTAGCCAAACTGTTACAGCCTTAAGACCTTACAATTTTTCTTTAGAAGTGTAGTTTACAGACATAGGCACGCAGGCTGGCCACACATGAAAGAAATAAAACATCACTTGGCCTTCAATGGTCGGCATAGATTTAGGGCTGCAACCCGCTATTTCCCTCTCGGATCACCAGCACCTGCACAGGGACATTCCACTGAATGGTGGCAAACAAGGCAACAATCAGCTTTCGGCTAACCAATTTATAACGACCCTACCCCATAACCGGGGGGCAGTATTCCTTCCCTGCCAGCATAGCATTAACACAATAATATATCATAAGAAGGCACACTCAAGCACCATTCAATATATAACAAACGAGTACCTCAGCGTCCAAACGTTCCGTGCACTCAGAGAACATTCTCGATGTACTGGATTACCAGGGTCCAACTTGACAGTCAACTTTGAGAATTCTAGGATTTTCGGCACGGGGCCTGATGGAGAATTTATAGTTTTAAAATAAATCCAAACTAATATCCCAAACTAGGCAAGTGAACCTATCGAAATATAGTATAAGAAATGTCGTATTTAACTCAAGGCCTGTTGAGTACTTTTACTCATGCAAATTAATATTATTTTATCTAATAATAATTTAGAGGGTGAATTAAGCTATAGCTAGAAAATAAAATAAAAGATAGCACTTGATAGTCTCTCTTTAAAATAAAATAAACTTTTCATAAAAGCAAACTTCTAAATTACCTATTTCGACCGTGGAGGTTACTAAATTACAAAAGCGCCTCTCTCGAGAATACGGTCTCGACTAAACTTAGGTTGATCGATTAAAACCTCTCGGCCAGTCGAACCCCTAAGCCTGCCTTATATGGTGAACCCCGCTATTGGATTTAACTCCAATCCGGAAGATCTGTGTCATCCTCTCTCGAGGAGTGCATGCGGCTCCTTCTACCTTTGAGTGTTCTACCCACATCCACAACCTCTCGGTAAATCTAGGATACAGAACTAAGGTCGGAAATAATTGAATCAAAGATTGATTGAAGTGAAGAAAATACAAGAGTTTGAAAAAATGAAGATTATTTTATTCTAAAACTTGTCAAAATCAAGTGCTAGTAAAAAGAGGGATGAATGTAAAAATAAAAAAATACAAGTTTGAAATAAAAGTGCTAGAAATAAAAGTTAACTAACTATGAAATAGAAAGTAATAAAGGAAATGCATAAAACAAAAAACTAAGCTACTGAACTACTCCTAGATTTTGCTCCCTAGATCAACCTAAGCTTCTGCTTTTCTCTGGAATTTATAGTAAAATTTTCTGGAAGGTCATGCCCTAGGTCACGCCCGGACCTAGGGCGTGTAAGGTTGGAAACTACTGTCTTGAAAGCCGGGAACGTTGTAGAAAAATCGCCAAAAGTCGCCGTTCTTCGGGTCACGCCCCTAGGTCACGCTCCTAGGTCACGCTCGTGACCTATGGTGTGTCACGTCTGTTACTAGAAATGGTGGGAGGGAGATACTATGGGAAATAAATTCTGGCTGTTGTGAGAAGTCACACCTCTAAGTCACGGCCATGACCTAGAGCGTATAAGTTGAAAACTGATGGATCTGAAACTGCCTTCATAAAACAAGGCATGTTTGTAAGACATGCCTGGAAGTCACGCCTGGTAGTCATGCCCGTGACCTGAAGGTCATGCCCGTGACTTGGGCGTGTTGCTTGAAAACTTCCTGGAATCGAAACTGCTGCCTGTCTGCTGGTCACGCCCGATGGTCACGCCCGTGACCAGTAGGTCATGCCTGTATCCTACTTTAATCGGACGTGGCAGGTAATCTGGAGCTCATTTATGGGTCACGACCACATGTCACGCCCGTGACCAGAGAGTCACGCCATGTCGTGGCTGTGAAAAGTTTATTTTTCTAGCAATCCTCAGTTTCATCTCCTGGACAGTCCTGTAAGCTCACATTTGATATTGGCCGCCCAGATTGACCTGAAATAAGAAAACAAAGGAATTAATATAAAAATTAATATAAACTAAATAGAAACCTAACTATTTATTAAATAAAATTATATAAAAACTACTCTAAATTTTCGCTTATCAAATACCCCTATACTTAACCTTTTGATATTCCAGAGCAAAACTATGAGAGTACTTATAAGAAATTAATATAATTTTTTAATCAAACTAAAAATTTATCAAATTAAAAGAAAGTTAAAAATTAACTTTAGGGATTCAAATTTGTAAGTCCTAAAATATGAAAGTAAAATGTGAAGAGCTAAATATTTAGTAAAGTTTTCTCTAATAAAATAATTAGAACTCAAAATTAAGTATTTAGCAAACAAAGTTAGATTAAAAATTATAAACACTTTTTTCACAAAAAAGAAACTTTAAGGAAAATTCAAACTACTACTTATGCTCTCTTACAATTTTAATTTAAATCTAAAGCAATAATGTTGGCAATTAGGTTTGGAAAAAGGAAATTGAAGAGATCTTAGATTGGGGGTGATGAATTTCATCCTCTCACCCCACACATTTTTTTTCATTTTGATGTTTTTTTTCTCTTCAAACAAAATTTCTTAGGAGTAAAGAATTTTATTCTCTTACTCCTTTTTTTTTGGGGGGGGGTTTGCATATGTGTACCAAGGAATACTTGATTCTCATGACATATGGTCTAACCAAAAAGAAAGAAAAATTACATATGTGTACAAGGGGATAATGAATTTTATCCTCTTATCCTCATGACATATGATCTAACAAGAATGTTAAAAACTAGGGAAAGACTTAACAAAATTTAGATTAAATTAAAAAAACTGAGAGAGCAACTATAGTGAATTAATCTTTCCTAAGAATCTTAAAGCATAAAGTGAAGATAATTAAAATCTAAAAATTGTTAATCTAAGTACTACAAAATTGAAACTAATTAGAATAAAAGAGAAAAGGGCTAAATAGTTTACTCTAAACAATTTTAATTCATAAAATATTTTCTTAAAATTTAATCACCGAGAAATTAAATTCAACTAGCTATGATAATATAAAAGAATATAAAATTAAAAATTATAGAAATTCTTATAAATTAACTCAAAATAAGTTTATGAAAAGTCACAAAAATTTAAGCAGAGGTTTATTAGTTTTTGTACTTTTGATAATAAAAAGAAAACAAAATTTTTTAAAATTTTTTAAGATTTTTATAAATTTTTAAAGATTTTTCCATTTTTTTGAATTTTTAAATAAAAACAATAAATAAGAATCCACCCCCATACTTAAAAAATAAACATTGTCCTCATTGTATATAAGTCAAGTAGGAGGGGGAAAGAAAAACAATTTGTCAAAATTTAGAAAAAAAATTCATAAAAATTAAAAGATAAGCAAGGGGTGTCTCCTAAAAGCGCTTTTTTTCCCGTCTTTAAGCTAGATGGTTTTGGTTAAGAAAATGGAAAATAAAAATGTAAATGAAGGGGCAACTCCCTTAATTCGCGCTTGGGAGAATACGCCAAAGACGCTCGCTGAGCTACTCCTCCGCTTGCTTCTTGATTTTTCTTCTTTGAAAGGTTGTCTTAAGAATGTAGATTCAAATCACTTATCCATACCTGAGGTGATTTGAATATTTGTAGATGAGCGGCAAATGCATCGGGTACAATATTTGATTGCAACGGCTCATCTTCTTCCTGAAATTTGTTAGTTAAAGAGAAATAAAAAAGAAGTGCGTCAGAAAAATCTTCGCAAGGAGGAGGTTATTGCGAAGTTATATAATTTGGTATATGTTGTTTATTTTCTAAAATTAATTTTTCTTCCGAAATTGTATTTAAAATAAAATCATTGGACACATCATGTTCGTAAATTTTCGCTCCTAAATAGTCATAAATTATGCATGGAGATTCATTAATAGGAGAAAAATTAGGAGTAGGAGGAGGAGAAACATGCTCTTCTTCCACTCCTCCCAGTGCATCCATACACCTAACAACTCTTGAAATAAAAGTTTTTCTTCTTCTTCGGTATAAATAACTATTGGGGTACATCAAGAGTCATGTTCCTTCTTAGTGACATCATCCGAAGGGGGAAAATCACCAAGGTAAGATAATTTTCATCCAAATTTTGGGTGAAGAATCAAATTGAAATTGAGAAAATTCCCCAAAATTAAGACAGAAAGCTTCCGACGTGGAAGAAAAAGAACAAAAATTCGAATCCAAATAATTATTCTCATAACTCGGGAAACCTTCCGTTGATCCTGTGACCAAGAGAAGTTTTCATCCGAGTTGGAAGAATAATTATTTACATCAAAATAATTATTGGCATTACAATTGGAAAAATTATTTTCATGAACATTGGAAAAATTAGAAAAATTATTTCCATAAAAATTTTAATTATCATAAAAGTGAGAAAATTTATTATTATAATTAATATCAAAATTATTTTCATAAGAAAGGTTTTTATAATAAGTATAATGATAACAATACTCACATTGATGGGAATCGCCACAATAATAACAAACACTTCGGCGCTTTTTTGCGGTTTCCAAAATATCTAGTTGATTTTGAAGCTTGACAAGTTCGGCGGCCATTTAGATAAGATATTTTTTAAGAAAAGAAAATAAACACAACCCTTACCTAATAAAATGAATTTGAAAAATAAAATTAAAAAGGGAATTGGGGATAGCGAAAGAGAGTGATAAAAGTAATACAATTTTCGCTTTCAAAATATCAACAAAAAGAGTCCCCGACAATGACCCCAAAACTTGATGGAGAATTTATAGTTTTAAAATAAAACCAAACTAATATCTCAAACTAGGCAAGTGCACATATCGAAATATAGTATAGGAAATGTAATATTCAACTTGGGGCCTATTGAGTACTTATACTCACGCAAATTAATATTATTTAATCTAATAATAATTCAGAGGGTGAATTAAACTATAGGTAGAAAATAATATAAAAATAGCACTTGATGTAGACTCTCTTTAAATAAAATAAACTTTTAACAAAAACAAACTTCTAAATTACTTACTTCGACCGTGGAGGTTCCTAAATTACAAAAGCGCCTCTCTCGAGAATACGCTCTCGAATAAAATTTTTTGATCGATTAAGATCTCTCAGCCAGTCAAAACCCCTAAGCTTGCCTTATGCGTTGAACCCCGCTATTGGATTTGACTCCAATCCGGAAGATCCTTGTCATCCTCTCTCGAGGAGTGCGTGCGGCTCCTTCTACCTTTGAGTGTTCTACCCGTATCCATAACCTCTCGGTAAATCTAGGATACGGAACTAAGAACATAAATAATTGAATCAAAGATAGATCGAAGTGAAGAAAATAAAATAGTTTGACAAAATGAAGATTATTTTATTCTAAAACTTGTAAAAATCAAGTGCTAGTAAAAAGAGAGATACATGTAAAAATAAACAAATACAAGCTTGAAATAAAAGTGCTAGAAATAAAAGTTAACTAACAATGAAATTGAAAAGTAATAAAGGAAATGCATAAAAACGGAAAACTAAGCTACTAAACTACTCCTAGATTTCGCTCCCTAGATCCTCTTAAGATTTTGGTTTTCTCTGGAATTTATCGTAAAATTTTCTGGAAGGTCACACCCTAGGTCACGCCCGTGACCTAGGGCGTTGAAGGGTCGAAAACTGCTGTCTTGAAAACCCGGGAATGTTGGAGAAAAACTGTCAAAAGTCACCGTTCTTTGGGTCACGCCCCTAGGTCACACTCGTGACCTACGGCGTGTCAAGTCTATTACTAGAAATAGCAGGAAGGAGAAACGGCGAGAAATGAATTCTGGCTATTGCGGGAAGTCACGCCTCTAGGTTACACCCGTGACCTATGGCATGTAAGCTGAAAAACCGATGTATCTGAAACTGCCTTCATAACACACGGCACGCCTGGAAGTCACGCCTGGTAGTCACGCCCATGACCTGAAGGTCACGCTCGTGACCTGAAGGTCACGCTCGTGACCTGAAGGTCACGCTCGTGACCTGGGCGTGTTGCTTGAAAACTACCTGTAATCGAAACTGCCGCCCGTCTACTAGTCACGCCTGCTGGTCACGCCCGTGGCTGGGGCGTGTAACTTTAATCTGATGTGGCAGGTACTCTAGAGCTCCTTTATGGTTCACGACCACATGTCACACCCATGACCAGAGAGTCACGCCCGTGTCCTGGCCGTGAAAAGTTGATTTTTCCAACAATCTTCAGTTTCATGTCCCGGACAGTCTGGTAAGCTCCAATTTGATATTGGCCATCCAAATTGACCTGAAATAAGAAAACAAAGGAATTAGTACAAAAATTAATAAAAACTAAATAGAAACCTAACTATTTATTAAATAAAAACTATATAAGAAGTGTTATAAATTATGACTTATCAGGGCCTAAGACTCTCATTATACCAACAATGAAATCCAATTACTTTAGGAAATCTAGTCCGAACGACATAACGTAGGTACGGTTCAGCTATTTCCCGTTGCTCAAATCACCTTGTCAATACCGATGGTAACAACCATCATGGCGAATGACAAGACGCGGGTCAGCCTCCCCTTTCCTATTCGGTTCACTGGCCTTTATGGATGGACACAATAGGCTCTCAACAAAACTTGCCCTTCACATGTCCCTAGGACCTAAGCCGACAATGATTAATCATGGCACTCATGGCCAATAGCTGGGCTCTCAGAGCTCATGAATTCTCATGCTACACATATTATCTCAAAGACGCAGGCTTCACAATTATAAAAAGCTATCTGGAAGCTATCGTTAGCGATAGTCACTATTGTCTAGCATTAGCGACATAACTCTCATTTGTCTCCAGACTCAGCCACAACTAGAACATCTTTCTAGCCAAAAACCCTGCAGCATCCTGAAATGCCAGAAAACTGGTCTTTCATTGCAATCATAGCTCACCAAGAGCAATAGACAGCGATACTCGCTGTTGCCCGACGATATCCAACAGTTATGCAAACTGTTGTATTTTCTGGTATTTTCCTGGAGCACACCTCCAGTACTTTATGCTATTCTCATTTCACAGGTACAACCCCCAAACCCCATAAACTACTCGTTTATACTCGGAGGCTGCTGCGACGCACAAAATAAAACTTGACCAATCCAGACCAACCTTTCTAGAAGGGCTTCACATAGCATGTCTATTCCGTACTCAGATTTCATTATTCTATATGTAAAACCATGAGGGAATATCATATATCAACCCATCAAAATCTCCTCGATTCTCCACCTTTTAGTGGGGGATTCCATGAATATGCAAGAGGAGGTCTTCACTTGTCCAAAAAGGAAGATCGCCACCCTCCGAATTTGTTTCAGAGCCATTAGCAAGATTTCTATCCAGTTGGAAAGGAGAGCCTCGCTTTCCTCTTCACCGATCTTGCCTTAGTCCTTGATTCCAACCACAGAATCTCTTTCACTAAGCTAGCAAAGTTTCAGCCTTCTTTTTCCTTCCTTCCAAGAACTTGATGAGAAGGATGAGAGAGAGTGAGAGAAGTGAAATGAATCTTCTGTCCACCTCTTCTCTAGTTAAGCAGCCTCGGGAATAAACCCGGCCACACAATCCTCTCATCATAAGAAAGAAAAGGAACAATATCAACTGACAAGTCAAACTTAATGCTATCGCTTGGCGATATCTGCTATCTCCTAGGCGATAACATCAGTTTCCACTTTGACCCAAGTCAACCACTGCTCTTCTCCCGTCATCAGGCCATCTGACACATGTCCAATCACATGTGGCAGTATTGCCCGCTGATAACCACTGTCGCCACTCTGATATCTCACTCAACGCTTCGTCAAGTACGTTGAGAGCGTCGAGTGCGTTGAGTCTACTCAACGCTTCATTGAAAGCATCAAGGGCTATCGCTATCGCCAGCGATAACCACTGTCTCCCGATGATAGCCACTTTTTAGTTCTGTTTTCCAGTTTTTAGGGTGTTACAAACCTCCCCTCTTACAAAAATTTCGTTTCGAAATTTTATTCATATGTTGGCAAACAGTACAAAACTATTACAATGTTACTTTTACAAAAATAACTAGAGAAACTCATCTCGCATGGTTTGCTCAAGCTCCCATGTCAATTCTTCAGGGCCACAATTGTCCCAATGGACTTTGACCATCACCATTGTCTTATTTCATTGCTGTCTGACCTCCGCATCTTCGATCTGAATGGGTCTAACCTTCGTCATCAGCCCACCATCGACCGGTACTTAATCATCAGCCACCTGTTGTGTCGGCTCATTCAATTCTTTCCGTAGCACTGATATGTAAAATACATCGTGCAAACCACTTAGCTCCGCCGAAAGAACTAATCGATGGGCAACTTCTCCAATCCGCTCAACCATCTCAAACCGAACAGGATATCTCAGACTCAACTTTTTTCAAGCGTCGAATCCTAGACACACCTTTAAATGGCTTTATCTTTAGATATACCAAATCACCCACCGCAAACTCAACATTTTGGTGCTTGGCATTGTAGTATTTTTCCTGCCTATCATGGGCTACCAATAGCCGCTCTCGTATAGTTCGTATAGTCGAATTTGCATCTTCGACTTATTTAAACATAAATAATTTTGATTTGCTGGTTTCCGCCCAAGCTAAAGGAGTACGACACTTCCTACCTTATAAAGCTTCGAAGGGCGCCATCTGAATAAAAGCTTGATAGCTATTATTATGGGCGAACTCAATCATATAGAGATGGTCCTCCCACCTCTTCCCGAAATCCAAGGAGCACATCTGGAGCATATCCTTCATTGTTCTGTTGGTCATCTCAGTCTGACCATCCATCTGCGGATGAAGGGTCGTACTGAACTGCAGTTTTGTACCCAACAACTAGTGGATTAGCCTCCAATAATTTGAAGTAAAGCGTCTGTCTCGATCACTGACGAAGCTACGGGGCACAACGTGCAATCATACAATGTTGTCCATGTACAAATTAGCTAACTTTTCCACTGAATCGTCCTTCTTGTTCTGTATAAAGTGTGATACCTTTGTCAACCGGTCAAAGATCACCCACATGGAATTGGTCCCGCTCTGTTATCTCGGCAGCCCGTGCATAAAATCCATAGAGATATCATCGAACTTCCACACCAAAATTGGTAACGTCTTCACGAAACCTCCAGGATTCTGACATTCAGCTTTTATGAAGGCACAAGTTCGGCAATTTGCCACGTAAAGAGCTATGACTTTCTTTAAACCTGGTCACCAGAACATCTTTTTCATGTCCTTGTACATCTTTGTGCTCCTTGGGTAAATTGATTAATTCGTGAAGTGTGCTTCATACGTTAATTCCTCCTGTAGTTTAACCAAAATCGGGATTCATAAACGACCGCCTTTTCCAAAAGACCATCATCTAAGTTGAATTGGTATTTTGACTCATTCATTGCATAGCGTTTCATACTTTGATCGAGCTCCGTTGCACGCTGAATCCTCTCCACAAGGTTATACTGTACTTCTATCCAGTTCCGACATGCATTTGCAGTAACATTCTTGTCAACATAAGAAATATCTAAGGCCTACAACTCTTGGATCGGACGCTCAACATGCATCTGTAACCAATTTTCCCTTACCAGAGTCCGCAGACTCAAGGCATCTGCAACCACCTTTCCCTTCCCGGGAGTATAGTGTATCTGGAAGGTGTAGTCCCCGAGGAACTCAATCCACCCTCGCTGCTGCATGTTCAGATCCTTCTGATCTATTAAGTACTTAAGGTTCTTATGGTCCGTGAAGAGATCAACTTTCACGCCATATAAGTAGTGACGCCACAACTTAAGTGCAAAAATCACATCCGCTAACCCCAAGTCGTGGACTGGATTATTTTGCCCGTGCACTTTCAACTAGCGTGAGCCATAAGTAATAACCTTTCTGAACTGAAGAAGAGCGCAGCCTAAGCCGCTCCGTGATGCATCACTATAAATCTCATAGCCATCTGTACCACATGGCGAACTCAAGATTGGCGTTGTGGTTAAATGACTCTTTAACTCCTCAAAAGCTTGCCCATACTCAGACGTCCAAACGAACTTCTACTCTTTCCTCGTCAGAGTAGTGATAGGTAAGGCTATCTGCGAAAAGTTCTTTATGAAGCTCCTAAATTCTTCTATGGTAGACAACACAGGCCACTTCCGTATCACAACTTTCTTAGATGGATCCACCGTAATGCCTTCACCACTAACCACATGGCTAAGAAAATCCAGTAACGACAACCAAAACTCACACTTTGAGAACATGATATAGAGCTTGTTCCTCCTCAGGGTGTGCAAAACCATCCGCAAATGATTTGCATGATATTCTTCAGACTGAGTACACCAATATGTCATCTACAAAGACGATCACAAATAGGTCCAAGTACTCTCTAAAGGTTAGATGCATCAAGTCCATCAATACCGATAGCACATTTGTTAGCCCAAATGACATGACAGTGAACTCTTAATGATTGTAGCGTGCACCAAACGCCATCATGGGGATGTCCAATTCCCGAATCCTCAATTGGTAATAACTAGATTTTAAATCTAGCTTCGATTAAACAGTTGAACCCACCAGCTGATCAAACAAATCATCAATTTGTGGAATCATATACTTATTCTTCTCCATCAGCTTATTTAACTCTCGATAGTCAATGCATAGCCGCAAGTTTTCATCCTTCTTCTTAACAAAGAGGACGGGTGCACTCCAAGGTGAAATACTTGGATGTATATAGTCTTGCTCTAGTAATTCTTGCAATTGAACTTTCAATTTTTGCCATCTCTTTTGGCACAACACAGTATGGCAATTGGGCCACAGGTTTCGCACCTAGCACCAACTCTATAGCGACGTCAATATACCGCTAGGGTTATAACCCAGGAAGATCCATAGGAAACACATCTGCGTACTCAGATACAATAGGAATGTCACTAAAACAGGACATCAGCTCAACAACCTCCAACAACATGAAGAATAACTCCACGCCATTCCGAAAACCCTTGACTACCTAGAGAGCAGACATCAATATCTTGCTCGATCCACGCATACTAGCGAACTTAGTCTCCCGTTCAGTGCTCTATCCTAGTGTGACTTCCTTGGAGTTGCAATCTATTCAGGCACACTGCTTTGAGAGCTAGTCCTTTCCAAAGATTACATCAAACTCAGATATCAGAATCATAGATTCTTCCAATCCGTAATCTTGACTTCCAATCCATACCTCAAGATAGCAAGACCTATCCGTACGCATCATGTATCTGTTAGGTAACAACACCCTTACTCTATCTTTTGATAAAAGAGTAGGCACTCTGATCCGAGATATGAAGTCCTCAGAGAGAAATGAATGAGAAGCACCTGTATCGAACAATGCTCTTACAATATAGTCCCGAATAAGTACAAAGCCTAGACTTATCAAGTTATACACAAGCAATCCATAAGGTATAAAGTATATAAGGCATGAAAACTCGATACTGTGTGTACCTATGATGACATCCGCCTGTTTGATGGCCTCATGTTGGCCAAGATTATACACCCTTGTCTGAGCTGGTGCATATTTGGACGCAGTAGACTCCACTGGCTTTCCCTTCACAGTATACGATGCTCCTGCCTTCATATCAACCTTTGGAGGACCACTCCTACATTTGAGGGCAAACTTTCCTAGCTTGCCACAAGTATAACATGTCAGCGGACCTCGCCCCGATGTTGCTCTAAAGTAGCAGTATAAGGAGCCTGTCCAGAAGACTTGGACTTCTTACTCCATCTCTTTCTGTAATCAGACTTTCTAGGATGCGGCATTTTGAACTCGGGCTTTATCACTGCTAAGTTCCTCTTATCCTTCACCCTCTTCATGTCTTTCTCTAACGAACGAGCCATATTCACCAACACATGGAAACCTTGGTTCATCGGAAACGAGAGCAGTAACCTCAGCTCATCTTACAGTCCCTCGTAGAATCTATTGGTCTTAAGCTCTTCGCCATGATTTAAAAGCTTGAACTCATTTTCAATAGCAATCCACTGCGATGACGGTAGATGCTTTGCCAATAACAATCTAAAAAACTCCTCCATCGAGATCTCTGATAGTCGTCTGCTCACAAAGTGGTGTAACTACAACTCATCCCACCAAAGTCGAGCCTCTCGTTCCAACAGGAAAGTGGCCAAAGTGTCCTTCTGTCCCTCATCTGCCTCTATCGCCGTCAATATCTTCTTGACTCGCAAAAACTAGTCCTCTGCCTGCATCGGGGATCTTGCACCAGTAAACGTAGGAGTACTAAAGCTCATAAATTTTTTCAGACGCTGTTTAGTGATGTGAAAAATATATTCACAAAGAAAATAAAACCAAACTAGAAATCCAACGAAGCAAGTATACCTATCGAAATTTAGCTAGGGGACACAAGTGTCGATTAAAATCCGGGAACTGTTTAGTAAGCTTACTCACACGAAAACTAGAATCTTATCGAAGATACTTTCGGGGTTGTTAACTAAATTAAAAGAAGAGACTACTAGAATAAAGAAAAACACATTTGCACTTGAACAGAAAGGCCACAGCTAGCGATTAAAATGAGGGGTTGAAAAATGATGAAGAAAATCACTCGATCGAGAATAACCTCGACTAAAGTTGATCAAAAACATGTGATAATAAACTCTAACTTAATAAGGCGAAGGAGCTTGACCGTGGATGTTCCATAAGCATGAACACGCTTCTCTCGAAGTCATGCCCACCTGAGTTTAGGAAGGTCCGACCGAACCCTCGTCCAAATCGGATGCCTAAAGCACGCTTTACGCTGTGAACCCCGCTATTGGACTTCACTCCAATCCAGGAGATTTAACGTCTGCCTCTCTCAAGGAGTGCATGCAACTCTCTTAACTCTTGAGCATTCACTCCAAACTACGATCCTCTCGTCTAACTAAGAGTGCAAATAAAGATGGAAAATATACATCGATAATATATCTCCAAACATGATTAATCATGAGTAAATCAAAAGTCTAATCCTTACAAAGAAAGAGCAAACTAGAGCATCATAACTTAATCAACTCGAACCTCGGATCATCAAGACCGAGTATAAGGAGGATTAGTTACTTATGGTTAAGTGGCGGGAGAGAGATGAGTAGAAGTGCATGGAAACAAAAATAGAGACAAGAAAAATTAAACAAACTTATATTAAATTCAAATAGCGAGGTACACTTGAACTACAAAATATTACAATTGCGGGAATTAAAAACTTAAGCAAGACCTCAAACTGAACTGAAACTTACCTAAACTATTACAAAAAAACTGAAATCAAAGTAAACAAAAACATTAAAATAAAAACAATAGAGAGAGGGAGAACACTAAGGGAGAAATGAAAATGGCAACACTTCCCCTCTCCCAAAATTTCTGTATTTTTTTCTCAATGGCTGGGCTCTATTTATAGAGCATTCATGATGGTCACGCCCTCCATGTCATGCCTGGGGAGGGCGCGTCAGATGGGCATGATAGGTACGGGTTCTGTCCTTGGTAAGAGTTCTGGCGGGAAATGATGATTGACATGTTACGGGTTGACGTGCATTAATGGAGGTAGCAGGCTTTTGGAAGTGAGGGACTCATCCTATAGCATCAGGCGAGCTCGACGAAATGGAGGAGAGGGCTCGACGAAATCAGAGGAGAAGGAGGGAGAGCTTGATAAAATTGGAGGAGTTCGTCGAATGCAGAAAGAAGGCGGGAGATCGACTAAATCAGAGGAAAGAGATGACATAAGAGAATTCGACGATCATCGAATGCATAAGGCTGAGCTCGACGAAATTGGCAGATGAAAGCATCGAACTCATAATGAAGGGGGAGTTCAACGAAATGACTGAGGAAAATGTCGAACTGAGAAGAGAAGTGGGAGTTCGACGAAATCAGAGGAGTTCGTTGAATGCAAAAAGTGAGTTCGATGAAATGGGAGAAGTTTGTCGAACGCATAACTGTAGGTGAGTTCGACGAATTCGAAGACGATCATCGAACGCAAAACTGAATGCTGAGGTCGATGAATTCTGCTGAATGCGAGGTCGAAGATCCTGCTAAGATCGATGAAATGAGCTCGATGAATTTTGCTGAGATTGACGATCTGGATGAAGACTGAGCTTGAGGATCTGGCTAAGATCGAAGATCTGGCTGATCTAGATGAAATGAGCTCGACAAAATAGCTTCTGGCAGCAGTCTTCCTCTGTATCAGGCTACATTCCCGTTGACACGCCCAGGGAGGGCATGTCAGGGGGGCGTGTCGGGTCATTTTGGCCGAAAACTGAGAAGATCTAAAAAAGAAGAGAAAACATAAGTTGTATTAAAATATATACAAAACGAGGTCAAAATAAAACTTTACAAACATGATTTCTATATTAAAAACTAATAATTACCCGAGTAGTTTAAACTACAAAATGTATTATCAAACTCCCTCAAGCTTAAGCTTTGCTTGTGATCAAGCAAAAATATAAAAACTAGTTATCATATAAGTAACTAATCAGGAAGATTTCTAATTAAGTTGAAACAAGTACCATGTGAAAAGTAGGGAGAAGTTGAAACGTAAACTTAAAATAATTACTTAAGCATTATTTAACAATTTATAAACTTTACTAACGAAAATAGATCATCCAAAATTTTAACGAAATTCTTTAAATAAATTTAAGCAAAGCAACAAAATGAAAAAAACGCATTGAGTTGTTACTATATCCAAGAGACACATTATAACTATATCAATCAAATAACAAAAATCTAAATTTAAATCCAAAACTATGCTATTTTACTTTTCCTCTTTACTTAGGTAACAACTAAAAATTAAAAGCATGAATCAAAAGGACTTATTAGGACTGAAACGTTTGGTTTAGGCCTATAATTTGGAATGGAATTCAAAGATAAACATGAAGGCTTAAAATCACACTAAACCAAAATAAAAAGTTTCAAAAAAATTCATCATAAATAAACTATTTTTCTTTCTTTTTCTTTTTCTTTTTCTTTTCCTTTTTTCCTTTTTCTTTCTTTCTTCATTTCAAAACATAGGTCATAAATATTTTGTCTTTTCACTTTGAAATTGGCCAAACAAAAGTAAACACTTCTTTTGAACATACATCTTTCAAAAAAAATTCTCCAATCAAATCACAAAAACAACCCTATCATAATCATAAATTTTTTTTACTGAAACTCAAAAGGCTAGTGCGATTAGATAGGTTGCAACATTTTAGCTTTGGTGAAAATGAAATAATAAGTGGAGCTGTCAAATGAAATAGGAAAAAGGCTCAAAAGCGGCTAAGTATGGAAAAAATTTAGGTTGGCAAGAAGGCTCAAACAAAAACAAAAACGGCCTAAATCATTTTCATGCTTCTAAAATTTATCTAAAGCATTAGTTTTGAAAAATTTCAAAAAGCAAGTCCTAGACAATAAAAGAAGACTAATGAAATTATATTGAAAATAGAAATAATAGGCACCTTGGATCGTTCACATCTACTACGCTAATCAAAAGTTGACATTTCAGAAATTATCCAAAAACGAAAATTAAAATAGTGGATGAAATATTTTTTGAAAGTAAAGAGAATAAAGAACGAAAAAAAATACGAGTTTTAGAAAAAACGTTTCACATTAACATGCTTCCGCGAATTAGAAATACATCAAGGCCAACATTTTACTTGCGAAACATAATTAGAAAGATTGATTAGAAATATTATAATTAGCTAAGTCGTTATGAGGAATATTGAGAAAAACAAAACAAAAATATGGGGTACTATTGAAATACAAAAATCAGTTTAAACTACACAGATATATATATATATATATATATATATATATATATATATATATATATATATTGAAATGTTCTCTTTTTTGGATTTTTAAGATATTCTTTTTTTTTGTATTTTTAAGATATATATAATTTTTTTTTTGTTTTGATTTTTTTAAAGGAAACAAAATAAAGATAAGAGAAGGAGGAAATCCGCCCCCAAGCTTAAAATGAACATTGTCCTAAATGGAGAAAGGAGGAGAAGGAGAGAGAGAAAAATTAAAACATAAATATAAGTACAAAATTGAAAACAGGTACTTCCCCGGATTTACGAGTCGCAGAAGGTTGATTGATGCCGCTCCCCCATGCTTGCATTTTGGATCTTCATGAAATGTCTTCTTTGGACTTCATGATAGATTCAACAGGATTGGAGCAGGCGTTCGCAGAAGCTTTAGCTTGTCGGAGCCATATGGGGCAAAAAGTATAAAATAAAGAAAACAAAAAAATAAACTTGGGTTGCCTCCCAAGAGCGCCTTTTGTTTAAAACGTCGTTTGAGCTCGACGCAACAAAATAATATTGTCCAAAAGATTATTGTCCAAAATAATATTTTCCAAAATAATAATCAATGTTTTTAACAAAGATAAAGAGTCGTATGCTAGTAAAAGTTCGGATCATGCAAAATAAAATTAATATAGTTTGGACTGACATCACCACAGAAATAATGTTTAAGATGCTGACCATTCACTTTGAACTCACCCTTATCAGGGTGTGAAATTAAAACAGTGCCATATGAAAAAACTTCTTTAACAGTAAACGGCCCAGACCATCGTAATTTTAACTAGCTCGTAAATAAACGTAAACGTGAATTATATAAAAGAACTTGGTCGCCCGTCTTGAAGGTTTTTGTGTGCCTTAAGTGTTTGTCGTGAAAACGTTTTGTCCGCTGTTTATAAAATTTGTTATTTTCGTAAGCGTAAGGGCACCACTCATCGAGGTCGTTAAGTTGAAATTTTCTAAGGTCGCCGACAGAGTGGGGATGGAAATTTAAAAACCTTAAGGCCCAAAAAGCATGGTGTTCTAATTCTACGGGTAAATGACACGATTTTCCATAGACCAACCTATATAGCGTACAACTGGTGGTGGTTTTGTACGTTGTTCGGTAGGCCCATAGAGCATCGTCTAATTTGGTTGACCAGTCTTTTCTAGAGGTGGATACAGTCTTTTCTAAAATTCTTTTAAGCTCTCTATTCACTACTTCGACTTGTCTGTTAGTTTGGGGGTGGTAGGAAATTAAAACCTTATGCGTAACGTCGTATTTAATAAGAATTTTTGAAAACTGCGGGTTACAAAAATGTGAACCCCTATCACTAACGATGTCTCGTGGCGTACCAAATCGAGAAAATAATTTTTTCAAAAACATAATTACGACTCGTGCATCATTAGTAGGAAGAGCTTTGGCTTCAGCCTATCGTGAAACATAATCGATAGCAACTAAAATGTATTTATTCCCGAAGATAGAAGGAAGGGGGACAACAAAATCAATTTCCCAGAGGTCGAAAACTTCGCACTGAAGGAAATAATTTTGTGGCATTTCATTTTTATTGGAAATATTTCCTCACCGTCGGCAACTATCACACCTATGCACAAAGGCTTACACGTCTTTAAACAGGCTAGGCCAGTAAAAACCCGCGCAAAGCACTTTGTGGGCGGGGCGAGCAGCTTGATAGTGACCACCAGTCGGTCCTTCAGTGAAATGTTTTAAATTATCTAATCCTTCTTCAAAAGAGACACATCTCCTTATCACTTGGTTCACACAGACTCGGAAAAGTTGCGGGTCCTTCCAAAAATAGTTCTTCAACTCAGAAAAGAATTTCTTCTTTTTCTGAGAGAACTCTTTTGGGAGCATACGAGCCACTAAATAGTTGGCTATGTATGCAAACCAAGGAGAGTGGGATGTGTTAATTTAAAGCAGTTTCCCATCAGGGAAGAAATCATTAAAAGATTTTGCATTTAAGTTTTCTATATATGGATTATCTAATCGTGAGAGATGGTCGGTGGCCAAATTCTCGGCTCCTCACTTATCTCAATTTCTATGTCAAACTCCTGGAGGAGTAAGACCCAGCGAATCAGGTGTGGCTTGGCATCCGTATTAGCAAGAAGATATTTGAGGTCCGAGTGGTCCGTAAAAATGATAATTTTGGAAAGCGTGATATATGAACGAAATTTATCAAAAGCGAAAACAACAGCTAGGAGCTCCTTCTCGGTTGTGGTATAATTCTCTTGTGCCGATGTAAGTATTTTGCTTGCATAATAGATGGGGTGGAAGTTTTTAGATATCTGTTGTCCTAGTACGGCGCCCACCACGAAACTACTCGCATCGCACATAATTTCAAAGGGAAGGTCCCACACCGGAGCTATCATAATAGGGGCATTAATTAAATTTTCTTTTATTGTTTCAAAGGCAGATAGACAAAGGTCATCAAAAATAAACGAGGCGTCTTTTCCAGAAGATGAGTTAGGAGTTTGGTGATTTTGGAGTAGTCTTTTATGAAACGGACATAGAAGCTAGCGTGTCCTAGGAAACTTCTTATAGCTTTGACATTCGTAGGCGGCGATAGCTTCTCAATTACTTCTATCTTAGCCATGTCTACCTCAATTCATCTTGCAGAAATCTTATGACCCAAAACTAACCCTTCCCTCACCATAAAATGACATTTTTCCCAATTTAGGGTAAGGTTAGTTTCATCGCATTTTTCTAAGACTTTTTCGAGGTTCTCTAAGCAACTATCAAAGGCATCGCCGAATATGGAGAAATCATCCATAAACACCTCCATAATGCTTTCTGCATACTTGTAGAAGATAGCGAGAATACATCGTTGTAATGTAGCAGGCGCATTGCATAATCCAAATGACATTCTTCGGTAAGGGAAGGTGCCGATGGGACAAGTAAACATAGTTTTCTCCTGGTCCTCGGGAGAGATGGAGATTAGAAAGTACCACGAGAGACCATCGAGAAAATAATAAAAGCTATGGACAGATAATCGCTCTAAAATTTGATCGATGAACAACAAGGGAAAGTTGTCCTTGCGTGTTTTGTCATTTAACTTACGATAGTCAATACACATTCGGCACCCCATCACTGTCCGTGTCAGGATTAAGTCAATATTCTCATTACTAACTACAGTTATCCCTCCCTTTTTCGGCACTACCTGGACAGGACTAACCCACTTACTATCACAGATAGGATAGATAATTCCTGCGTCTAAGAGTTTCATAACCTCACCCTTTATGATTTATTTCATATTTGGATTTATACGGCGCTGAGGTTGATATTGAATTACGTGAATTATCTTCCATTAAGATTTTGTGGGTGCAGAAAGATGGGCATATGCCCTTGATATCAGATATCTGCCAGGTAATAGCTCGACGATGTTTACGTAACACTAGTAAGAGCTTATCATTTTGCACTTCAATTAGGTAGGCCGAAACAATTACTGGTACCTTGGAGTCCTTTTATAAGAAGGCATACCTAAGATGTTCGGGCAGTTCTTTTAATTCCAGGGTGGGGGGTTCTTCATACGACATTTTGGAAATTCTTTCTTTTTCAAAAACAATGTCTTCGTAGACTTTTTCTTTATACGGAAAATTAAAAGGAGTGGAACTAGTGGCCATGGCCGCTTCTTGCAGAGATTCATTTGGAAGAGTAGAGGAATAACAGAAATCAAAAAAATTATTTTCACTTTCAGAATGGTAGTAGGAAGATTCTTCACCTAAGGTATCTAAGAAAACAACAGGAGTCATCATTCTCTAGGGTATTCTTTATTGAGGGTGTTATAGAGATGGTCACTTCATCGTCGCCTACTCGAAGGAAGAGCTTGCCATTGCTTACGTCAATGATAGCTCGAGAGGTGGCAAGGAAGGGTTGGCCAAGGATAAAGGTAATCTCGAGGTCTACTTCGAAGCCCAATATCATGAAATCCACCGGGAAGTTGAATTTGTCGACTTTAACTAAGATATCCTCCATGATTCCTAATGGGTGTTTAACGGATCTATCAGCGAGCTAGATACTCATGCGTGTGGGGTTGAGGCTACCAATTCCTAACTTCTTGAATAACGAGAGGGGCATCAGGTTGATACTCACACCTAAGTCGGCCAACGCGTGCTTGACAAAAAGGTCACCAAAGACACACAAAATAGAAAAACTACCTTGGTCACTGATCTTCTTTGGTAAACCATTTGTCAAGATCGCAGAGAACTTAGAATTTAACATGACGTGCGATAATTTCTCTAACTTCTTTTTATTAGTCAGGAGGTCCTTAAGATATTTAGCGTACTTCGAAATTTGGGAGATTGCTTTGTGGAAGGGTAGATTATGTGGATTTGCTTAAATATTTCTAGGAAGCGGGAGTACTGATCATCGTGACATTGCTTGTTAAGTTCGGAAGGGTATGGTGGGGTTGGATTATTTGTAAAGATTGGTGGTGGAATGACATCTTTTTCTTCAACAGGGAGAGGGGTGATAACTTCTTCTTCAGTAGAGGGTGAAATGATAAATTTTTTCTCGACGGAGGGTCGATTTTTTAAAAATGGGGGTGGAGCTTTGATTTTTTAAAATGGAGGAGGAGATTGCCTCGGGCTCTTTGCTAACCATACCAGAAACTTGCTTCCAACTCCGAAGAGTTATATCTTTCGCTTGATCTCTCGGGTTGGGCTTGGTGTTCGCAGGAAGAGACCCGACGGGTCGCTCAGAAATAATTTTTGCAAGTTGACCAACTTGATTCTCTAAACTTTTAACAGTCCTGGGTAGGGTTCTTATAGTAGCGTCATTAACATTCATATATTTTGAAAACTTCTCCTCCAAACTTGGAGGTTTTGGAAAATTTTGAGGAGGTGGTGGTGGTGCAGCAAAATCATTTTGTGGTGGCGGGCGCATTGCTTTCGAGGGATTACTCCACGAAAAGTTTGGGTGGTTCCGTAAAGCGGGATTATAACAATTCAGAAAAGCAAAGCGCGACGCGGGAAAACTAGCAGCAGAAAAATTATGAAAAGCATTTCTCGACATATTATTAACATAATCCAATTGTTTGGGGGTAGGAGTTGCAAATTCCCATACCTGAGGGGCGGAGGTAGCAGTCATCTCTGTTATATTTTTACTTAAAATTTCCACTTGTAGAGCTAGCTAGGAGACGTTGTCCACTTCAAATATACTTGCAGGTTTGTTTGGGCGAGACCTAGGCACATTCCACTGATATGTGTTCATGGCCATGACCTCAAAAAGCTCAAGATCTACTAACGGGGTTTTGTGGTTTAAGGTACCACCGGAAGCTGCGTCTATCATTTGCTTTGTGCTTTGATTTATCCAATTATAAAACATTTGCACATGTAATCATACAGGCAGCGTGTGATGGGGGCATCATCTTAAGAGTTCTTTAAATTTTTCCCAGGTTTCATACAAAGTTTCAGAATCTATTTGTCCAAAGGCAGAAATATTTTTCCTAAGTTTTGCGGTTTTAGCTGGCGGAAAATACTTCGCCAGAAATTTTTCAGTCACTTGATCCTAGGTGGTGATGATGTTTTTGGTAGTGTTCAGCCATTGCTTAGCCTTCGATCTTAGGGAGAAAGGGAAGAGTCTTAGCCTAATTGCATCATTTATAACACCATTGATTTTAAAGGTGTCACAAATCTCAAGAAAGCTAGCTATATATGCGTTCGGATCTTCATCTTGAAGTCCGTCATATTGCGCATACTGTTGCACCATTTGAATAATGCTAGGCTTAAGTTCAAAATTATTATTAGCTATAGCAAGGCGAACTATGCTTGATTTTGTACCCTCTAGATTCGGTCGTGTATAATAGGACATAGGCCTATGCATGGATTCCTCTACATAGGGTTCTTCCATTCTGAGGGTAGAAAATGACTCGGAATTCTCAATCGGTATTTGGAGAGTAGGGCCTTAAAATCGCGATCTTCTCCGAAGAGTACGCTCAATTTCGTGGTCCAACCCAAAATAACCGACGGATTCTCGCGGGTCATGTACTACAAGAAGAGAAGATGAAGAAAGAGAAATAAATAAACTACAACAATACTTAGTTTTTTTTTAAATAATTTTTTTTATGTTTGAACTCCCGGACTTCCCAAGGGCTACCCGATGAAGGTTTTGCAAGGTAATGGACAAGATAGTGGCATTTGAAGCCACATTGCCCTTTCCGAGAGAGTTAGGTTTTGTAGAAAAATTGTGAAGTGGGTTTCTATTAAGAGCGGTAATATTTTTTTTATTTTTAATTTTTTAAAGGAGGGTGAGAAAGAGAAGTGATAAAAGTAATAGGTTCATGTTTTCAAATTATCAACAAAAGTTGCTCCCCGACAACGGCGCCAAAAACTTGATGTGAAAAATATATTCTCAAAGAGAATAAAAACCGAACTAGCAATCCAACGAGGCAAGTATACCTATCGAAATGTAGCTAGGGGACACAAGTGTCGTATTAAAATCCGGGAACTGTTGAGTAATCTTTCTCACACAAAAACTATTATCCTATCGAAGATACTTTCGGGGTTGTTAGCTATATTAAAAGAGGAGAGTACTAGCATAAAGAAAAACACACTTGCACTTGAACAGAAAGGCCACAACTAGCGATTAAAATGAGGGGTTGAAGAATGATAAAGAAAAGCACTCGATCGAGAATCACCTCAGCTAAAGTTGATCAAAAACATGCGATAATAAACTCAAACTTAATAAGGTGAAGGACCTTGACCATGGAGGTTCCATAAGCATGAACACGCTTCTCTCGATGTCATGCCCACCTGAGTTTAGGAAAGTCTGACCGAACTCTCGTCCAAATCGGAGGCCTAAAGCTCGCTTTACGCTGTGAACCGCGCTATTGGATTTCACTCCAGTCTAGGAGATTTAACATCTGCCTCTCTCGAGGGATGCATGCAACTCTCTTTACTCTTGAGCATTCAGTCCAAACTACGAGCCTCTCGGCTAACTAAGAGTGGAAACAAAGATTGAAAATATACATCTATAATGTATCTCCAAAGATGATTAATTAAGAGTAAATCAAAAGTCTAAGCCTTACAAAGAAAGAGCAAACTAGAGCATCATAACTTAATCAACTCGAACCTCGGATCATCAAGATCGAGTAAAAGGAGGATTAGTTTCTCATGGTGAAATGGAGGGAGAGAGATGAGTAGAAGTGCATGAAAAAAAATAGAGAAAGAAAAATTAAAAAACTTATATTAAATTCAAATAGAGAGCTACACTTGAACTACAAAATATTACAATTGCGGGAATTGAAAACTTAAGCAAGAACTAAAACTGAACTGAAACTTACCTAAACTATTACAGAAAAATTGAAATCAAAATAAATAGAAGCATTAAAATAAAAAACAAGAGAGAGAGGGAGAACACTAAGGGAGAAATGAAAATAGCAGCACTTCCCATCTCCCAAAATTTCGGTATTTTTTTATCAAGTGTCGGGCTCTATTTATAGAGCATTTGGGATGGTCACGCCCCCATGTCATGCTCGGGGAGGGCGTGTCAGATGGGCGTGATAGGTACGGGTTCTGCCCTTGGTACGAGTTCTGGCGGGAAATTATGATTGACATGGTACGAGTTGACGTGCATTAATAGCGGCAGTAGTCTTTTGGAAGAGCGGGACTCATCCTCTAGCAGCAGGTGAGCTCGACGAACTGGAGGAGAGGGCTCGACGAAATTAAAGGAGAAGGAGGGAGAGCTCGATGAAATTGGAGGAGTTCATCGAACGCAGAAAGAAGGCGGGAGATCGACTAAATCAGAGGAAAGAGATGGAGGAAGAGAATTCGACAATCGTCGAACGCAGAGGGCTGAGCTCGGCGAAATTGGCGGACGAAAGCGTCGAACTCAAAATGAAGGAGGAGTTCGATCGTAATGGCTGAGTAAAATGCCAAACTGAGATGAGAAGGGGGAGCTCGATTAAATCAGATGAGTTCGTCGAATACAGAAAGTGAGTTCGAAGAAATGAGAGAAGTTCGTCGAATGCATAACTGAAGGCAAGTTTGACGAATTCGAAGACGATCGTCGAACGTAAAACTGAATGCTGAGGTCGACGAATTCTGCTGAAGGAGAGGTCAAAGATCAGGTTGAGATCGACGAAATGAGATAGACAAATTTTGGTGAGATCGACGATCTGGCTGAAGACTGAGGTCGACGTTCTGGCTGAGCTCGATGAAATGAGCTCGACGAAATGAGCTCGACGAAATGGCTTCTGGCAGCAGTCTTCCTCGGGATCAGGCTACACGCTCGGTGACACGCCCAGGGAGGGCGTATCAGGGGGGCATGTCCGGTCATTTTAGCAGAAAACTGATAAAATCTGCAAAAAGAAGAGAAAACAATAGTGGTATTAAAATATATATAAAACGAGGTCATAAAACTTTACAAACATGATTTCTATATTAAAAACAAATAATTACCCTAGTAGTTTAAACTACAAAATGTATTATCATTCAGTCACTCGCATATCCCCTAAAGCCTTAGCAGGCACTTTCCTATCAGTTATAGGCTCAACTACAACAACCTGAACTAGCACCAGCGCAGGTCGCACCTGCCCTGTCGACGGTGCATTCATCATTTCAAATATTGTCGTAGCAACTAAGCGCACTGTTTCCACAGAAGGAGGAAGTGTGTGCACATCAACTAGTGTCATACTCTCAACTGAACGATGGGGTTCAGACTGCCCCGCACCACTTATAGTCACCTATAAGTGTAAAATACACAATTTAGCGACTACTCAACAGAAAACGACAATTAGGAACACACAGGTTCCTCAAACATGTATATTTTCACTCCGAAGTAGACATTCTTGAGTTCATTTTTGTTATAATGGTAAGCACAGGCACGTGCTCGCCATCCCTCAAAAGAATTCGACCACGAATTCGCAGGAGGAAGACCAAGATAAGCTGATACCAAATTGTAACACCTCCATCCGTCATATGAAATATAACAGAGGGTTCTGTCAGGACACCATGCCATATCCCACCATTAGTAGGCGGAGTTACATGTCAATATCAAAGGCTAAACAAATCCTAACTCAGAGCATTCTAGCGGAACCTTTAAGGGTTAACTTTTTTAACTCAAGTGTCACAACAATGTCCACTATATATACACTGGAATGTACTTATAAAATACACAAAATATGGTATCACCAGCGATAGTCACTATTGCCCTGCGATAGTCAACAGTAGCCAAACTATTACAGCCTTAATGCCTTACAATAATTCTATAGAAGTGTGATTTACAGACATCGCCACGCAAGCCGACAACATATGAAAGCAATAAAACTTCGCATGTCCTTCGAGGGCCGGCATAGCTTCAGGGCTGCAACTCGGTATTTCCCACTTGCCTCTTCATCACCTGCACAGGGACATTCCACTTGATGGAGGCAAACAAGGCAACGGTCAGCTTTTGGTGAACCAATTTATAATGACCCTACCCTGTTAGAAACCACGTCGGCCCGAGAATCCAAATGTATACGTGAATATCGGGTCAAATCCTGTTCATGGTAGACTGCAGTCTAATGACACAAGCATCCCTAACCAAATCAGCTGGGCCCCACACGGGAAATCCCAGGTAGGTTGTTGATGCCCGGGGCTTGATCTCGGTACCTCCATTATCGGGCTTTATCATGAAGTCCTGATACCCAACTGAGCAGAGCTGGCTATCAGGACTTCATGATGAAACCTGATCATGGAGGTCCCGAGGTCAAGCGTCGAGCCTCAACAACCTAACTAGGATTTCTCGTGTGGGCCCCAGGAGATATGGTTGGGGATGCTTGTGTCGTTATACTACAGTCTACCATGAACCAAATTTGTCCCGATATTCCTGTAGACATTCGGAGCCTAGGGGTTAGCGTGGTTTTTAACAAAAGATGGACATCTTTTATTAGAAACCAGGTCGGGGGAGATACATTGTGAATTCTCAGTCCTAGTAGACTGCAGTCGAATGGAAAACAAGCATCCCCAACCAAATCACCCGGAAGGCTCCGAATTCACAGACAGGATTATTCTGGCTAGGTTGTTCAGGCCCGAGGCTCGATCCGGGGACCTGCTTTATAAGAGGCACCTAATCCAACCTCTCATACCCAACTATGCTACTGCGCTCTTTGTCCATTTCTTCTATGTAAGAAATGGACAAAAATCTAAATAAACTGAAAACTTTATTGCTCTAAAAAGATAAAGATTACATAGGTATGCCCCCTTATTTATAGAAACTGTGGGAGATGAGAGAATACAACAAATGATGTCGGACTAAATACAATCCGCGCGGCTTATGCGGTTTGACAATGTCAAACCGCAGACTATACAAAAGAATAATAAACCACCCTACAACACAAAGGAAAATCTCTAGTCCGCTAGGGAAAGCCGCTGCTCTAGCCGCCAGACCGCTACTACGGGTTGCCAATAGGCCGCAGTTGCGGCTAATCAATAGACAATTATTGCGGGTTTCCACCTGACCGCCACTGCGGGTTGCCACCTGACCGTAGTTGCTGCTAACCATTATACTGTTGTTGCGGCAAGCCGATTGACCGTATATGTAGGTTGCCACCTAGCCACAGTTGTGGCTAAACACCAGACCGCCAGTTGAGGATCACTGCCACACCACTGCAATAACCCGCTAGACAACCAGACTACATGTACTAGCTGCTAGGAGTACTCGCCAGACCGCCCAAGCAGCTAACCGCCCGACTATATAGATAAGCTACCAATTTCTAACATACCCCACTCCCGGGGCAGCGGTATTCCTTCCCTACAGGCATAGCATTAACACAACTGCTATATCACAAGAAGGCACACTCAAGCACCATTCACTATATCACAAACGAGTACCTCAACGACCAAATATTCCATCCAATTAGGGCACATTCTCGGTGTACCGGATTACCAGGGTCCCACCACCATTAAGAGTTCCGAGACATGGCGGTCAACTTTAAAAATTCTAGACTTTTTGGCATGGGGCGTAAGACTCTCATTATGCCAATGTCAAAAGCTAATTGCTTTAGGCAATCTAGTCCGAACAACCTAAGGTGGGTACTGTTCCGCTATTTCTCATTGCTCAAATCGCCAGGTCAACGCCGACGATCACAGCCATCATGTCGAATGATAAGACGATAGTCAGCCTCCTCTTTCCTGTTCATCTCACTAGCCTTTATGGCTAGGCACAACAAGCTCTCAGCATCACTATCGCTCACATGTCCCTAGGACCTGAGCCGACAATGATCAATCATGGCAATCATGGACAATAGATGGGCTCTCCAAGCTCACAGCTTCTCATACTACACACCTTGTCTCACGGACAAAGGCTTCACAACAACAAAAAGCTATCTGGAAGCTATCACCAGCGACAGTCACTTTCACCTGGCGTTAACGACAGAACTCTATTCTGTCTCTAGACTCAGCAATAATTGGAACATCCTTCCAGCTGATATATAAATTAAAGTGCGGAGAAAGAGTGAAAGAGAAGATAATGTGTGGAGATGAGGTTAACTATATTCCCCAATTCTATTTCCGATAAAGGCAAGTGTACCTTATCGTTTATAGTATACGATATTAAGGGTTTAATATCAAGGTCGTATTTTCCAGGGTTATTTGAATACTTCTATTTTGACGAGGTTACTATTATCATATCAACGAATTTCATGGTGTTTGTTTTTCTTAGCTAAAAGAGAAATAATTTACTTGCAAATAAAGGGTAACAACTAATGATAAAGGGATTAGTACTCTATTTTGAATCACTTTGAAATAAGAAAATCAAAACGATATAACAACCTTGATCTTAATAAAGTAAGAGGCCCTTGATCGTGGGGGTTCCCGAAGTTTTAACACGCTCCTTTCGGAGAAGTGCCCAACTGAGTTTAGGAAGATCCGTGCAAACCCTCATTCTGTTTTTGAATGTATAAAGCTCGTTTTAAGTGATGAACCACGCTATTGGATTTGACTCCAATCCAGGATATTTACATCATTCTCTCTCGAGATGTGCGTGCAACTCTCTTTACAATTGGGTGATTGATTCAGTCTATAGGCCCACTAGTTACAAACCAAGAGTAAATCTAAGGCCTATACTTTTAAAAGGGGAAAGAAAGCTAAAACATCATAACTGGTCAACTCATTCTCAGATCATCGCGATCAAGTACTAATGAGGATTTTGTTATTCATGAAGTAGTAGTGAACAAAAACTATGTTAAGAATATGCATAATAAGAAAGAGAGAGAGAGAGAAAGGGAATATCGAACTATTTTATTTCTTATTGCACAACAGTCACAAAGAGGACATAGGGACATTACAAAAAGTGTTTCCAAACAAATCTCAAGTGTGATAAAAACTATTACAAGAACGTTAATGAACAAAAACATTAAGCTAAAATACTCTGAAATAATCTCTCGATTTCTCTTTTCAATACTTCAATCTCCTCCTTAAACACTTGGAGCATAGGGCTATTTATAGAAATTTTTCGGGAAGTACACGCCCGGGAGGGCATGTACCTGTGGCGTGTCAGATTCGGTGTGACTTTTCAGGCTAAAATTAAAGTCTGTACTGGCGGTTGGGTTGCACACCCAGTTGACATGCCCGTGTACGTGGCGCGTGTAAGATTCAACGTGATGATGGAGCGGGGAAAAGTCATACAGCAGTGATTTTTCGGGACTTGGCGGGACACGCCTTAGATACACGCCCGTGTCTGTCTGTACACGGGCGTGACCTAGGGCGTGTAAGCGGAAAATTCATGTATTTGACTTCGGACCGATAGTTTCATTCCATTTGGGTTACATGCCCTAAGTACATGCCCAGATAGGGTATGACCTGGGGAGTGTAACAGGAGAAAACCTAGAAACCTGAAAACCAGAAAATAAACTTAGTTAGTACAACAATTGAGAAAAGAAACGGAAAATAACCCAAAAATACAAAAGACAAAAGACTTAAATGAGAAAATTCATATTTTTGCCCTAATAAACTAAGCTAAATAATGCTTCATCAAATTCCCCCATACTTATTATCTTGCTTGTCCTCAAGCAAAGACTACGAGTTAGCGAAATTAAAGAGGATTAATTGAAAAGTTTAAAAATGATGTAAACGAGTAAGACTGTAATTTAGAGGTCGAGAAATTTTGAAAAAGAACTGAAAATTCCTACTTTAACTTAGCACATAATTTTATAAATTTCTCTAAATATAAAAACAAATCATCCCAAATTTTTTCGGAATTAAAACTTAATAAAGTAACGAGTAAAAACCGCATTGAGTCACTACTAAAGTCTAAGAGACAAATTAAAACCATAGTCAATCAAGACAAAGATCGATATTTCTAAAAAACACTACCTCAATCTAGTTTCCCGCTACTATACTAAACAATAAATGTAGGAAGCATGAATCACTAGGGCTTTAATTAGGCATACAATTAGGCTTAGGTTTTTAAGGGTGCAATATTCAAAAGATAATCCTGAGCGATATTTGCACACCTAAAGCAAAACGAAGTGAGCTTTGCCAAAATAATGCTAACCAAAATAAATACTTTACAAATTTTTTTCTCTTTTCTTTCACTTTTTTCATCAAATATTTTTTTTCATACTTAAACATTTCCACTTTTGTAGCAAAAGATAATACAAGGATTTTCCACAAATTTTTTTTCAAGAAGATGCACAATAGCAATTAAAGCTCAAAAACAAATTTAAAGTGTGCATATAGGTAAGCTTTTTGGCAGTGGTGAAATAAAAAGTGGGCCAACAAAAAGGAAAGGAAAAGGTACAAAATGGCTTGCAACGATTATTGTTAGGCGAGGTGCAAAGGCTCAAACAATTCCAAAAGAAATGCCTAGAACATTTTCATGCTTCCTAAATCTACTTAAAGTAATGCTTTGAAATTTCGAAAAAAAATAAGCACTAAAATAGAAAATAGAGAATTTGCTTTCATGAAAAAAATGATAATAAACGTCTAGAGCGATTTGTGTCTACTACACTTAATAATGATTTACGTTTGAAAAGATTTTAATAGGGAAAAATAAGGGATGATAGATTTTATAAAAGTAAAAGAAAAAAAAAGAAAGGCTAGAAAAATTGAAAAAAATTCAAAATAAGTTTTCGAAAACAACATACTACCCTAAATTATAACACTGCATGAGTCAACATACTACTCTTTAAACAGATTTAAACAAAAAATTATTTTATTTTATTCTAACTAAGCAAGTAGACATAGGCTTAAAAACAATAAAATACAAAGTGGCGAGGTACTAATTGATTTGGCAAAAATTAACTCAATTTAATTTGGGATTTTTCAAAAGATTATATATATATTATTTTTCTGAAGTAAATTAATTAAATTAAGGAAACACTCCCCCATACTTAAAGTTAAACATTATCCTCAATGGAGAAGGAGGAGAAGGAGAGAGAGAAGCTAATAAGGAAAACTAAAATTAAATAAATTTAAACAGGTACTTTCCCGGATTTGTGAGTCCCGAATGGCTGGGTGATGCCGCACCCCCATGCTTATGCTTTTAAACTTCTTGAAATATCATCCTGAACTTCTGGTGGACCGGCAACGTTGGGGCCGGCGATTGCAGAACCTCAGCATATGCCCCCCCCCCCCCCCCCCCCCCGGGGGTGGGGAGGGGACAAAAGGTGAAAAATAAAGAAAACAAAAAAAGCATGGGTTGCCTCCCAAGAGAGCCATTTGTTTAAAATGGTTGTTTGAGATTGACCAAAAAGAATATTGTCCAGTAATAAGACGTCTTAAATTATAATTACACTCCAAATAAAAAAAATACTTCAGAAGTTTGATAACACTAATTGTTCTATCGCAGTGAGAATTAAATCATTTGGCAGATAGAGTTTTAAAAGGTGACCGTTTACTTTTAATTCACCTTTATCCGGTGTGAAATGAGAACAGTCCCATATGTCCAAGCCTTTTTAACAATAAAGGGGCTGGACCATCGCGATTTTAATTTACCCGGAATGAGGTGAAGACGAAAGTTATAAAGAAGGACGAGATCACCCGGTGAAAAAGTTTTAGGAAATTTAATATTTTTTTCATGATAAAACTTTATACGCTCTTTATAAAGCATATTATTCTCATATGGGTTCCCGCACCATTCGTCGAGCTTGTTCAACTTTAATTTACCTTTATCGGCAGCTAGGGTAGAATCTAAATTCAAAAATTTTAGTACCCAAAATGCACGGTGCTCTAACTCAACCGGAAGGTTGCAGGCCTTGCCATAAACCAATCGATACGGCGTGCAGTCGATGGTTGTCTTATATGCCATTCAATAGGCTCATAGCGCATCATCGAGCTTTAGTGCCCCATCCTTCCTATTTATAGAAATAGTTTTTTCTAAAATACTTTTCAATTCTCGATTAACAACCTCAACTTGACCGCTCGTCTATGGGTCATAGGAGGTGGAGAGTTTATGACTAACACCATACTTTGCCAATATTTTGGCAGATTGGCTATTAAAAAGTGGGTGCCCCTATCACTGACGATAGCTCGAGGCGTGCCAAATTGAGATAGTAACTGTTTATGCGCGGAAACATGGAGTAGAGGAGGAGAGGTTGTACCGGGAACCAACAACTAACGGGTGAGTTCGGTCTCACGAGCGGGTATGATTAAAGAAGAAGGTTGCATGGATAACGGCGAGGAAATGCTTATGAGTGCTTGAGAGTAGAGCATGCACTTGATCAAGGGCTGCAGGGATAGAGGAGAGGAGGATGTTGATCCGAGTGTGGAGATGGTCAGGAGGCTGATTAGGAACTGTCGATTAGACGGTTACTTTAATGGGTAGTTTTGCAGGTTGATGTCGAGAGATGTAAGTTGAGAAGAAGAGGGGGCCCCTAGCAGCGACAACAACAGACTTCGCCCGCCGCGGCTTAAATTCCACTCTTGCGATGAGCTTTCCATTGATTACAATTCAGTATTATAGCTTGAGTTGCACCTTTACATGGAAATCAAATAAAGGGTACAAAGGGGGAAGCTGGCGGCTAAGGAAAGTTGCCAGAGGAGGCCGCACGGACTGAGTCGAGAGGTCGGCAGACCGCACAGATAACTGATCTCGCAGCTGGCTGGAGGAAGCCGAGCGGACTACGCGATCAGGCAGAGAGGACAGGTGAGGTCGCACAGACTAAGAAGTGGCATCCGCAAGATCTGATGCCTTGGCCCTATCATCGGTTTCCCTCATGTCTGTGTCCCCCATAATGAGAGGTATGGGGGCAATTTATAGGCCCGAGGAGGTAACGGCTTTTGGTAACGTCACCCCCAAAGATTCGGTGATTTGTACGAGTAGAACTTGGAGTCCGTCGAGTCCACACCATGTTGTGCGGTTGGGGACTTATCTTTTGGAGGTGATTCTAATATTGTCGCACTGGGACGAGTCTGCCACTTCTGTGTTGAGTGAGCCCGCGCCAAGATATGAGGTCTAAGGAGTTATCTGCCCACCACTGGGAAGCGGGTGTTGGAAATTTGAGTGGAGGACTGCATAGTGAGTCCTCCTCTACTACAGGGAAGCGTTCTGGTGGAAGGCTGGAGTGCTCAGTGGCAGACTTAGAGAGTCCGCCCAGCCTGTGGTGGACGAGACAGGTCCGCCTCTACTGGAGGCTTGTCGCTGGGACAGAGGTTGGCGACCTTGCAGACTAAATAGAGCATGTCGGCTTCTTAATGAAGAAGTCTGTCTACTGAAGGCGGACTGAAGGGTTGAGCGGCCAAACGAGTCCGCCTAGACTGTGGTGGATAGGATGAGTCCGCTGAATGTTGTGCGTCTTGGTGGAGAGCTGGAGCATGTCCACACTCCTTAGGCGGACTGAGCTAGAGTCTGCGAACTGTAGGAAAGCGAGCTGGTCGACTGGGTGACCTGGCGGACTGAAGAAGCAGGTCGCCACCTTTGTTGAAGTCCGCCTCCTATTGGATGGGTTAGGCTTGATGCCCCTGCTGGGCGGCCTGGAGGTTAACGCCCTCTAGTGGGCGACCTTGAGAGTTGTCGTGTTATTGGGCGACCTAGAGGCAGGTCGTGTGGTGTTGAGCGACCTGGATGCAGGTCGCCTAGTGAAGTGCCAGTTTGTTTTGCTTATGCAACTTGTAAGAATTGGCTGGTGAAGACCGTGACTCCTGCCGAGTATGCGTCTATATGGTGGTCTGGGCAAATAGGAGTCTGAGTCCTCCAGAGTTGGGTAGACCTGTTAGAATGGACAATTATGGTGCAGTTAGCTGATCAAATCGCATTGCCGGCATGGGCAGACTAAGGAAGTAGTTTGCAGCACCTGCAGAACAAATGGCTGTTGCGCGACCTGGCCGATCAAACCGAGGAGACTGCCCTAGCCGCTCGGCCTAGGAGGACAGAGAAGTCTGTCCTCCCATCCTTAGACCGGTCGCAGCCTCCAGGGAGAACCTGGAGTAGGTCGCGAATAGTAGGCTGGCTACCTTGGGAAGGATTGCCGATTTCTGGGTTAACATAATCCCCGGAATTTTTTAAGTCCCGAAGGTAACTTCGAAAAAGTAGGAGACCCACGAAAATCGTGATCCACCCCTTAGAAAAGTAAGAGGTAAGAAGAGATAGAACCTGATGTCTCTCCTAGAAGGAGTTTGCCAATGACTATCTTTCTCTTGCAAAGGCAAAGTTAATGTAGGCAGAGAAGGGGGGTACTTCTTGTGTATATCTGAATTGCCTGATGGAGGCTTCCAAGCACCTATTATCCTCTACAAAAGGAAGAGTAAGTTGTAGGCGTGAAAGAAGAATAAGTTGTAAGTAACTTAAGGGAACTTGCAAGCATCTGCTAGTTTCTACAAAAGAGAAGCTATACGCAGATATGATGGTATATATGAAAGTAAGCTGCAAGTACCTGAAGGGAAGTTGCAAATACCTGCTAATCTCTGCAACAAGGAAGTGTGAGCAGCAGATATAAAAGAAAAGTAGGTTGCAAGTACCTGGATGGAACTTGCAAATATCTGCTAATCTCTGCAAAATAAAAGTTAGAAGCAGATATGAAAGTAAAGCTAATATGTAAGTACCTGGAGGGAACTTGCAAATACCTGCTAATCTCTGCCAGAAAAGAGTTAGAAGCAGATATGATATATGAATGTAAGATGCGCGTACCTGAAAGGAACATGCAAGTATCTATTGAACTCTACAAGAAAAGTTTCAGAAGTAGATGTGATAGAGTGAACTAAGCGACAAGTACCTGAATGGAACTCGCGAATGCTAACTGCTGATATGATAAGATAGATATGATCGGATAACAGAAGAAATGTCTGACAAACTCTGCTAATAATCATATAAAGATCAAACCACAATAATGATGATATCTTGAATATGAATTCCAGATCAGCTAGATGAAACCATCTTAATTAGACTCTAATATCATGGCTTGTCAATCAAGAAGAACAACATACTTTGATCAATGATTGGTGTTATTAATATCCAATAAGAGTAATAGATAGCTTGTAAATCATCATCTGATAGAGCTTTATGCAAGCAGTGCATATAAGATGAGTATGAGGAAAAAATGAATGTTGCGAATCTGTTTGAAAGGTAGTATTTAACCTGTTAACCTATGAAAGAGGTAGTTGATAAAAAGAGGTCTATACTCAGAGATGACCATGAAAGGCTGGATGCTGCCACTGGAGATCACCCGTGGGCCTTATGCATCGCTTACCCTTGAAAGTCATTACGAGTATAGTCCTACTTAGAGAGGGCTAGCTGCGCATCCTTTAGAAGGGTATAAGAGAGAAAAACATAGGAAATCCTAAGTATGATCGTTAGATACACTGCTCTCATGCCTCGAGTTACAACATCGATGGTCTGTCGGGCAAAGTGTGTCAAGTGGTCTATAGCATTGCTCGCTTGTGGAAAGATCAGCGGAGTTGTGGGCCCCACGAAAGCACGGATTGAGAGTACCCTAGAGTATTCGACTATTACAATGATGAGATGATCGAAGAGACAAGGCTATACTTGATCGCCATTGCTTGGCAAGTAAAGATCATCCTAACTGTAATGTATCCTCTACGAAGCACAACAGGGCTAACACATGAGAGCTCCCTTGATGCTCGCTTTGTGTTAGATACCGGCTAGGATCCGAAGCCCTGAAGTTCACCATCATAGATTGAGCGTCACCCACTGCACATATGCGAACACTCCCCGTGATATGTGGTGGTTGTGGCCTTAAGCCCGAGAACAATCTACGGAGGGAACAATAAGAGTCGGCGATATCTCGATGGTTCAGTGATGCCTTTGGCAAAGAGAAAATATAGGAGGAAGCACTCCAAAAAGGAAAATGTGTCAGTACGGGATCTCTGACATAAACTTCTATTGAAATGAAAGAAATAACACTTAGAATAGTCTTCCAAGCTTTCCCTCGTCAATGACATCAAAGGTATTGTTAATAACGAGGTCAAGATAGTTGATTTGGCTCAACCCCTTTGAACAGCAAGGAGTGTATGTCGCTTCCTTGCCTTTTGAAGTTAATGGAACAGGGTGGTCATCTTTCGGGAACAGATCACGTATCTTTCCCTGCCTCAGCATCCTATGCACTAGTTGACGAAGTGCTTGGCAGTTTTCAGTTGAGTTCCCTTGATCTTTATGAAATTCATAGTACGACTCCGAGTCTTTAGATCTTTTACCAGTCGGCTGGTAAGGCCTTTTGAAATTAGCCCTACCTTTCATGACTTGGCTTACTTCTTGCATGGCCTCATCTAGTTCAGACTATGGCAACTCATCAACTTACTGCTAATGAATCGAAGCTGTTTACATATCTGGGGCTCGTAGTAGTAACAATTGATCTTGAGCACGATCATGATTCGGGAAGGGGTGTAGATGACGTTAAAATTTTCTTCCCTTCCTTGAGTGGGATGGAAAATCTTTCCGAGGAGACCTCAGAGGTTTCTTGTGAGACGGAGAATTGTTCTCTGCTACAAGCCTGGATATGAAGTTGGGGTTGCTCTTCTAACCTCAAATGTATGAGTTGGCTAAGCCAATCAACTCCTGATATGTTCTTGGTGCTCGGACATTAGCTTCAAACATAAGCGGCCGTTCACACAGACAGTGTATTAGAGGCCCCCGATATATTTCTTGATCAACGATCTCAATGTCCAAGATCTCTTTCTGGAATTGATCCACAAACTGAGACCAAGTCTCGTTCTCTTATTGCCTGATCTCAAAGTGGGATTCTGGACCACTTTTTCTCTTTGTTGAAGTAGAAAAGCTGAGCAAGAACACCATCTATAAATCAGCAAAGGAAGTGATGGACTGAGGGCGCAGACCATAAAACCAATCCATCACTTGTCCACCAAAGGTTATTACAAGAAGCTTGCATTTGGTAGCATCTGAGCGAGTCATGAGAGCTACGGCTGATTCAAAAGCTTGAAGATGCTTCATTGGATCAGTCTCTCCAGTGTAAGTTGGTAACTGCAGCTCTCTGAAATTAACTGGATTTGGTTCATGTCGAACATTCTTTGAAAATGGCGACGGCTCTTCCTGCTCTCCTACAACATAAGGAAAGAAGGGAACATAAGTTATGGATATAAAAGGAGTAGGAGGATAGAAGGGAAAAGCTACTGTAGCTGGAGCAAAGGCAGGAGCTGATGGGTAAGGATGACTTCCTTGAAAATTCAGAAATCTTTCTGGACTTCCCCGGGCAGCTTCCCGTAAGAAGTTTTGACGAGCTGCAAACTAATCATTTTGAGGCCGCAAAGGGGCTGCAGGCCCTTGCAGGAAGGTTGGTGTGTAAGCAAAAGGATAGACTGGCGGATAAGCCGAAGGATAGGCTTGCTGATTCTCTACTGTTGGTGTTGGATTGACTGGATGAACAGGTGATGTTGTAGATTGCATTTCCAATCATTATGCGATTGCAGCTAGAGTTCGATTGATTGCCTGGAACTGTTGGAAGGTTTCATGGCATGATTGCTCCAAGGCTTCCCAATGTGAGTCCTCACCAGGACTTAGAGCAAAGTTCTCGGCTGATTGATGATCTGACATGGAAACTATTGGTTCTAACCGTCTGTTCGAGATCTGATGGCCGCATGTTAACTATTGATGCCCGAAAACATGGAGTAGAGGATGAGAAGTGGTCGCGGGCACCCGCAGATAACAGGTGTGTTCGGTCTCACGAGCGGGTATGATTGAAGAAGAAGGTTGCGTGGATAGTTGAGAGTTAAAGCTTCTTAGTGCTCGAGAGTGGAGCAAGCGCTTGATCAAGGACTACGGGGATAGAGGAGGATGTTGATCCGAGTGCGGAGATGGTCGGGAGGTTGATTAGGAACCATCGAGCAGACGATTACTTTGACGGTTGGTTTTGCAGGTTGGTGCCGAGAGAGGTGAGTTGAGAATAAGAGGGGGACGATAACAGTAGCAATGGCAGACTTCGCCTGTCACGGCTTAAATGTCACTCTTGCGGTGGGCTTTCCTTTGATTATAATTCATTGTTATTGCTTGAGTTGCACCTTTACATGGAAAGCAAATAAAGGGTACAAAGGGGGAAGCTGGCAGCTAAGTAAAGTTGCCTGAAAAGGCCTCGCAGACTAAGTGGAGAGGTCGGCAGACCGCGCGGTTAACTGATCCCGCAGCTGGCTGGGCGAAGCCTAGCGTACTGCAGGATCAGGAAGAAAGGACAGGTGAGGTCACGTGAACTAAGAAGTGGAGTCTGCAAGATCTGATGCCTTGACCCTATCGTTAGTTGCCCTCGAGTCTGTGTCCCACATAATGAGAGGTACGGGGGCTATTTATAGGCCAGGGAGGTAACAACTTTTGGTAACATCATCCCCAGTGAGTTGGTGATTTGTGCGAGTAGAACTTGGAGTCCGCTAAGTCCGCACCAATCTGTGTGGTTGCGGACTTGTCTTCTGGAGCTGATTCTGATGTTGACGGACTGAGACAAGTCCGCCTCTTCTGTGTTGAGTGAGCCCGCGCCAAGATATGTGGGCTGAGGAGTTATCCGCCCACTGCTGGGAAGCGTGTGTTGGAAAGCTGAGTGGCAAACTGCATAGTGACTCCTCCTCTGCTGCAGGGAAGCGTGCTGGTGGAAGGCTGGAGGGCTTAGTGGCGTACTGGGAGAGTTCACCCAGCCCGCGGTGGACGAGACGAGTCCGCCTCTGCTATAGGCTTGTCGCTGGGTCAGAGGTTGGCGACCTGGCACACTGAATAGAGCAGGTTGCCTTCTTAATGAAGAAGTCTATCTACTGCAGGCGGACTGAAGGGTTGAGCGGCATAACGAGTCTGCCTAGCCTGCGGTGAATGGGATGAGTCCGCTGAATGTTGTTTGTCTTGGTGGAGAGTTGGAGCTAGTCCACACTCCTTTGGCGGACTGAGCTAGAGTGTGCGAACTATAAGCGGGCAAGCTGGTCGACCTGGCGACCTAGCAGATTGAAGAAGCAGGTCGCCACCTTTGCTGAAGTTTGCCTCCTGTTGGACGGGTTAGGCTTGCCGCCCCTGCTAGGCAGCCTGGAGGATGTCACCCTCTGGTTGGCAACCTTGAGAGTTGTCACATTTTTGGGTGACACGGAGGCAGGTCGCCTGGCATGGAGCGACATGGAGGCAGGTCGCCTAGTGAAGTGGCGGTTTTCTTTGCTTGTGCAACATGTATGAATGGGCTGGTGAAGACCGTGAATCCTACCGAGCATGCGGCTATATGGCGGTCTGGGCGGATAGGTGTCCAAGTCCGCCACAGTTGGGTAGTCCTGTCGGAATGGAGAATCATGGTGTGGTTAGCTGATCAAACCGTGCGGCCTGCACGGGCGGACTGAGGAAGCAGTCCTCAGCCCCTACAGAACAAGCGTGTGCTGCGTGACCTGGGCAGTCAGACCGAGGAGCTTGTCCGAACATGATTGTTTTGCTCGCATAATAAATTAGGTGGAAGAACTTATTCATCTGTTGGCTTAAAACAGCGCCGATGACAATATCACTTGTGTCGCACATGATCTCAAATGGGAGCGACCAATCAGGCGTGACTAGCATCAGAGATTTTACAAATTTTTCTTTAATTAAATTAAATGCTACGAGACATTCATCGTAAAAGAGGACAGAAAATTCTTTTTCAAGAAGATGGGTTAACGACTTGGTGATTTTGGAAAAATTTTGAATGAAGCGTCGATAAAAACCTGCGTGGCCCAAGAAACTACGAATCGCTTTAACGTTCGTTGGAGGCAGATGTTTTTCGATAACCTCGATCTTAGCCCTGTCGACCTCAATCCCTTTTCTCGAAATCTTATGGCCGAGGACCAATCCCTCACGGACCATAAAGTGTCATTTCTCCCAATTGAGGGCTATATTAGTGATGAGTCCGATATTTATAGGGTTTTTCGGACTCATTTGGGCTTATTTTCTTGCATGTGTACTACTTTTTCAATTGGAAAAGATATATTTTGTTTTGATCTTCACTTGACCATTTTGTGCATTGTGTTGGCCCATGGGTGTGCATTTGAGCATTCTGTTGTTGGGGGTAAGCACATGTTGTTCCCCATGGCTCTTTCTTGATGATTTCTTTGCTGTATATTTGTTGCTGGGAGCTTGTGCTCCACTTTTGGTTTTCTTGTGCAGTTGGTGCTTTTTTCCCAATGCAGGAATTCTGTTTTGTGGAAAATGCACGGTCGTGCATTTTATTCGTGCATGGTTTGTGCCCGATCGTGCGTTTTGTTCAGCTGGAAGAACGTCGAGTTGAGCTCGATGAATTTTGTCGAGCTGAGTTCCTCACGCACGGTTGACGCACGGTTTCATCATAACCGTACGGAAAGGAAACGCACGGTTTTCTGTAGCTTTCTAGTTTGTTCCTTTTTGTGGTTAATCGTGCGCTTTGTTCATGCACGGGTGACAGTGCTCGTGTGCGAATAAAACACACGGTTCCCCTGTAGTGTCCTGATTTCCTGCTCTGTCGCTACTTGTGTGATTTCCTTCTCGAACGGGAGGAAACGTCTGTGCACGAGTAAAACGCACAGGTCAACGCTTCTCCTTTCGCAGGCTTGCTCTGGAAGTTAATATTGCACTATTTGCGCACGGTCCTGCGCAAAACCGTGCGTTCCTATTTTTCTGACCTGCTTCTATTTAAAGCACAGATTTCTTCTTCTTTGGGGGGAGTTCCGATCGAGTCCGACCCAGCCGCCCTTTTTTGCTCCTTTGTGCGGGGAAATCTTCCCTCCCGCAACCATTTTCTCTCTCCTCCTTGGAGAGTTGAGCCGACCATCATTTCTACTCCAAGAGCTAGCAAACTCTTCATATCCGGCCACCATTGTCATCTCCAAGGTCCATGTCAAGCTCAAAGGTTGCTGCATCCATGAAGTTCTCAGGTTAGAACCAGCCTGCGATTATTCACAAACAAGACGGGATACTTGAAGGAAGTGACAGCCCTTTTTGGTTCCCGGACGTCAACCGAAGGCCGAGTTCGGACATGGACCGACAACCCTTGAATCTGGCCGCGAATCTCGAAGAGACTTCATGTGTTTGGTTGATTCTCTCACCCTTCTCCAGTAGTGTTTCCTTTTTCTGAATATTTGAAGAGTTTGAATGATGTGTATGAATATTAATAGCTTGAATATTTCAGCATGTTTAGGTGTTTATTTCTTTCAGTTTTTGGTAGCTTGTTAAGATCCATTTTCTCTTGTGCTATTTGTGATTGTGTCGTTCTAGCAATTGATAGAAGAGTGCGTTGCGAAGAGGTGATTGAGACCCTCATTAGCTCATCCATCTTCACTATTGCTAGTCTTCCCAAGAGACGCGGTGGTGGTGACTCGCAATAGGATTTTTAGAAATAGATTTAGGAAAACCCCAAATCAAACCCCCCTTGGTTACTTTCCCACTTGCAATCCCATTTTCAAATAGCAAAATCACACTCCTTACTTGCACTCCTCGAGAGATCGATATCTGGGGATTCAACTCCTTACTTTATTACTTGACTATGATCGATACACTTGCTGATGCATCAAGTTTTTGGCGCTGTTGCCGGGGAGTGCAACCATTGTGTGTATTTTTATTTTGAAAATGTTTGCAATTGTTGTTGGTATTTTTGAAAGAATTTTTTTTGTTGTATGACAGATACAAACTCCGGTGAAAGGGTTGAAGATCTTGTGGTTGAGCTAGAAACTGCACATGCGAGGCGAGCTCGCTTGCGTGCTGCTGCTGCTGAA
The DNA here is from genome assembly GCA_039583875.1 of Platanthera guangdongensis. Classification (NCBI taxonomy): domain Eukaryota; kingdom Viridiplantae; phylum Streptophyta; class Magnoliopsida; order Asparagales; family Orchidaceae; genus Platanthera; species Platanthera guangdongensis. The sequence goes on from CM077157.1 coordinate 102,270,421, forward strand.
GAAAGAATGGAGAATAATGGTCTAGGAGAAAATGGCCAAGGAGAATGGGTTGTTGATGTCCAAGAGGTGGTCCAGCCATGCGTTAGGACAATGCGTGATTTCAGAACCCCGACTGCAGGAAGTGTTTACCCTGGCTTCGGGCCGGCCATCGTAAACAACCACTTTGAGATAAAACCCGCCATCCTGAATATGATCAGGAATAATACGCAGTTCTCGGGATAGACGAGTGAGGACCCGCAGCTCCATCTAGTGGAGTTCTCGGATATTTGTGGCACATTCCGGTATGCTGGAATTTCTGACTAATTTGTGAAGCTGGGGTTATTCCCGTTCTTACTGAGGGACAAGGAAAAGACATGGTTGCATACCATTGTTTCAGGGACTGCTACTACTTTGGAGGCATTGTCCTTTATGTTCTTAGTAAAGTTCCACCCGGTGGATATGATAGTGAGTGCTCGGAGGGATATTGCAACCTTCCGGCAACTGGACCATGAGACGATATCCGAGTCTTGGGAGAGATTCTCAGAACTGCAGCGTTGATGCCCAGAGCACAGTTGTGAGCCGTGGAATCTAGTTCAAATATTTTGGTTTGGTATTGAGCCTAATTTCAGGGCAATGATCGATGTAGCTGCTGGTGGCACGATAATGAACTTATCTTCGAAAGAGGCATTGAGGCTACTTCGAGATACCACCTCCCATAGCACTTATTGGACCACTGGGAGAAATGCCCCTAGAGGGGCAAGGACTTTGTTTGAATTTAACGCTGTGGTGCAGCAATCAGAGGAGAGCCATCACACTTTAGATGGAAGGAATATGTTGACCAGATCGGCCCCTCCTCCAGCTTGGTATGTCGACATATCTTGTCAGGGTTATGGTAACCCTGACCATCATGCCTACGAGTGCACCGCTAGAGAAAGCATTGCTGAGCCGTCAGGTATAATCTCTGATGAAAATGTGAATTTTATAAATAGTTAAAATCGTAATGTTACTTTTAATAATGTTTATAACCCCAATGTGAGAAATCATTCCAATTTCTCATGGAATCAGAATGCTCCGGGTCAAAGATGGTAGGGAGGCCAGCATCTGTTTGATGCCCAAGCCTCTAGTAGCCAGCCGCGACTGCCACATATCAGTTATAATCCTAATGCGCAACGAACTCGTAAAAATTCTTTGGAAGAAATGATGGGGATGTTTGTGGAGATGGCCCAATCAAATATGGCCACTCAAACCGCATCTATGAGGAACTTAGAGACACGGCTGGGTCAACTGGCCCTCGCATTTTCCGAGCGTACTCGTGGCACCCTCCCTAGTGATACGGATAAAAATCCCTGCGAGCAAGGGAAGAGTGCTGAGGATGCGGAGGAGTGTGATAATAATAAATTGGCCGTCAAATGTGAGATCAATGCAGTAGAGACAATAGCTCTATGCGATTCTGGATCATCATGCAACATTCTTGCTTTGCAAGATGTTAAAAATTTAAATTTAAGTATCGAATCTGATGCCCAGAAATCTCTAGTGCTAGCAGATGGATCTGTAGTAAAGACCGATGGTGAGATCAAAAATGTGGAAGTAATTATGAATGGGGCTGCTTTGGTCGCTGACTTTCAGGTGTTAGAAGCTATGGGTAACACGTCAAAACCCATCTTAGGACTCCCATTCCTGAAAGCCAGTGAAGATACCTTGCAATTTAATGTTAGTGGTGTCACTTTGGCTCATAAGGTCAATCTGACTCTACCATCTTCACATCCCCATATTAGTTCAAATAAACATGGATAATTTTTTGCAATTAAATGATTCGTTATCTAACGATGTGTCTAGTGCTGCTAAGACAGGTCTTCCACTGAAGGAGCGTGAGCGGGTTAAGAAAGTGATCGAACCGGCGATGGTAGCTGAAGGAGAGATAGAGACAGAGTCACCTGACGTGGAGCAAGATTCCGTCAAGAAGAAATGTGAGCTCAGCGTGCCTTTAGAAAGAGTGCAGAAATCTGATTTGAAAATTTCTATTTATTCTAACAAAGTTTGTAAGACTATTAAACAGGTAACTTGGGCTGATCTTTCACCCACTACGGGTGAGAAAAGGATGCCCCCAGTTGAGAAAGATAAACTTGCTGCTGAAATGGTGGGTGTGATCATACCACCCTGACGATCCCCTTCTATGGATTTGAAACGAAGGGAGTTGTTCCTGCGCAAGGCGCTGAATTTTGCCAGCCAGCGCGAGAAGGACGAGGTTAGGGGCAGGGTAGACTCGTCTTCCCTGGGCCATAAAGACTTCGCCTCGCCCTCATCTCGTGTGGTTGGGGGGATCTATCACAAATCAGCGTTCAGCTGAGGAGTGAAAGATCTCTGGGGGCCCGTTTTCATTTTCTGATTGTTGTTGTGTGTTACTATAGACTTTTTCATTACGTGTTGAACTTATGATCTGAATATTATATAAAACTGATAATATAGGTATTTGGTCCACCTTAAAGATGATAAAGAAAAGGGCTTATGGGAGACAACCCAATTTTGCCGCTTTTAATTTGTTCATATATGCTACTCTGATTATATGTTTTGAGTATGCGTGGTTGGAGATATTCTCTTATGCAGGTGGAGTTCGTTTGGGTCGTGGACTGTCTGCTGAAATTAACGCCAATCTTTTGGTAAGCTCATTTGCTGAGCATGGGTAACCTTTTCCCTCAACTTTTATTTTTCTGTTTTTATTGCAAATCATGGATAGATTATTTAGTATAAGTCTGGTGGGAGAAAGTTTTGCAGGTTACCTTTTCACATGCACTTGCATACCACAGGTATATTTTCATTTTTTTTGTTTTTATTTTATCAGGTCTGCATTGTGCACCGACACTGCATGAGCGCGCACTTTAGCACGCGCTCGGCTCAAGCCAAATTTGTTTATTTTGTGTTAACTTTTAAATAGTGGTGCTGGCTTAAGATTTTAGGATAAGGTAGAGTGAAACTCGTGCAGTGCTCCTAATAAAGGACGCATTGTAACACCTCCCATGTAATGACCATATAATATGGGTCTGGCCGGGTCCCCACAACATACAGACGCCACAGCTTTAGCGTTAAAAGATGATATTAACTACCCAACTGAAAAATCAGTATAAAACGAATGCGGAAATAGTAACAAGACCCGAAGTTATCAATATACATAAGAGTATCGAAACGGCCGTAAGGCCTTACAACAATGGAGAGTCCAAACTGAAATGATAACAACAAACATCAATGTGCATAAGCACCCCTAGACAACCTCGACATGTAAGCCGGAAAACTAGAGCATCAAACATACAATGCCGCAAAACAGAGCTAGTACAAAACTTTTAGCACTTCAAGAGCCTTAGGCCTTTTTGGCCGGCGATCTAGCTCCTGCTTGCGATCCTTTCCCTGAAAAATTTGTTGGTAACGTGGGTCAGCAAAGGCTGGCCTCAAACTGTATAACCAACACATCTCCTCCTGGCCGCACCTAACGGACCCCGGGGTACACCTCCAACCTGCAGGTCAGCACTTCATATATCATATACATAAACATGTAAAGCTCTAAAAGAACAGGTTTGGATATCTCAGACAACAATTACGTTTTCTATGTTGAGCATATCATAAAAAGGGGCCTACTATGCAGCTTGTATACAAAACTCGGGCTTCACCCAAGGCACCCTATCGCGTATGCAACTAGCATATCATCAAAACATCTGGGTACTCCCAATTTTCCCATTGGCGTTAAGCTGCAAACAAAAATGGTACTGCAATTCCCCTAACAGCATAGAAGCCGCCAAATGGAAATCTTGCCAAGGCTCCACCCGCTCGTTGCTCTTAGCTCTGGGCTTGCCTGCAAATTCTGACTTCTCGCATCAGGAATCCGTCTCCCACATAAACCGATTCTAAGAACCCTTACTGGACCCCACTAGCTCATGGCTTCATTGCCCGGGCTTGTCCCATGCTTGGCGTTCTCGTCAGTCTCACAGAAGGGGACTAGTCTCGCCTGGACACTCTCCCCACATGACTTGAACGTCACGGGATAGTCAGCCGACCATGGAGACTAGCCGCGCCTTAACACATAACAATCCATAAACATTCCCACCCTAATCCATCATTTGAACTGCAAAGTCCCCGCGCTCCAAGGAAATCAGTTACCGCAAATGCGGATCTAACGTCGTCCATCAAGGAAACCCTCTTCCGCCAATGCGGAGCTAACCTTGTGAAAGATAATAGTTGCCAACCTAAATCACCTAGAGGGGGTGAATAGGTGAGTTGTGCTTCTTTTTGCGGAATAAAAAGAATCTCAACCAAAGCACAGATCTATCTACCAAATAAGCAAACACAGACGAGGCAAGATTTATAGTGGTTCCCCAACCTTAGTTACATCCACTTTCCCTCTCTGATCTAGCAATATACTAGACTCGGCTACTCCACTATCTCGGATTGGAAAAAAATACTACCCTCGGAATAACGTTCCTACAAACTCGATCCACAACCGGATCTACACTCGGAAGGCAAAACTTCCTACAATCTCGGAGTTGAAAACTCCTACACTCGGAGAAAACTTCTCCTACAATAATGAAATAAAGTTGTACAGAAATACAAACTGTAAATTCTCTGGTTCAGATCTGCAACAGAAAATCAAAAATTTCTTCTTCTAGGCGTGCGACTTTATCATAATATTGAAGAAGAATCTCGGTAATATTAGATCTGGAACTTCTCGACTTTACACGATCGAATGAGAAGATGAAGCGTTGAGCGGAGATCTCGATCTGTAGAGTCTTCTTGATCTGAATCCTCAAAAAGGTGAAACCCTAGCCGATCGGAAATCTGCGATGACAGTGGCAGTGAGTTTCGTTCTTGGAGAGACAGAGAGGAGACAGAAATCTTTTTGGAAAGTACGGCTGCAAAAACTTTCTTAGAATAATTTTCTTTGAAAAAACTTAGGGTTTGTCAGATTAGACAAGACCTTTTATAGGTGACAAGAAGATTAGACTTAAATGATTCATAATGAGAAAGACACGTGGACCAATCACATCAGAGTTTAAGAATAAGACCGTTAGGTCTGGACTTAAAGAATTTCTGAAGAGTTCAAAGTAAATTACTCGAGTCAAGCAAAACTACTCGAGTATATGTAGCACTACTCGAGTAGGTAGAAGATGACTACTCGAGTACATGAGAAAAATTACTCGGGACAAAAATAAATTATTACTCGAGTACATGGAGTAAATTACTCGAGTAAATAAGAATTCAAGGAATCAGCTACTTGAGTAATAAGAATGACTTACTCGAGTACTTAAGTACTTACACGGGAGGTAGAGTGTATTACTCGAGTACAAGAAATACTACTCGAGTATATAAGAATGAACTACTCAAGTATATAAGAGACTACTCGAGACAAACACTTAGAAAATTTCTGTAACAGGAAAACAGAACTACTCGAGTATATAACATGAACTACTCGAGACAGAATAAACTACTCGAGTATATAACATGAACTACTCGAGTAATTCACTTAGAGATATTTTCGGGAATAGAATTCTGGATTATACGAGTAAAAGTATTGGACTACTCGAGTAGTAGATGAACTACTCGAGTATATGATTTAGTCTACTCGAGTAAGTGGGAACGACATGAGAGTCAGAGTCCAATTACTCAAGACAAAAGATAGAACTACTCGAGTATATATAATACTACTCGAGTATTTCACTTAGACAAATTTGAGAAGAGAAAATCTGAAAACTCGAGAGATAAATGGAAACTACTCGATTATACAAGATGAACTACTCGAGAGTCATAATTGGACTACTTGAGTATATCTTAACTACTCGAGTAAGTGAATTATTACTCGAGCATAACCTCAGTAACTTACTCGAGTAAATAAGGAACTACTCGAGTACTTTACTTAGGAAAATATTTCTGACAGAATTTTTCTTCTTCTAAGGTGAAATCAGCATCAAGTCTTTTCCCATAGTTCTAGAGATTGAATATGAAGTGTATCCCAATAGAGAGTCTACACATGAGTCAACACTTTGGAACACACAATGAGGGATTACATTGTATAGTCCTGTGTTTGGTGACCCATTGTAGACTGACATTGGTCTACACTTCCCATAAGAATTCCTGCACACACATAACTCAAACCAAGCATCAAATACAACTTAATTCATCTTAGTTCAAGGGTGACTTCATCAAATCTGGGTTAGTGTAGATACAATACCCAACAATCTTCCCCTATTTGTAGAAGTCAGAACCCTTTACACTAAGGTGAATTATGGATATAAAAAGAATGCTAAGTAATTAAGCAGTGTAAGCAAACAAGGAACTATGAAAAAGATAATCAGATCAAAAACTTTGGATTATATAAATATGATTATCCAGAAATATCATTAACAACTAAAATCCATTTCCATTGCTCATGAGTCTTTTGTGTTAGCTCTGATGATGTTGCTTGTCTTGTTTCTCCTGTTCTCTTCTTTGATAGCTGTAAAGTTTAGGATAATACTTGGGAGGTCTGGGAGGAGCAGCTGGATTATTTCTTCCATATTCTCTGTCATAGATCCTCCTTTTGGTCATGAACTTCTCATACAACTCCCATTCATGGGAACTGTAGTGAATATTTCTGCTCTCGTGGAAGTCCAGAACTAATTTGAGAGTCTTCAGGATGAGAGACTTGGAAGTGGGAGACCAAACCTCAACATGTTTAGGAGCTTTAGTAGGAACAGACTTGCTAGCAGAAGGACCTTCACCATATTTCCTTTTCTTCTTATAAGTCAGTATCTCAGGAGGGGCTTTGAGAAAGATATCAGCAGGATCATCTTCCCAATCCTGAGCATAAGAATCTGGAGGAGCAACAGAATCACCAGGCCTTGGAGAGAATGTGGGTTGCAGAGGAGGAGCATGAGCAGGAGCATCAGCAGTAACTAGTGGGTTCAGGTGATGAGGAATAATGGTAGGATCAGCAGCAAATTCTGGAAGAATCTGGTTGTGTATCCAAACATCAGTGTTATATGTGTGGAATTTGACACTATGTATCTAAGCTAGAACATCATCATGGATCTCTTTAACTTTGGCTTCCCATAATTCTTTCTTGAGGGCATCAGATTTTTCTAAATATTCTTTTACCAACTTCTCCCCCTTTCTAACTTCAACAGATAGCTGGGAGATGACATCATCTTTGAAAGAGCCAACTTCTTCACAAATCTTCATCTTAGCTGCTTCAGCCCTTTTGTCCAATTCCATCTGATTATTGGTAAGAGTCAGACCTTGCTCCATAACCTGTCCAACACTGGTGATGGTGTGGTCTAAGGCTTTGCCACCAGTTTGGAAGAGATGTTTGAGCTGATCAGTATTGTGCTGGATCTCAGCAAATCCTCTGCTCATCTCAGTTTCTAGAGCAGTTACCTTATTTGTGATAGTCTTGATACAAGTATCAAAGTATGTTTTCTGGTCTTGAAGAAGAAGTACAATCTGATTCATCAAATTTATGGAGGTAGGAGCTGTAGCAGCAGGAGGAGCAGAAGTTGATGGAGCAGAAGGAATAGGAGGAGCCACCCATGGAGCTATTTCAGAGAGAGTGACTGAGCTCTGAGCTCTTGTAGTGGGTATCATGGCATCCTCTTCATTCATTATCTAAGGTATAGTAAAATCCAAATTTCTGAGAGGAGCTTCAGCTGGCTCAGGTGAGAGATCATCAAAAATGAGAATTGTTTCTTGTTGTTCTTTGGGGGCATCAGGAGATTTTGCTGGAGTCCTTGTTGGAGAAGTGTCTGGAGATTGTACAGGAGTTGGGTCCTTGGGAATTTCATTGGATGGATCTATTGGAGATAGAGGAGGAGGTGGTTCATCTGCAGTTAACTCTTTTATCATTTCATTTATGGCAGCATCAGTAGAAAGGAGTGCTTCTTAAACTTGTTTATCTGAGAGTATATCTTCTGGAGTCACTGGTGGAGGAGTAGGTGGAGGAGGAGTAGGTGTCCTGGCCTGAATAGTAGGAGCAGGCTCCCCCTCAATAGGTGCACCAGAGGAGCTGGGGACCTGAGATGGAGAAGGAGATGGAGTCCTGTCCTCTGTGTCTACAACTTCAGTAACTTTTGCAGCTTGAGAGGGATTTTGCAACTTTAACTCCCATCTCTATATGGAGGAGATGGAGACCTTCTTCATGTGGTGAATGATACTTCCTTTGGAGAAACTGAAAACCTCTGGATTGATCTCATGGAGAAGCAGGGAAATTATCCTTGCGTAGTTGGGGGATTTAATGCTATCTTTAATCTTGTCCAAGATTAGCATTCCAAACTGGAAGCTCTTTCGGTAGACGATTGCATGCATGATGTCAAAGAAGAAAAGAGGTATGGCCCTGATGGAGTGGGTTTTGCATAGAAGAATCTTACCAATGATATCAACCAAGAATTTGCCTTTTGCATTCATGTCATACCTATTGATGTAATGTTTCTCAGGGTCCAGACCACAGAATAGACTTGTTCTGCAAGATTCTTCCGGCCCTAGATCATCTTATTCATCCACAATCAGCATTCGAAGAAGTTGAGCCACATACATTTTGGTGAGTTTGATATTTATGCCTTTGACTTTGGATTTGAGTACGGTGCCATTTTGCTTGACCTTAACATTCTTGAAAAACTCTGCAACTTCGGGGAAGATGATGTGATATGGTTCTTGGAGAACGAATGTTAATCCGGCGGTGTCGAGCAAAATCAGAAGATTATGGAAATTGTCGGATAGGTCGGCAATCCCTGCGGCGACTAATTCCGAACCCACACCGATCTTTGATGAGGAGGCCATGATTCAGAAGTCTTGGATGTTGATGTATGAAAACGGACAGGGAGTCGGCACCACCAGCTAATGGTTCGAGCACCGGGGGAAGGAAGGGAAAAGAGGAGACTGTCGACTAGTCGGTTACAAGCAGTCGTAGCTAAAAGAAAGAAAAAGAGGCCGCTGGCAGCGACAACAGCAGAGTTCGCCTGTCGCGGCTTAAATGCCACTCCTGCGAAGGGCTTTTCTTTATTTGAGGTGAGAAACAGTTACATGAAGGAGAAAAAGACGAAGCCGGCCGGACTGCAATCCGCAAAACACTAGACTTGAGACTGCAGCTTTTAAAAGGCGAGATCCTGGATACAATTCAGCCTGTCTTGGGGAGTGCACCCTCCCCTTATTTATAGGCTCGGGGTCCTGCCCAAGTGGGTAGGGCTAAAGTTACCGGCTACCCGGGGTACAGGAGAACCGGGCAGAGGTGAGGGGAAGCAAATGAGCAGAAAACGAGAAAGGAGGGAAGCCGCGCGGCCGGGCGGATTCCTCCTGGCGAGCTGATGGTCTGGGTCTTGGGCCTTGTCGCGGAGCAGGGCCGGCGCTGGTGGCGGCCTGACATGGAGACCGCCCGGCTTCGGTGATGACCAAACAAGTTGATCTGAGGTGCGGCTAGCCGGCCAGGCCGCCCTCTGGTGACCGTCCGAGTCGGGAGACTTGGCGGCTAGAACAACCAGGCCGCCCGGTCTGGAAAGCTGCGCGAACAGGTCGCGGATTTCGGGTTTAACATAATCCCCGCACATTTTTAAGTTTCCAAAAAACTTTGAAAATGTAGAACTAAGCTGGAGACCGCGGCTGCCTTATCAGCGTCTATAAAATCCCCTCGCCCTTGACATTCTTCAAGATCTCTGCCAAACCACGGGTCGCTACTCGCCACTTGCGGTCTGAATTTTTCAAGCCGATGCGGACATTCACAAGATGGATGTCATGTCATTGATGTTAGCCCGCGACAAGAAATCGACTGAAAAGAACAAAAGCCGGAGCCAGAAACCGGATGACTCTGACTGTCAGCCGGCGAAGAAGATTGGTAAGCCGGTTACTCCAGCGGCTTCTGGATCTGAAAAGAGGCCGACGCAGACCGTCAGCGAATCATCAAAGGCCGCAACCGATCCTGAAGCGGTTTCGAAGATTGCTCCACCATAAACCGGAACTGCCAAATCCTTCGATATGACTTTCTCTCCATCGGGCGAACTGCACTTAAAAATAGGTGAGACGGAGGAGAAAAGTGTTGAATCTGGCAAGCTGCACGAACTGCAGAACAAGGTCAACCTAGTCGTTGTGGACGACAACGAGCCAGAGAAGGCGCTGGAGACTGGACAGATTTTGGCTGAACAGAGCAAACAGACAGAAATGGTGTTCGGCTCCTTGAAACGGCAGAAGCAACGGAGCGAGACCCTTGAGGAAAGGATGAAGAGGAAGATGAGGAAGATGCAGTCCGGAAACCGGAATATTTCCGTAAAGACCGGCGCAGACAGTCTTCAACATAGGCCGCACGAGAAGGAGGTACCCGAGAGTCCGTCCACACCGGATTTCAACCCGAACGAGCCGGAGGATGCATCCGCGGCTAGCGAGACGCTTAGCGACCTCCTCAAGGGAATGGAGACCCTCCAGCAGCAAGATGCGCTACTGTCGACTCCAGCGGCTTCTGAAGAGGTTGACCGCCCCGAAGTCGAGGTCACTATGGAGAAGCTTGGCGATCCGGCTTCCACGGTTTCTGAAGGAGCCGAGAAATTGAAGCTTCGAGAGACGATGGAGGAGATGAAGAAGTTAATCGCTGGGAAGCCGGTGGCGACCACACTTCCTCTGTTGTAAGGTAAACACAGGGAAGTTAAGAGAATTGTTAACTTCTAAAAGTCGCGGTCAAGGAAGAAGGGGGAGAATATAATATTAAATCCGTCGGCCAGCTTTTTCACGACCACGGCTCAACTGAAAGGTCGAGCTAATGAAGCCTAGCGGCTATGGAAAGAAAAGCTAAAGAGGATAGATCCCAAACGATTCAGGAAGCCAGTGTTTAAAAACCATACCGCGGCCTCTGAAGGAGATAAAAATCAAAGCGGCCGTTTTATCCTACTGATTTCCTTGCAAGAAGGTCGAAATTATCCGGGTGAACCTGACTGCGGTTTATCTTCTGCAGGTGAACCGGAGACCGCGATGAAACCGGGCGACTTGACATCACTTTTGTCTATGCTGCTGCCACCGCCTCCTCTAAGTGTTCGCGAGAAAGAGATGGCCGACTTCCAGAAGGACGTCGACACATTACAAGCGGCTTTGAACGCACACACCGAAGCCCTGTGGGTTAAGGATGAAGAAAAGTGGGCTGCCGAGGAGGCCGCCGAGAATAGGATCCAAGAGTTGCAAACCATCTTGGAGCAAGAGACCACAAGGCTGCAGTCCGCGCTGGAGCAGGAGACCATAAAGTTGAAGTCCGCACTGGAGCAAGAGACTGCTAGGCTGCAGACCGCGATGGAGGCCGCTGAGAGGAAGATTGCAGAGATGCAGGTTGCCTTGGAGTAGGAGAGGGCAGAGAAGTATTTGTTGATGGCCAGACGGCTAGAAGGAGACAGAGAAGAGATTCCATATCTTGAGGACGGCGAAGACCAAGATCTGCTAGTGGAGACCGGCAGAGAACAGCGGCCTGCACTGCCGACTTCTGGAAAGTTGCCGGTTACTGGCCGTCTGGCCTCTGGTGAGACTTCGAATCCACCGGAGGTCGCGGCACCCGGGCAGGCCGTAGTTCAAGCTATCTGGGGGTTCGGGCGATTCCAATGATCCCGTTTGCGAGGGTAGAACGCGACACTGCGCGGGTTCATCGGTCTCTGCACTCGCTTCACAATCTGGTTAGCTAGGTGTACGCTGCGATTGTACAAATCGGTGAACAGGTCGCGCGCATAGGATGAGACAGACTGAACGGCGATAAGCAAGGCTGAGTGACTTGAGAGATCTAAGCCGGGCGAGCAATTGAATATTATGTTGTAATATATTTTCTCTGCTGGATGTTGGACAATTTGGTTGTTGTAAACCGTTGTATTTTTATTCTGCTGCGAACTGTTTGCGGCGTATGCTGTTTGTATTTATGATCACCATGCCTGTGTTTTGTTCTGAAAATCTAAGTATAGGAAGGTAGTCGTGCGTGTTGGGTATTGTATCCACAATGTACCTGATTTGAAGAAGCCCCTGTACAAGCTAAGGTCAATAGACTATGTATTTGATAAAATCTTTCTAGTTGTGCTTGTAGTTTTTCCACGCTAAGTGCACACCAATGTCAGGGTGCAGTAGGTCAATATACACGGGCCTGCACGACGTAATCCCTCGTTGAGCAGATCAGTGTGTTGGCCTACGTGTATTCTCTCTATTGGAGTGCACTTATTTTCAAGCACAGGGCTGTAAATATGCAGGAGCAGACAAGGAGCAAGGATGGGTCAAGGAGCATCTCATAGGTGGAAAGACGAAAATTCATCTAAGTTTAAATCGACGAGAATCACCAAGTGATTCTCGCCGATTCGGCGAGAATCACTTGGGATTCTCGCTGATTCGTCGAGAATCAGAAGTTGATTCTCGCCGAACTCGATCCAGCCACTTCTAAGCGAGCACCTCTGCTTCCAAGAAAGAATCGATGAGAATCACCAAGTGATTCTCGCCGATTCGGCGAGAATCACTAGTCATTCTCGTCGAATTGTCGAGAATCAATGGTTGATTCTCGCCGTCTCGACCTGGCCTAAAGCAGTGCGTGCAACCAAGGCAAATTCGACGAGAATCAATCTTGATTCTCGCCGAATCGTCGAGAATCACCTTTGATTCTCGACGAATCGGCGAGCATCACTTTAGATTCTCACCGATTTTGACTTGGGCGTTTTTCTGGATGTTCCTGAACCGGATTCTGCAGCTGTCAATTTTCTGGACCGGGATTTAGGGATTTCTATTGTGGGTCCCACAAACGGTCTTATTGGAGTTATCTACAGTATATATATTCGGGTATTTTGAACAGTAAAGAGTAGACAAAAAAGAAGCCGAGCAGAGCAAACCCTAAATCGCGAAATCGCTCCGCCGCATCCGTCGCCGCTCGTGCCAGTCAGCCGCCGCTGTTGATCGTGTTTCTTCCCGATCTCCGGCAACAGAAGCTTAGCAAAGCTTGAGTCTCACGCGTCTATCCAGAGATCCCTTGTCTCTCGATTTTTTGATCGGGAAAAACTTCCCATCCGAATCGATCGAGACGACCGATCCTCGTGTGACCGTTGGTAGACCTAGCTTGCTTCGCTAAGAAGATTGGATCTCTATTTTCAGCAGCCGCTCATCATCATAGCCGCTGATCCCGAAGCTAGCCGCCGCTCGTGTTGCCGCCGCCGGTTCCGGGGAGATCCTCTCCAAGAGATACCAAGGTTGTAGACTCTTCGTTGACTTCACGAACACGTCGTCGAACGAAGAGGAACACCGTAGTCTCCAAACGAAGTTTGTATCTCGTGTACATTCTATATTTACTTTTGTTGTAAAGGATCGTTTGTTCCGTGTTGTAAGGGTTGGGTGCAACCCGTTTTGTGGGAGTGTTGACTCTCACGTGTGGAAGGGTTCCTTCCGATAGTGCAGGGATTGGATTTCAATCCTGTTGGAGAAGAGACTGAGTCGTCCCTTGTTGGGAAATAGGTCGAAGGGGGAAAGTGGATGTACCCAAGTCGGGGAACCACTATAAATTGCCTGTGTATTCTGTGTGCTGTGCTTTTTATTTTTATTGTGCAGGTACATTCGTAAATTCCGCAAAAGCGCTACACGTCACCTATTCCCCCCCATAGGTGCACATAGTTGACACTAGGTGGACTTTCAAGTGGTATTAGAGCAAGGTTACTCATCAAAAAGGTTAACACCTTGAGTTGAATCCTGCCCCTAGTGTCAAGAAGAAGACAAACATCTACTATGGACGGGCTCAAGTTCTCCGGCAAGATCCCAGTGTGCACCAGGCTCAATTTTCCGATCTGGAAGGAAAGGATCAGGTTTTACATGGAAGCAGTCGATCCTCGACTCTTCATGATCGTGGAGGAGGGACCTTATGTCCCCACTAAGGCCTCCACCATTGATCCCACCAAGAAGGTGTCGAAGACACTTTCTGAAATGAACAAAGACGAGATGGTGCTAGTGGGACTGGACAAGAAGGCACGAAACATTCTGGTGAGCGCAGTTGATGATTTTATGATGCAAAACTTCAGCAACTTCAGGACTGCTCAGGAGATCTGGCAGTGCCTGATCATCCTAATGGAGGGCACGGATGAAGTGAGGGATGATCGGAGATCCCTCCTGAACCAAAAATATGAGGCCTTCAGGCAAGGGCCTAAGGAAGAGATTGGAGTCACCTACGAGAACTTCCTAAAGATTGTCAACGCCCTCAAGGGCTACGGAAGAGTGTTCACTAATGGTGAACTCAATGACAAATTCCTTAGGTCCCTTACTAAGGAATGGGACACAAAGATCTGCGCCATCAGAGAATTTGGCAGACTAGCAGAAACTGATCCACAAATCCTGTTTGGGAAGCTGATGTCCTATGAGCTTCAGCTGAACACCAGGAAAGCAGAGGAAGAAGCAGAGAAGGATGCTGCAAAAGAAAAGACTGTGGGCCTAAAAGCCAGTTACTCCAGAAAAGGCAAGGGTGCAATGTCATACCATGCGAGGAATAAGGAAGAGGAGGAGGACTCTGAACCATGCTCCTCCGGCTCAGAGCTGTCGGAGGAGGATTTCTCCCTCATCACCCGAGAGTTCAAGAAGTTCCTCAAGATGAGGAATCAAAGAAAGAAAGACAGCTCCTCCTCCAGGCATCAGAAGAAAAATTATTCTTCTGACAGGTATGCATCTAAACCTAACAAACAACGCTCTTCTGACATTATTTGCTTTGGATGCAATAAGCCAGGACACGTCGTGGCCGACTGCTATCAAAGCAAAAGAGAAAAAGGGAAAGGAGAGGAGCTCAAATCCTCCAGAGATAAGAAGAAGGAGCGGAGCTACATCGCCAGAAGGCCAAAGACACTGAGTGAGTCTGATTCCTCAGACTCCAGTGATGATGAGGAAGCCTACTACGGGCTGGTGGGTCACTCCGACTCAGAAGGAGAATGTCCCCCATTTACTGGGAAGGTAAAAGCTCACACCTCTCTCTCCGACTCTGACTCTGATCCTGAGTCTCAGGATGATGAACCTGAGGATAGCCTTTCGGCCCGTGAAGCTGAGCTCCTCGAGAAGTATGAGCTTCTGCTCAACACTTTCGATGAGTGTCGTAAGAGACTGAAAGCTGAGAAGAAGGAAGTAAAATTCCTTAAGGGTGAGTGTGTATCCATAAGGGAAGAGGTCACTAGCTTGATTTCTCTCCGACAGGAGCACCTTGACCTGACTTCAAAGCATTCAGAGTCTTTGAAGCTCCTTGATCTTAAGCAGGAGAAAGTCGACAAGTTGGAAGAACTACTTGCGGTAGAAAGGAAGATCGTCAAGAGCTTCTCTATGCCAAAAACAGTTCTTCCAGTCGTTGATACCTTCTCTGCTCAGGCCAAAGGAGCTGGCTTGGGGCATATAGGGGTATCTGGTTCTTCATCTAGGAGAAACAAGAACCAGAGGAAGAATAAGGCCGCCAAGAAGGCCTCTGCTGATGAAAAGGGTAAGGCTCCTCTTAGTCCTGTTGCGTTCAGAAAGTCTGGCTTTCCTTGCAACCAACATGACTTTGAGTCAACATATGGCCATCATTTCCGGCCCTCGGTTGCAAAGCCAAAGAGCCGATATGACAGTTGGACCTATCCCCGGAACTTCGGTGAGAGTGCCTTCAAGGCACCTTATGAGGAAATCCACATGAGAAATTATGGTCCGTTCTCTAGCGGCCATAATGGAAAGCAGGCACCAAAAGCCAAGCCTGTTATACAGAAGGTGACGAAGTCATGTGACTGCTGTCACGATGAGGGCTCCTCCTCCAGATCCAAGGCTCCAGCTGTACCCACCGTTCCCAGGGTAAGGCAGGAGCCTAGGAAGAGGTACAACAGATTCGACTGTTGGTGCTGTGGCAAAGTTGGTCACTTTGTCGTGGATTGTTGGTTTAATCCAAGGCATTACGACACTCCCCATGTTAGCAATGCGAGGCCGACCACTCGTAGGGTTAACCAACCGAGGGGGAGTGTGCTAACCAGGAATCTAGGACCCAAGTTCGATTGGGTTCCTAAGGCAAATTAATTTTGTTTTGCAGGAATGTCCAAAGGCCACCAAAACGCCGATCTGGTATTTGGACAGTGGATGCTCCCGGCATATGACCGGGACAAGAAGCCTGCTGCGTGATTACACTCCAGTCGAGAATGGACCCAAAGTCATCTTTGGATGGTCAGATCGAGGAGTCACCAGAGGTTACGGTATGATTTCCAACGGTATAATCTCTATCACCGACGTGGCTTATGTTGAAGGGTTAAACCATAACCTGACCAGTGTAAGTCAGTTATGTGATAAAAGTTATGACGTTAAGTTCTGCAAGGATAAATGTCTGATAATTTCACGTACCTCTTCTAAAACGGTATTATCAGGCATTAGGAGCAGAAATATCTTCTGTTTAGATTTTCATAGTTTAGATTCATCTACCCCCGTATGCCTTGTGGCAACAGGCAGTGCATCTCTTTGTGAACAATGACACAAGGGATTGGCACATATTAATTTCAAGACAATTAGTATGTTGTTTTCTAAGAACTTAGTAAGGGATGCTCCCAGTATCAAGTGCATCAAAGATAGCCCCTGTCCTGCATGCCAGATGGGCAAACAGACTCGGGCTACCTTTAAGAGCATCGCAGACAAAGACTCTTCCCGATGTCTTTACCTTTTACATATGGACTTGTTTGGTCCAATGCAAGTTCATAGCTTGGGAGGCAAGTCCTATACGCTAGTGATAGTTGATGATCATTCTCGGTTTACATGGGTGTTCTTTTTGAAACGAAAGTCAGATACGTTTGACATCTTCACTAATTTTGTCAAGCAGGTTCAGAACGAATTTAACTGCTCCGTGGTCAAAATCAGAAGTGACCATGGAACAGAATTCGAATCTGGTGCTATGACAGAATTTTGTGAAGAACAAGGTATCTTTCATGAGTTTTCCTCCCCGCGCACTCCTCAGCAAAATGGAGTTGCGGAGAGGAGAAATAGAACTCTCATTGAAGCATGCACGACAATGTTGAAAGACGCTTCTCTCCCGGAATACTTCTGGGCAGAGGCTGTCAATACAGCTTGTCATGTACAAAACCGAGCATTGATCAACAAGCATCATCGTAAGACGCCCTACGAGCTACTGAAAGGCAGGAAACCAACCATGTCCTACTTGAGGATTTTTGGTTGCAGATGCTATGTACTGAATAATGGGAAGTACCCGCGTACTAAATTCGGTGAAAAATGCTTCGAAGGCATATTCATGGGCTATAGTTCCCATAGTCGGGCATATAGGGTCTTCAATAAGAAAACCCTAGTGGTAGAAGAATCAATAAATGTTGTATTTGATGAAGGAAGTTTGCTTAACAGCAATTCTTCCAGTAGTATTCTTGAAGATGCAGGTGCTCGACTTGAACAACTGAGTCTGGAT
This sequence comes from Platanthera guangdongensis, assembly GCA_039583875.1. Classification (NCBI taxonomy): domain Eukaryota; kingdom Viridiplantae; phylum Streptophyta; class Magnoliopsida; order Asparagales; family Orchidaceae; genus Platanthera; species Platanthera guangdongensis. The sequence continues at coordinate 102,287,780 of CM077157.1, forward strand.
GAGACCGCTAAAGATGACGCTCCTAAGTACGTCAAAGTCTCCACCTCCACGTCATCTGAAAATGTTGAAGATCAAAATGGAACAAATTTCTTGGAAGAAAGAGAAGCCCAAGAAGTAGTTGAAGCTCCAGACGGCAGACTTCTAGAGCTCCGGCACGTGAGGGATCATCCTAGAGATCAGATCATCGGAGATCCTCGTGTCGGTGTCAGAACTCGAAGAGGTACTATTAACGAAGTATTGCATCTTAGCTTTCTGTCACAGGTAGAGCCAAAGAAGTTCAACGAGGCGAACAAGGATGCGGCATGGATTCTGGCCATGCAAGAGGAACTACATCAATTCGAACGTTGCAATGTTTGGACGCTGGTTCCCAGACCATACAAGCAGAATGTGATTGACACGAAGTGGATCTTCAGAAACAAGCTGGATGAACATGGTGTCATCGTAAAGAACAAGGCTAGGCTGGTGGCTCAAGGTTACAGACAGGAGGAAGGGATTGACTTCGACCAGACCTTCGCACCAGTAGCAAGGCTCGAGGCAATCAGGTTGTTCCTGGCGTATGCTTCACACAAAGGATTCACAGTCTATCAAATGGATGTGAAATTGGCATTCCTGAACGGAGACCTGAAAGAGGAAGTATACGTCGCTCAACCCCCAGGTTTTGTCAATCCTACTTATCCCAATCATGTTTATTTTCTTAATAAGGCCTTATATGGGTTGAAAGAAGCTCCACGAGCTTGGTATGAGACTTTATCTAATTTTCTTCTTGAGAACAAGTTCTCCAGAGGTAAAATAGATAAAACATTGTTTCTCAGGGAAGTCAAAGGCAAGATTTTGCTGGTGCAAGTCTATGTCGATGACATAATATTCGGCTCAACGGACAACAATCTTTGCAAAAAGTTTTCTAAACTTATGCAAGGAAAGTTTGAAATGAGCAGTATGGGAGAGCTCAAATATTTCTTAGGACTTCAAGTGAAACAGTCTGCGGATGGAATCTTCATCTCTCAGACGAAGTTCACAAATGAACTCCTTAAGAAATTCGGTATGGAGAGTGCAACATCTATGAGGACTCCAATGGGATCCACTATGTCTCTGGATAAGGATGAGAAAGGTAAACCTTTCGATGAAACCAAATACAGAAGCATCATTGGATCCCTGCTCTACCTTACTGCCAGTAGACCGGATATTATGTTCTCCACATGTGTCTGTGCCCGATATCAGGTGAACACTAAGGAATCTCACTATGTCGCTGCAAAGCGAATTCTAAGATACCTTAAAGGTACTCCTAATCTTGGCTTGTGGTACCCGAGAAACAATGATGTCGAGCTAATAGGCTTTTGAGATGCTGATTTTGCAGGGAGTAGGGATGACAGGAAAAGCACTTCCGGGACGTGCCAATTCCTCGGAAGAAGGCTTATCTCATGGAACAGCAAGAAGCAGAACTGTGTGGCTACCTCCACAGCAGAATCTGAGTACATCTCAGCAGGCAGCTGTTGCGCACAACTCCTATGGATCAGAAACCAGTTAGCCGACTACGACCTTCAGTTCAAGGAAGTTCCAATGTACTGTGACTCCTCCAGTGCAATTGTCATTGCCAACAATCCGGTATTGCACAGCAGAACGAACCATATTGAAGTGCGCTACCACTTCATTCGGGAGCACGTGGAGAACAAGGACATATCTCTCTGTTATGTCCCCACGGACAAGCAGATTGCTGATATATTCACAAAGCCTTTAGACGAGGCCAAATTCAATCTTTTCAAGACTGAATTGGGAATGCTCAACTATGAGGACTGAAGACTACAGAAGCTTCAGGCTCGTGCACGATCTGAGGGGGAGCAAGGAAATCAAGTGTGAGCACAGACCCAAGAACTGAGGGGGAGCAAGGGGTCAAATGCTACCGACCCCGATTTGCAGAAGCCCAAAAGGGGTAGATTACCCCAAGGCTAAGGTGGCTCCAAGCTTGTTCCCAAGAAATGGGTATTGGTAAGGGATAACTCACTCAACTCAATTTTAAGTTTCTGGTTTTCATTCCCATTTGCTCTATTCACCTTAGCTTGTAGGGTTTAGGCTTCTTCAAATAGGGGGAGATTGAAGGGTATTGTATCCACAATGTACCTGATTTGAAGAAGCCCCTGGACAAGCTAAGGTCAATAGACTATGTATTTGATAAAATCTTTCTAGTTGTGCTTGCAGTTTTTCCACGCTAAGTGCACACCAATGTCAGGGTGCAGTAGGTCAATATACACGGATCTGCACGACGTAATCCCTCGTTGAGCAGATCAGTGTGTTGGCCTACGTGTATTCTCTCTATTGGAGTGCACTTATTTTCAAGCACAGGGCTGTAAATATGCAGGAGCAGACAAGGAGCAAGGATGGGTCAAGGAGCATCTCATAGGTGGAAAGATGAAAATTCGTCTAAGTTTAAATCGACGAGAATCACCAAGTGATTCTCGCCGATTCGGCGAGAATCACTTGGGATTCTCGCCGATTCGTCGAGAATCAGAAGTTGATTCTCGCCGAACTCGATCCAGCCACTTCTAAGCGAGCACCTCTGCTTCCAAGAAAGAATCGACGAGAATCACCAAGTGATTCTCGCCGATTCGGCGAGAATCACTAGTCATTCTCGTCGAATCGTCGAGAATCACTGGTTGATTCTCGTCGTCTCGACCTGGCCTAAAGCAGTGCGTGCAACCAAGGCAAATTCGACGAGAATCAATCTTGATTCTCGCCGAATCATCGAGAATCACCTTTGATTCTCGACGAATCGGCGAGCATCACTTTAGATTCTCACCGATTTTGACTTGGGCATTTTTCTGGATGTTCCTGAACCGGATTCTGCAGCTGTCAATTTTTCTGGACTGGGATTTAGGGATTTCTATTGTGGGTCCCACAAACGGTCATATTGGAGTTATCTACAGTATATATATTCGGGTATTTTGAACAGTAAAGAGTAGACAAAAAAGAAGCCGAGCAGAGCAAACCCTAAAATCGCGAAATCGCTCCGCCGCATCCGTCGCCGCTCGCGCCAGTCAGCCGCCGCTGTTGATCGTGTTTCTTCCCGATCTCCGGCAACAGAAGCTTAGCAAAGCTTGAGTCTCACGCGTCTATCCAGAGATCCCTTGTCTCTCGATTTGTTGATCGGGAAAAACTTCCCATCCGAATCGATCGAGACGACCGATCCTCGTGTGACCGTTGGTAGACCTAGCTTGCTTCGCTAAGAAGATTGGATCTCTATTTTCAGCAGCCGCTCATCATCATAGTCGCTGATCCCGAAGCTAGCCGCCGCTCGTGTTGCCGCCGCCGGTTCCGGGGAGATCCTCTCCAAGAGATACCAAGGTTGTAGACTCTTCGTTGACTTCACGAACACGTCGTCGAACGAAGAGGAACACCGTAGTCTCCAAACGAAGTTTGTATCTCGTGTACATTCTATATTTACTTTTGTTGTAAAGGAACGTCTGTTCCGTGTTGTAAGGGTTGGGTGCAACCCGTTTTGTGGGAGTGTTGACTCTCACGTGTGGAAGGGTTCCTTCCGATAGTGCAGGGATTGGATTTCAATCCTGTTGGAGAAGAGACTGAGTCGTCCCTTGTTGGGAAATAGGTCGAAGGGGGAAAGTGGATGTACCCAAGTCGGGGAACCACTATAAATTGCCTGTGTATTCTGTGTGCTGTGCTTTTTATTTTTATTGTGCAGGTACATTCGTAAATTCCGCAAAAGCGCTATACGTCACCTATTCCCCCCCCCCCCATAGGTGCACATAGTTGACACTAGGTGGACTTTCAGTGCGGTCTGGCGAACAGATCGCCGGCTCGACTATTTGATATCCACATGATTTGCCATGAAATTATTCTAAGTGCAGGGATATAGCCGTGCGGACTGATGAACTAAACTACGGCTTAGGTGTTGCACTGATCTGTATTTCCTGCAAGTTTAGGTCGCGCGGCGTGATGGCTAGCCGCGATTTGACGTTGAGTACTGTACTTTCATAGTATTTCTATAAATAGAAAGGATGCGTTGAGTACTAAACCCCGGAGATTTCATCACAAGACAGAAAGGATGCGGGCTAAGTCCAAGTCGTTGCGGTCTGAGAAGGCCTCTGCGGTCAAGACTGATGCGGCCTCCGCATTCCACTCCGCAGACCATAAATAATGTCGCCTTACAAAAGCCGAGCTAGACGATTTTGTAGAGAAACACATGCAGGGAAGCCCGCTAGTAGCACGGCTTCTGCTGCAAGACGAGCGGATTAATACATCCAACGCAAATCAGATTGTCATCCCTATTGACCACTTTGACTGTGGTTTCTGCTTTCCGGTCATGATGGAGGTCATGGCGGTCTTTGACCATTATGGCGTTGTTCCAGGACAACTGCCACCAAACTCGATAGCCGACATATACAGCTTCATCTCATACTTAAGGTCGGAAAGAGTCCGATTTTCTATGAGGCTGTTCCGGGAATGATTCTCGGTGCGATCTATCCCAGACTCCGGGACAAGGATCTTCCGGGGGCACCTGTACTTCTGCTGTAGGGGGCTGAAGATCGTTAACCTGGCGAACAAGATCGTCAACTGGTCAGAGCGATTTCTCATCTTCGAGGGAAACCTGGGGTTGCTGCCAGTCAACCCGCAAATCCGCGAAGAGGCCGCCTTCGGCAGCGGCGGCTTGGACGGCGTGGAGAAGGAAATCTACAGATTCTCCAAGGGGGAGCGGCTTGACGTAAACCATTTCATCCCGCTACTGCTGTCCTTAGAAGGAGTTGAAGCAGAAGATAGTAAGCTCCAAACCATCCGAACTGAACTCTTAGCCATGCGACCTATGAACTGACTTTGTCTTTATCTTTGCAGCTGCTGTGGCGGTCCCGTAGAACAAGCCGCAGACGCCTGGCGGCCTGACTCTCACCCAAAGAGAGAAGCGAGTCAGGTGGTCCATGCCGCCGCGGGCTGTGGAGGAGGAGGAGTCGGCCTCCTCCGGCGAGTTTATGCTGCAGGGAACGGGCAGCGGCCTGAAGGACGTCCATGGCAACCCGGCCGTGCTGTGGAGTCCGGATGGCGAGTCCGTGACGGTCTCCACTGCCCTCCCTTACTGGGGGAGGGAATAAGTAACCCTCCATGCGAACGTGGTTGGTGCTGCGCTGTATGGCAAGCGCAACCTGAAGGCGCTGTGCCGAGTTCCCGCAGACGACCTGTCGCGGCTAGCCGCTCAAGTCGGGGCAAGGAGCTTCGTGACCGGCCACTTCATGGGCCTTGCCTACAAGCAATTAATGAAAGAGAAGAGCGGCCTGGAGATGCGGTTAGAGGAACAAGAGGAAGAAAACAAGCGACTGAAAGAAAGGGAGGCAGTAAGTCATCACTCGATACTCGTGCGGTTAGAATTTTGAAACCGGGCGGTCTTACCTTTACTTCTTTTGCAGGCAATGTATGACCCGACCAACCGTACCTTCCAGGACCACGTCTTCTCGCAGGTTGTCCACGGGATTGATGGAGCGCTTAACCACCTCCGAGACCTTGGCGGCTTGGCAGCCGGCTTCACCGACTTCACCTGTGCCGACAATTACCCCACCATGAAAAAGAAGGTGGCCACCATCTATAGGGCGATCAAAGGCAAAGGTAAGGTCAGTGAGGAAGATGGCAAAGAGGAGGAAGATGACAAGGAAGTGGGTCGCCAAGAAAGCCGGAGCGGAGGTGCATCGTCTGAGTTCGGTGGTCAAGCATCCGAGACCGCGCGGACAGAATTGGCGACTTCTGGCGGTTCAGGCAGCTCGGCGGCTAGCAGCAGCGGGTTCTCTGAATCCTCCGTCGACATCGATGATGGGGGTGATTCACGTTCTCCTGCGGCTAAAAAGCTCAAGCCGGCCGATTAGGAACTTTTTAATTTGTTACTTGTATTTTGATCTTTTTGGGAAATCGGCGGTACTATTTTTTGTACACCGCGCGATTAACATTTTGTAACATTCAATGAAATAGGAAAAGGAATGAAGGAAAATTTCACCTTTGACATGTCTCTTACTTTACATTTCATTTTTCTTAGTTATTCAAGGCCGCACGGTCTCAGTATAACTTACGATTTAATAGACAGTTAATATATAAACCGGTCTGACGCCATACTGCGACTTCAATGAAGTTACCCGCAAGAGAGATAGATATCCTTGCGGTTTATTTCGGAATACACATCCACAATAAGCCGTGCGGCTAACAGTTAAACCGCCCTTTGCCTCAATGAAGTAATCAAGGTTATCCGCTGGGAAGAGGGAAATGATCGCGGCTTACTTGTACATAAATTACAACCAATAAGCCGCGCGGCCACCCGTCTTAATCGCCAAAAAGACATGACTTTGAAGCATAATATTGCGGCTACGGCGAACTCTGATACAAATTGCTCTTTAATGAAAAAGACAAGAATAGAGAAATATTCTGCGGCTTCTAATAATACAGGCCGACAATAGGCACATGGAAGCCGAATAATTTTGTGATGACAGGTCGTTGATCGACTAGTATAATTAATACCATATAAGTCGGCCGACTGCCTGTCCATATGAATAACAAACCGGCAATTGGCACATGGAAGCCAAATAATTTAAGCCGGAATCTGTAACCGCGCGGCCTGTGTATTGAATTATATTAATTTCTGACATGCCGCTTAATAAAGCCGCGAGATAGCGGATAGGCTCGTGTTGTCCTGCAAGAATAGATGTTGCTATGCACTTATATGTCGATGTGGGCTGGTGCGTGTGGCAGTACTTTCCTCACAAGGAATACATAAGCGAGATTAAAATACTTAATATCCGCGACCGATGTCAAGCGGGACAAGTACGCAATGTCTGTGACGAAGGTCAAGCGGGACAAGTACGTAATGTCTGTGATTGATGTCAAGTGGAATTTCCACTACACATCTGCGACTGTTGTCAAGCGGGATGTGGAGGGCTTAAGAATTCAAAGGGCCTTTTACCCCTATATGTATGCATGTTAGCATTCTAAGTAAAGCTAAAGAATAAGCTTCAAATGAAAGATAATGCTTGTTTGATGTTAAGGATGTGGCACAAGGATATATGTTCGAAGCTTGACTATGCCCCATTAATACCAATTGACAAGGGGACTTTATATATTATTCTGATCATAAACATTTTTATCATATAGAGAAAAAGAAATCCCTGCTTGAACTATCGAGTAAGCCATGGAAGAATGCCTTAGAAAATTACTGAATGACATAGTCTTGCAATTTTCCAGCTCTTGCAAGTTGATTAGCTAACTCCCGGAGAGCTATGCAACCTTCTGGTAGATGACCAACATCTTAATGATTATTGCAAAAAAGCTCTTCATGCCGATATTTGATTTTAGATTACAAACGCCGAGGCCTTTTGAACTCAGGCATTCCTTGAAGGATTATCAGAAGATCATCCATAGGAATTTTGAATTTAACATATTTATCTGCACCTTTTTTATGCTTTGGAGTTTTCGGACGCGAAGATGTGGCTGGATGTACTTTTACAAACTCGGATAATCTGTTCTGCTAAAGAGACAATGTAGTTCTATCCAGAAGAAGAGGAGGAGATTTGCAATATTTAACTTGTGAAACATTTTGAGAAGAAATGAATTGCTGATCACCAGAAGTCCCTTGAGATTGTTTAGCCATCTGATTCATAAACAAGATATAACCTTTATTTGCTTCTTCGCCCATTATGAACTTATTAACGATATCAATAAGATCTCCATAAGTTTTGGGGTACTTTGTGGTGAGCTTAAATTTCAAAGGGCCTTCTCGAAGTCCGTTTATGAAAGCATGTAAGTAATAATCTTGATGGACGCTACAAACATGTAAGACCCCCCCCCCCTCCCCCTTACCAAGGAGGGCTACCGGATCTTATGCCCAGAACCGCCGTCTTACGGTGGCACTAACTCACGGGTTAGTCGACACCGCAACACGCCGATTCTGTCGGCTAGTACGATCATTTAACCTGTAGGCCAATATGAGGAGAAAGAAGTAAAACTGTATATATAAAACCATCAGTCCACAAGCCACATAGTACAATCATATAAATGAAATGAAAGGTACATCACAATAGTCCACAAAAGAGTACAAATGACAGAGTAAAAAAGGGCTTATGCCCAGTACATCAAATCACTATCTCTCAAAATAATAAATGCGGAAGCTAAACTAGAACATCAGATCTCGTCCCACCTGAGGACGCACAGTAGTGGTAGTAGCCTGCTGAAGCGGTATCTGCTCCTCATGTCCTGCCTCCTCGACGTGCTGGTGCTCCATCTCCACGGGCTCCTAAAAATAGTTGGTCACCGACCATTAGTCAAAAGACTAAGTCGTTTCCTCCGCACCTCGCCCCGCAGCTCCTAGGCACCGTACGGGAGGACGAAGCGGAGGACAACAAAGGGGTAGCAAAGTGGAAGCAGGTGACAATATCTAACTAGAGTTGTAATAAGTAAAGTAGTTCTACGCTAGCAGTTCTAAGTACGGTACAAATAATAAGTAAGAGCAGTGCAGTAAAGGAAAGTAAAGAACAGTAATATGAACAAGTAAATGAACTAAACTACCAATATGCTATCATCACAAACGTACTCTAACTTGTATAAATGCCCATACAAATATATAAGTTAGGGTTTCCAGGAATTTTAACTTATCATATAAAAGAGCCCATACTAATTTATATGATAAGGATCTGTTGAAGTATTAGACCGGGTGGCTTAGTGGTCTGATCCAGCGATTTGTTGACCGAGCGGTCTGGCGGTCTCTCTGAAGCCTGGAGACCGGGCGGTCTATCGGTCTACCTCTGCGGCCTGTTCTATCCTGCTGGAGTTGCCGAGCGATTAACCCATCTGTCTAACTGCGCGGCCTGTGCGGTCTCCATTATTCTAGCCGCTCAGTACTGTAAATGTTTAGTCCCACATTGTTTGTATACTCTCTCTCTTATCTCCTCCATTCTATATAAGGGAGGTCATACCTTTGTAAATCTTATCTTTTGTGGATAATAAAATTTCAATTATTCAAACGTTTATTCGCTTGTTCTCTACTTTTCGCTTCTTTTCGCTACTTTCTAACATGGTATCAGAGCACACGGTCATTTCCTCCTGATTCTGTGCGCTCTCTGTTGTTCGCGGCTTGTTTTCCGCGTTCTGCGACTTGATTCGCGGCTTGCCCTCTCTTCTGTCCGCGCGGCTTGTTTCTATCCACGCGGCTTGTTTCTGTCCGCTGCCCTGTTCGCGCGGCTTGCTTCTTCTTGGTTCTCTTCTCCTCCTGCTCTTTGTCGCAGCGACCTGTTTCCTTGTCGCCGCGCTCCTTGTTCTTTCCTGCCGCTCCGACTTCCTAGTCGTTGTGGTCTGTCTCTGTCCGCGTGTGTTGTCTCTCTACTCGCGGTTTGCTGCTGTGATCTGCCTGACCGTGCGGGTTGTTCCTTTCTCACCCGCATCTTGGTCGCGGTCACCTGCTCTTCTCCTCTCTTCTGTTCGCTTGGCCTTTTCAGTCCGCGCGACCTCTTCCCCGCTGTACCTTTGACCGCTTTCTAGCAGCTGCTGTGATCTGCCTGACCGTATGGGTTGTACCTTTCTTACCCGTATCTTGGTCGCGGTCACCTGCTCTTCTCCCCTCTTCTATTCGCTCGGCCTTTTCAGTCCGCGCGACCTCTTCCCCGCTATGCCTTTGACCTCTTTCTAGCCGCTGCTGTTCGCGCGGCCTCTTCTGCTTGCCGGGTTCTATGACTACCTCCGGTCTCACCACTACTCCTGCAGCTCCTTCTCCTCCTCCTCCTTCGGGCAACCTTGGCACCCTTTACAAGCTTGTTGGCTCCAACTATCCCGATTGGAGCATTTCTTTCACCTTTCTCCTTCGTTCTCAACGCAAGCGTCATCACCTCACCGATGACCCTCCTCCTCGCACCTCTCCTGAGTTTGATGACTGGGATGCGAGTGATGCTCTTGTTCGCACCTGGCTGGCCAACAGCCTTTCTGATGAGTGCCTTCCCGTCATTCGGCATGATGAGACGGTCAAGGCCGCCTGGCTTCACCTCGCTACTCTCTATTCTAAGGGGGGCCAGACGTCCCGCATTTATACTCTCTATGCGGACCTCTTCGCCCGCCCTTCCATGTCACCGGCTGCGGCTTATCAGCAGGTTCAGGCTCTTGGTGCTGAAATCCTCCAGAATCGCCCCTTCTCTGCGGACTTGGCCGACCAGCACAAACACTTCCAGGAACTCCTGGTTGTTTGTTATCTTCTTCGTCTTCCCGACTCTTATGATATGATCCGCCAGCAGATCTTGGGTGAGGCGGAATCTCCTACTTTGGATGCCACTGCGGATCGCATTGCCGCTGTTACTTCGCTCCTCCAGCGGCCTCTGTTGGCCTCCCCCCCTTCCCAGGACTCCTTTGCTCACCAAGCTCAGAGGGGGGGGCCCTAGTGGCCGTGGCTCCTCTGGCGGACGGGGTTCCTCCCGGTTCCTCTGCTCTCACTGTGGTCGTACTGGCCATACTGTTGACCGCTGCTGGCAGAAACATCCTCATCTTCGCCCTTCCGGTGATGCTCCTTCTTCGGCCTCCGCCTCTTCTAGGCCGTCTGCCTCTGTGGCCACGACGTCAGGTAGTGCCCACGTCGTTACCCAAGGTAAATGGCTGATTGACTCCGGTGCCACCAATCATATGACGGGCAACCCTCATTGCTTCTCCCGTCTTGAGACCCATGACCGCTTACCCCCAGTTCGTGTGGCGGATGGTTCCCCGTCCCCGGTTCATGGGACGGGCATGGTTCAACTCACTCCATCGCTTTGCTTGGAGGATACCCTCTATGTCCCGAAGTTCCCGTGCAATTTGTTATCAGTTACTACTTTATGCCGGCAACTTCAGTGCTCCGTCTTATTCACTCCCACTACTTGTTCTTTTCAGGACCCGAGGACCCAGCGGATGATTGCTACTGGGACTGAGAGCGGAGGCCTCTACTTCCTCGACGATGTTTCCGCTCTTTCTGCCTACTCCTCCTCCACCGATCTCCTTCAGTGGCATCTTCGTCTTGGACATCCTACTCCTCGGCTTATTCGTCAGCTTCTGCCCCACTTACCTCCTACCAGTTCTCCGCTCAACTGTGATGCGTGTCAGCTTGGCAAACATCATCGCTCCTCCTTCCCACCGAAGCAAGGTCGTGGCTCCTCTCGCATTTTTGATCTTATTCATTCTGATGTATGGGGTCCTGCTCCTACCCTCACAGTTGGTCGGGGCAGTTCCTATTTTGTCACTTTTATCGATGATTTTACTCGATGTACCTGGGTGTATCTATTAAAAGATCGCTCTGAACTATTTTCTGTTTGGCAATCATTTTACTTTATGATTAAGACTCAATTTGCTATTTCTATTAAAGTCTTACGTTCTGATAATGCCAAGGAGTATCTGACTCATGAGTTCTCCGCGTTCTTTCACAAACATGGCCTCCTTCATCAAACGACTTGTGTTTACAACTCCCAGCAGAATGGGGTGGCGGAGCGTAAAAACCGTCACCTGCTTGATGTTGCGCGTACTCTCATGACGCAGATGCACGTCCCTCGCTCCTACTGGGGCTACGCTGTGCTCCTCGCCTGCTATCTCATCAATCGCCTTCCCTCCGCGGTTCTCCACGGCCAGACTCCCTTCTCCCTTCTCTACCCCCACCGGGAACCTTTTCCTCTTCCTCTCCGTGTCTTTGGCTGTACGGCCTTTGTTCACACTCCCTCCTCTACCCGCGACAATCTTTCCCCCTGTTCCACCAAGTGTGTCTTTTTGGGGTACTCTACCACTCAAAAAGGCTATTGCTGCTTTGACCCCCTTCTCCGCAAGCAGGTTGTCTCCGCAGATGTGACTTTTTTCGAAAATGCTTCCTATTTCTCTCCTCCCTCTTCTCTTCCTTCTCTTCCTTCTGATATCTCCGTTCCTTCCACACCTCTCCACATTTTCCCACCTTCGTCTCCTCCTCCACCCACTCCTTCCCAGTCCGTCTCCCCACCCACCCCTCCACCCTCCTCTCCGCTGCCGTCTCTCTCTAGTCCCGGGCCAGCCTTCTCCGCCACGGACGCTCTGGTCGCTGATGCTCCCGTCGCCGACGCTCCCATTGAGCTGGATGTTCCCATTGCCCTTCGCAAAGGGGTGCGGGCGTGTACTCAACACCCGCTCACGGCTGTTGTTTCCTATGATCAGCTTTCTCCTTCTCGCAGGTGTTTTGCCTTGGCTATCTCTACTACTTCTACTCCTCGTACCTACCAGGAGGCTCTCGCTCTCCCTCATTGGAAGTCTGTCATGGATGAGGAGATAGCTACTCTTACTGAACGGGGTACCTGGACCCTGGTTCCTCCTCCCGTGGGCACTGATGTGGTTGGCTGTCGCTGGGTCTTCGTTGTGAAGTTTCGCCCCGACGGCACTGTGGATCGCTACAAAGCCCGGCTGGTGGCCAAGGGCTTTACTCAGACTTATGGCGTTGATTACTTTGATACCTTCTCTCTGGTTGCTCGCCTCAGCACCATCTGGGTTCTCTTTTCTGTGGCTGTTAACCGGGCTTGGGATATTTCCCAGCTTGATGTGAAGAATGCCTTTCTGTATGGCGATCTTCAGGAGGACGTCTATATGGAGCAACCTCCTGGGTATGTTGCTCAGGGGGAGACACGTGTCTGTCATTTGAAGAAGGCCATTTATGGCCTAAAGCAGAGCCCTCGGGCATGGTTCGACAAATTCAGTGGTATTGTGGCTACCATCGGCTTTCAAAGGAGTTCGGCCGATCACTCCTTATTCATTCGCAAAACGGCCTCGGGACTGGTGGTTTTGGCCGTATATGTGGATGATATTCTCCTTACTGGCGATGACCGAGATGGGGTGGACTTGACGAAGAAGCACCTCCGTCAGCACTTGGTTACGAAGGATATGGGCTCCCCAAAATACTTTTTGGGGATAGAAATCTCTCGGAAACTTGACTCCTTGGTTCTCTCTCAACGGAAGTATGCCCTTGATCTACTACGAGAAGCAGGATTGACAGGTGCCAAACCAGCTCGTTTTCCCATGGCTGTTGGAGAAGACAAAACGTGGACGGATGATTCGCCTCTTCTATCTGATGTCACACGGTACAGACGTTTGGTAGGCAAACTCATCTATCTCACGGTGACTAGACCCGACATCGCCTACGCTGTAGGCAAGGTCAGTCAGTTTATGCAAGCTCCCAGGGAGTGCCATCTTCAGTCCGCCCTGAAGATTTTAGAGTATATCAAAGCAGCACCGGGCAGAGGGTTACTCTTTCAGAAGAATGGCCATCTGAGGGTTGAGGCCTACTCAGATTCAAGTTACGCGGATGACAAAGGCGATCGTAAATCCACGTCAGGTTTTTGTACCTTTGTTGGAGGTAATCTCGTGAGCTGGAAGAGCAAGAAACAGTCTGTTGTTTCCAGATCCAGTGCCGAAGCAGAATACCGGAGTATGGCGTCAACCACATGTGAGTTAAAGTGGTTGCGGGCTCTCATGCTTGACCTGGGCGAGGTATATGACTGTCCTCTCCCTATGTTCTGTGACAACAAGGCCGCTATACACATATCCAGAAATCCGGTCTTCCATGAGAGAACAAAGCATATAGAGGTTGACTGTCACTTCATTCGGGAAGAGATTTTGACGAAACAAATTTATACTCCTTTTGTCACCTCTGACAAGGAGTTGGCAGATATCTTCACCAAGCCGGTTTCTACTTCCTTCTTCCGCATTTGTGACAAGCTGGGCATGATTGATATCTATGCTCCAGCTTGAGGGGGAGTGTTGAAGTATTAGACCGGGCGGCTTAGCGGTCTGATCCAGCGGTTTGTTGACCGAGCGGTCTGGCGGTCTCTCTGAAGCCTGGAGACCGGGCGGTCTATCGGTCTACCTCTGCGGCCTGTTCTATCCTGCTGGAGTTGCCGAGCGGTTAACCCATCTGTCTAACCGCGCGGCCTGTGCGGTCTCCATTATTCTAGCCGCTCAGGACTGTAAATGTTTAGTCCCACATTGTTTGTATACTCTCTCTCTTATCTCCTCCATTATATATAAGGGAGGTCATACCTTTGTAAATCCTATCTTTTTTGGATAATAAAATTTCAATTATTCAAAAGTTTATTCGCTTGTTCTCTACTTTTCGCTTCTTTTCGCTACTTTCTAACAGGATCTATGAAGCGTATGAACTAATATGAATGAATGATATGATGCAATTTTATGCGCAGACAAGTGCAACTCACACATAACGACTCTGTGATCACAGACCTTTAGTTCCCACTTTTTGAGAGCTAGCATCACTCTTGGGTACCACCGCTGTGGGTACGGCAGCAGCGGAGCGGGCGTCTCCGCTTCTAGACCGGTATGCACACTACCAAGCCTTAGACCCCTCTCATACGCCTCTGTACACGTCCAAGGTGCACTCTAGAGTCTCGCGTACGTACTTTGCTGACAAACCTGTCAGTCTTGTTGGGTCGGATGTGTGTTATTGGTGATCATCCTCCAGACCACAGTGTAAAACAACCCACTGGCCCCTCTAACTCTCACAACCGCCTGGTGCACCGTACTGCCATCGGTGTGATGAACGGCCAGTACCGCATGCCCCGCCATGATATTTATGCACATGCAAGTAATTCATACCGAGCCTCCCGCTCGTAGGACCAAACCCGTCCTGAATCCCTCAAACCCAAACCCGGGTGAGAGTGCACATTAGTGCCTTTATACCAATTCCCTCAAACCCCAAAACGGGTGAGATCGCACTTTAGTGCCTTTATACCAACTCCCTCAAACCCCATACGGGTGAGCATACACCATGAATCTCTCCAACCCTACACGGGCGAGAAGGTATAACAATGCCTAACCTATTAAACTACTCTTGTCTACGGGTTATTATACTTAGAGATTTAAGGTTAATCCCAGGACTGCCCCCGGTATTCCCTGTGAAGGGCTCTCAAGGGGCACTAGGAACTGTGTTGGGATTACGCCCAGCATTCCCTTTCGCAAGGATATTTATTTTAGTTGATGGCTACCCATGTATCTCCCCAGCTCTCCTTATTGCTCTAGTACAACCCTAGTGACTTAAGGTGTTACCGGGAAACCGGCGGTCTTCCGCCGACCCCCACTCCAGTTGCTAACTAAGACTTGCACTTCTGATCCCTAACTAAGACAACTCTACCCACCAGGGTTGTTCATGTTGAACTCTCTTATTTCTGGCGATAATCGATCTCTGGTAACCCCTAAGGCAAGACCTATTTGTGTTATATGCAGACCATGTCCTATGGTTACCCTAAAAATGCGATCTTCCAAACCTTAAGGCGTCTTGCCTCTAAATATTTATCCTAGGGTGGTATAGACTAAGGGAACTACCCTATGAATTCTCATAATTTTTCTTGGCCAAATAGTCCTTTAATTAAATCTTTTAATTTAAACGCTAGGTCATTTTACACATGAAGTAGTATGATTAAATATCCACTGACATAGGGCATTTTTCCTGAGATGTATATTGGTAAAATATTGCTGCCTACAGAGATTCATAATTTTCCTTAAATTATTTATTCTCATTTCCTATTTAATATCAATTTCACACAAATTCCATTTTTCCAAATAAAGTATAGGCATTATGAAATCAAAAATTCCAGGAAAATTACAGAACTTTTAGAACACTAATATATGACTATTGGCAGAGTATCATCAGCATTTATTATGTAATGGCCTATAAAATTCCATTATAATATATTTACAAAAAATATCATTGTATTAATATAACAACTAACAATGCATCCATTAATTCTGAGAAATTCATGCAAAACTAATAATACCATTTTATAGCAGTAGAATAAATTCCAAATTTTTCAGAGGTATATATCCATCATTTCAAGAATTAATAAGATAAGGGTAAAATGGGAAATTTAAGATATCTACTCCAAAGGTTCCTCAAAATAGAGGGATCATATTTTTCCTAAGTCAAATGTGACATTATCTATGCCTTGGAAAAATTTTAGGATTTGTACTTGAGGAAAACCTATTTTCCAATTTTATTTCCAAAATAGCTATATTTAAAATAAAATCCAATAAATGGAATTTTTGGTTCCAAAAATTCCATGATTAATTTGAGGGATGACATTTACCCTAATGAACTAATGTAAATAATTCCAAGACCTTTGCATGTCACCATTTGGCTAAATACACTATATTTGCAGTTTTGCTAAATGCACACCAAGGCATAACATAAGCTAACACATGCAAGTGGATTCTCCAACATGCAGTGAACCCAAGGTGCTGAAAATTTTATCATGCACCAAGGATGTCCCCACTGACCTACCACCAAGATTTGGGACCATGGGGAGGTGTAGAACTCCTTGTATTTCATTTATTTGTATTTTGATATTTTGGCAAAAACTATAGGAAAATTTTCTCTACAAATTCCTAAATTTTTGCAGGGGCTACGTATGCCCTAATCATGCATGAGCCCAAAATTTGGGGCCATGGTGACTAATGGTTTGACCTGTGCATCCAATTTAATTTCTGCCCTACTCTAGGACCAGTCCTAGGAGAAATGTTCTACAGGACTGCACACTACACCAAATCACATGTTTAGGGTGGCAAATTAAAGATAAGACCCTTGGCTACAATTTTCATTAAGAGGATAAGTTATATAAATGCATCTAAGAGGCCTAAAATTAACATGAAAGGTGGCTGTAATAATGTGACAGAATTTTCATTTCATTTCATTAAAACTATAACAAAATAATTTGATTTTTAAATAACAGCCGCACGAATCTTAAAGCACATTTTAACGGCATCCGTTTATCTCCTACCTCCAGCCAATGGCAGGGATTGAATCTGGCTGGAGCATCTTTGCTGGCTGATTCCGGCCAGCTGAGGCGGCGCCACCCCCGGCCAACGGTGCCATCACCTTCACGCTGGTGGTGGTTATCGTTTCCCGGTGATGGGGCGGCGGGAGACGGCGGAGACGGCGATCCCGAGTGGTTTAGAAAGCTTGGAAAAATCTCTCATTTCTCCCATGGCATCGGGCTCAATGGAGCCCGATATCTCCCCTAGTTGATCTAGAATTCTAGTACGGGTAGAGGCGAAGTGAAACAGACCTGTATGGCGGCGCGGCGGTGAGTTTGGCGGCGGGTGGCCATTCCCGACCTTGCTCCGGTGAAATTTCTTGGATTCATGATTCCTGCACCGTTTCCTTCGATCCAGTAGTCGATTTCTACTCGCTTGAGTTCACTGAAGCTAATGGAGGGGGTGAATTGGGCTGAGGTGGACTATATGTGGAGTTAACTCCAAAGTGAGCTCGGTTTGAGCTTTGGAGGCTTCACCCTTGGTGCCATGTGGCCACCATGCTCCAAATTCTTCTGGAATTGTCTGAGTAGGCCGGCCAGCATGTTTAGGCAACAGGACAGCAGCTGCATGTGTGGCCATGTGGCCATCCTTCCCTTCATTTCCCTTTTCTCTCTCCTCTTCTTCTCCAAATTCCTTTTCTACCCCTTTGCATGTATTCTCTTTCCTGATCTTGGGGGTTATGGGTTGTCTTTGACCACTTATGTTGGGCTTGGGCTGATTTGGATGGGCTTAGCCCAATGTGATTGGGCTTGGCCTTCATTTTCTCTCTTTAGGTCAATTTGTTGACCAAATTGACTTTTAGGGTTGATTTGGTCAACCATGGTGGGTGGACTGACCCTATTTGGTGGAAATGGGTCTAGTGGCACCACCCAACTTGGGTTGGGTCAAGGGGGTGCCCTACTTAGGCTAATTGGGCTTATGAGTGTGGGTTTGACCAAATTAATCTCAAGGTTGACTTTGGTCAATTGTGGTCAAAGTGTTGACCTAGTGACATGTCCTAGGGTCCACTTAGATTGTTTTTAGGGTTAGGGCAATGTGGTGGGGTCATGGAGTGGCTAGGGTCCCCACTTAGGCTAGTTTGACCTAATTTGACTATGGTTCTATAGTGGGCCCCACATGGCTACCATCCACTATCTAGGGTCAAACATAGTTGGTCTTCCTTAAATCTCACCCATGTCTAATCCAATCTAAGTTGAGGGGTCCAGAAGTAACATGGGATGTTACAAAACATCCAGGACTTCCTTTTGGAACCGGTCAACAAAATCTGGATTAGACTCGTCAATTCCTTGCTTGATTCAGAAGAGAGCTCCAACGTCTCTTCTCTGCTTCCTGTAAATAGTGAACCTTGAAATAAATTGACTTCGGAGATCTTTAAAACTGGTTACCGATCGAGGTGGCAGACTATAGAACCATTCCCTTGCAATATCGCCAAAAGATATAACAAGGAGTTTGCATTTTATTCCATTTGACACGTTTCTTAGTGAAATAGCTGATTCAAATGCTTTTAAATGAGAAAACGGATCATGACATCCGGAATACTCCGGGAGACGCGGTACTCTGAAATCATCGGAGACAGTATCCCACCGAATACGATCAATGAATGGAGAAGGGGCCTCTTCTTCTTCCTTATAAGGAGGTTCATTTGCAACAGATTTTGGTGCATGCTCAACACAATTCGCAGAAAATTTATTATCATGGCCAAGGGACTCATTATTAAAATATGAACAATCCTGCACTTCTGAGAGATCCGTAGTAATTGTCATGAAACCTGCTTCCTTCTGTCCCTTTGCAGGATTCATCTTGAAAGGAAGAAGATAACCAAACTTTTCTCAAAGACTGCCGACTAATCGCAGCTTGGACTGGCGGCTTGACGGCGCAACAAGCCGATAAGAAGACCGGCGGAAACATGAGCTGGTAGAACGGCAGATTCTACACCGATCTTTGATGAGGCGGCCATGATTCAGAAGTCTTGGATGTTGATGCACGAAAACGGATAGAGAGTCGGCACCACCAGCTAACGGTTCGAGCACCGGGGGAAGGAAAGGAAAAGAGGAGAATGTCGACTAGTCGGTTACTAGCGGTCGTAGCTAAAGGACAGAAAAAGAGGCCGCTGGCAGCAGCAACAGCAGAGTTCGGCCGCCGTGGCTTAAATGCCACTCCTGCGACGGGCTTTTCTTCATTTGAGGTGAGAAACAGTTACATGAAGGAGAAAAGAAGAAGCCGGTCGGACTGCAAGCCGCAAAACACTAGACTTGAGACCGCAGCTCTTAACAGGCGAGCTCCTGGATACAAGTCAGCCTGTCTTGGGGAGTGCACCCTCCCCCTATTTATAGGCTCGGGGGCCTTCCCAGGCGGGCAGGACTAAAGTTACCGGCTTCCCGGGGTACAGGAGAACCGGGCAGAGGTGAGGGGAAGCAAATGAGCAGAAAATGAGAAAGGAGGGAAGCCGCGCGGCCTGGCGGATTCCTCCTGGCAAGCTGATGGTCTGGGTCCTGGGCCTTGTCGCTGAGTAGGGCCGGCGCTGGTGGCGGCCTGACATGGAGACCGCCTGGCTTCGGTGATGACCAGACGAGTTGATCTGAGGTATGGCTGGCCGGCCAGGCCGCCCTCTGTTGACCGTCCGAATCGGGAGACTTGGCGGCTAGAACAACCAGGCCGCCCGGTCTGGAAAGCTGCGCGAACAGGTCACGGGTTCTGGGCTTAACATTGGAGATGCAGAAACTCTAGAAAATGTCGATGGGGAGACGGAAAGGGCGTGGCTCTACAACTGATGGAGGAAGGCGAAGAGCCAGCCGGGTACTCGAGAGACGGAAATGATTTCATGTAGATGAAATTGCCGGATTTTCTTATTTATATAACCCTAGGTTTCGGTCTAATTATTTAAAAAAACTGAAGTAAACCATAGAATAGGCGGCATAAACCTTTGGTTTGCGCATAAGAAAATTTGAATAAGAGATGACTCGGCATATACACTAGTGAGGAAAATATCTCGAGTAGATAAGTCTAGAGTTACTCGGGTATGTATACAGAAGTACTCGAGTAGATGTATGGAAGTACTCGAGTAGGTCAATGAGGTACTCGAGTAAGTGAAGTTGACTACTCGAGTATGTCAGTCTGCTACTAGATTAGGTCAAGTCGACTACTCGAGTATGTCATTCTACTACTCTAGTAGGTCATATACATACTCTAGTATGCAGTTACTTACTCGAGTCAAAAACTTAAACTTTTGGAAAAACTCCAAGTTTTGACTAACCTTTGAGCCTTGAGCCTTCTTGAAAGTCCAGCTTCTTGTAGTCTTCCTTGTTGAGCATCCCAAGTTCTGTTTTGAAGAACGAGAACTTGGCCTCGTCCAGCGGCTTTGTGAAAATATCTGCAATTTGCCTATCTGTAGGGACATATTGTAGGTCTATGTCCCCATGCTCCACATGCTCCCGGATGAAATGATACCTGAGCTCTATATGCTTTGTCCGGTTGTGCGAGACTGGGTTGTTGGCTATTGCTATTGCGCTAGAGGAGTCGCAAAACAATGGAATCTTTCAAAACTTCATATTGTAGTCTTCGAACTGATTCTCTATCCAAAGTAACTGTGCACAGCAACTGCCTGCAGAGATGTACTCTAACTCGGCCATTGAGATTGCCACACAGTTTTGCTTCTTGCTACTCCAGGAGATAAGCCTTCTTCCAAAGAATTGGCAAGTCCCTGAAGTGCTTTTCCTGTAATCTTTGCTACTTGCAAAATCTGCATCTGAAAACCCTATTAGTTCGCTATCATTACTTCTTGGGTACCATAAGCCAAGATTTGGTGTTTCTTTAAGGTATCTCAAAATCCGCTTCGCAGCAGCGTAGTGAGATTCCTTAGAGTTCACCTAAAATCTAGCACAGACACATGTTGAGAACATTATGTCAGGTATACTTGCAGTAAGGTACAACAAGGATCCAATAATGCTTCTGTACTTGGTTTCATCAAAAGGTTTCCCTTTTTCATCATAGTCCAGAGACATTGTTGAACCCATTGGAGTCCTCATCGAGGTTGCATTCTCCATTCCGAATTTCTTAATCAGTACTTTGGTAAACTTGGTCTGCGAGATGAAAATTCCATCTTCAGACTGTTTTACCTGAAGCCCTAAGAAATACTTCAGCTCGCCCATACCACTCATTTCAAACTTCCCTTGCATAAGTTTTGAAAACTTCTTACAGAGGTTGTCATCAGTAGAGCCAAAAATAATGTCGTCGACATAGATTTGCACTAGCAAAATCTTGCCTTTAATTTCCCTAAGAAATAATGTCTTGTCTATCTTTCCCCTTGTGAACTTGTTCTCAAGTAGAAAGCTAGACAGTGTCTCATACCAAGCTCGAGGAGCTTGTTTTAGACCATACAATGCTTTATGCAGTAAATAAACGTAATCAGGAAAGTTTGAATCAATGAAACCTGGAGGTTGTTCCACATACACCTCTTCCTTTATCTCACCATTAAGGAAGGCAGACTTCACGTCCATCTGGTATACAGTGAAGCCTTTGAGTGCAGCATATGCTAGGAATAACCTTATAGCCTCCAGTCTTGCCACTGGAGCATTTGTCTGGTCGAAGTCAATTCTTTCTTCTTGATGATAACCTTTGGCGACAAGTCTGGCCTTGTTCTTTACTATCGTTTCATCCTCGTCCATCTTCTTCCTGTAGACCCATTTTGTCCCAATGACGTTCTTACCTTTGGGTCTTGGAACAAGCTTACATACTTTGCAGCGCTTAAATTGGTTCAGTTCTTCTTCCATTGCCATTATCCACGATGCATCTGAGTTTTCTTCCTCAAACTTCTTTGGTTCAACCAGCAAGAGAAAACCTAAATATAGATTCTCATTAGTTGTACCTTTACGGGTTCTGACACCATGTCGGGGATCTCCTATGATCTGGTCCATGGGATGATCCTTCAAGTGTCTGAGCACTAGAGTCCTTGTATCTAGATTCTCTTCTATCACCAGAGTGACTTCTTCATCTTGGATGACTTCTTCATCTTAATTATCAGCCTCTCCAATAGGGGTTGGAGTGGTGATCTTGATGAACTTTTCACCTTTGTCTTCGGAAGGTTCATCCAAGCAAATTTCTTTCAGCTTTGCACCTGCAGCTTCAATAAGCAAACTAGAAGAGTTGCTTTGTAGCAAACTCGTCTCATCAAATACAACATGTATCGATTCTTCTACCACCAGTGTTTTTCTATTAAAAATCTTATATGCCTTACTATGGCTACTATAACCTACAAAAATACTTTCAAAACTCCTTTCGCTAAACTTAATAGTATGATATTTGTCATTGTTTAGCACGAAGCATTTACAGCCAAAAATTCTAAAATACGAGATTGTTGGTTTCCTGCCCTTCAGAAGTTTATAAGGTGTCTTATCATGGTTTTTGTTTATGAGAGCTCGATTTTGCACGTAGCATGCAGTGTTGACGGCTTCAGCCCAAAAATATTCCGGAAGTGAAGCATCACTCAACATGGTCCTGCAGGCCTCTATGAGCTTTCTATTCCTTCTCTCGGTCACTCCATTTTGTTATGGAGTATGAGGAGAGGAAAATTCATGAAAGATACCTAAGCTTTCACAAAATTCTGTCATGGCCCCAGACATAAACTTTGTTCCATTGTTACTTCTGATTTTAACTATGCAGCAGTTGTACTCATTCTGGACTTGCCTAACAATATTAGTAAAGGTGTCGAAGGTATCTGACTTGTGTTTCAGAAAGAACACCCCCGCAAAGCGCGAGTAATCATCCATAATTACCAACGTATAATCCTTACCTCCGAAACTTCTAATTTGCAGTGGACCAAACAAGTCCATATGCAGTAGGTGAAGAGATCTATTAGAATCCTTGCCAATATCGCTTTTAAAGGTAGTCCTTGTTTGCTTGCCTTTTACACATGCATGACAAGGTCTATCTTTGACGTACTTGATATTTGGGGCATCACGTACTAAGTTCATTGAAAATAATTTATTTATAGTTTTGGAATTAATATGTGCTAATCTCTTGTACCATAGTCACCAAGAGACGCACTATCTTTTGCTAAAAAGCACACTGGTGTCGAAGAATCTATGCAAATGAAATTCAAACAGAAAATGTTTCTGCTTCGAGTGCCGGATAGAATCGTATCCATATTGTCAACAGATTTTATCAAGCACTTGTCAGCGTGAAACTCAACTATGTATCATTTGTCGCAGAGTTGGCTTATGCTTATAAGATTATGCTCCAAACCTTCAACGTAAGCCTCATCTGAGAAGGATACATTACCGTTAGTGATCATAACATAGCCTGTAGTAATTCCGCGGTCTGAACCTCCAAAGATGACCTTTGGTCCGTTCACAACTGGAGTAAAATTCTGAATAAGGCTTCTTGTCCCGGTCATATGCCGAGAGCATCCACTGTCCAAATACCAGATTGGCGTTTTGTTGGCCTTTGGACATTCCTGCAATCACAATCAGTTAGCCTTAGGAACCCAAATACGTTTGGGTCCTTGGTCTCGGGTTAGAACACTCCCCCTACGAATATTAATATTAGGAGTGGTCTTCCTCATATTGCCAACATGTGGGGTTGCAGCATTTCTAGGATTAAACCAACAATCAATGGCAAAGTGACCAATTCTGACACAACACTAACAGTCAAATCTGTTGTTTCTTCGCCTTAAGTTCTCCTGCTTGACCTTTTGGAATTGTGGTCTAGCAGGGGCAGCATTCTTGGAGGAAGATGCCTCATGTTGATGACAATCACATGACCTCTTCTCCTTCACTGGCTTTCCTACAACATGCTTTGTCTTTGGTGCCTTCTTGAAGTTATGCCCATGATTGAAAGGGCCATAGCTCTGAAGAAGGACTTCTTCATAAGGTGCCTTAAAGACACTTTTGCAAACGTTTCTGGGTCTAGTCCATCCTTGATAACGGGACATTGGCTATACATAGGTAGGCCTAGCAAAGTGCCCGTAGGATGAGTCAAAATCAAACTCATTTGAAGGAAATATAACCTTCTTGAATGTGGCCTGATCTTCAGGGGCTTTCCCCTTCTCTTTGGCTAAGGCCTTTTTGGCGGCCTTATTCTTTCGTTTAGCCTTATTTCTCCTAGAAGATTTACTAGGAGCTTCTTCATGACCTAATCCAGCACCCTTGTCCTTAGCTGAGAATTCAGCAACGAATGGAAGAACTGTCTTGGGCTTCGAGAAACTTTCAACAAGTTTTTTTTCAGCAGCAAGTTGGGCTTCAAGCTCTTTGATGATTTTCTCTTTAAGGTCAAGGTGCTCAAGAGGGTTATTATATTCTTTAATAGCATTATTGAAGTTCTCTTCGAGTGAGTCAGTCTTTGCGACTTTCTCTCTCAAGACGCTCTCTTCAGCTATGAGAGACTTTATCTCTATAGCCTGAGTTTTCACGACTCGGCGACATTTGTCGTAATCCATGACTAACTGCTTATACTGGGCCATGAGCTGTGACTCATCGTCAGAAGTGCTATCCTCACAATCATGTTCAGAAACTTCAGAATTAGAGAGATGAGTGTGAGAGTTTACCTTCCCAGTGAACTGGGGCTCTTGTTCATCATCAGTTTGAGCCATGAGTCCAAAATAGGCTTCTTCTTCTTCACTCGACTCAGATGAGTCAGAGTCACTAAGAGTTTTGCCCTTTTTGGCCATCAAGCTCTTCTCTGTCCTCTTCTTACTATACGAGGACTTCTTTTCCTCTCTTCTACCACCCTCCTTCTTCTTGTCAGGGCAGTCAGCGATGACGTGTCTTGGCTTATTACAACAATAACAAACAATGTCAGTTGAAATATGTTTGTTCCGTTTAGAGTTATACCTGTCATGGCTGCTTGATCCTTTTCTTTGCCGATCACCCTCGCGTCGTGATCTTCTATAAGAGGCATCCTTGCCTTTCCATTGCTTCTTCTTGTTCAAGAATTTCTTGAACTGCCGAGAGAGTAGTGAGAACTCTCCTTCTGATAGTTCAGAGCCTGAGGTGCTTGGCTCTGAGGTTTCTTCTTCACTAACTTCTGGTGCTGGAGTGGGAGCAACAGCCTTGGACTTCTTAGAGGTGTCTGCCTTTAAAGCAACAGACTTCTCTTTGAATGCAGACCTATTTTTCTCTTCTTCAGCCTTTCTAGTGTTGAGTTGGAGCTCATAGGACATCAGCTTCCCGAAGAGATTCTAAGGATCTGTCTCGGCCAGTTTTCCAAACTTCCTTATAGCACAGACCTTGTTATCCCATTCCTTAGTCAGGGATCTCGGGAACTTATCATTCAATTCTCCATTAATGAAGACTCTGTCGTATACCCTTAGCCCATTCACTATCTTGAAGAAGTTCTCAAATGTGTCAGCAATGGTTTCCTTGTTTCCTTGTCCGAAAGCCTCATACTTCTGATTGAGTAGGGATCTTCTATCATCCCTCACTTCTTTGGTACCTTCCATCAAGGTAACTAGAGACTGCCACATCTCATTTGTAGACGGCAGTGAATCAGATTTTGCAGCATTGAGTCATCGACTGCACTTGCTATGATATTTTTCGCCTTTTTGTCCAATAAGACAAGTGCAATCTCATCCTTATCTAGTTCCATAAGTTTCTTGGGGACTTTCTTAGTTGGATCTATAGTCGAGACGGTCATGGGAATATAAGGACCTTCTTCAACAATCATGAAGATCCTTGGATCCACAGCTTCCATGAAGAACTTGATTCTTTCTTAACACATAGGGAAATTATTTTTGTTGCACAAAGGAAGCTTGGCAAAATCTTTAGCCTTGTCCATTTGATGGATCTCAAATGGCAACTATTTAAGTATCTGATCAAGGTGTTAACCTTTTGACGATCAACCTCCCTCTGATACCAATTGAAAGATAATAGTTGCCAACCTAAATCACCTAGAGGGGTGTGAATATGTGAGTTTGCGTCGTTTTGCGGAATAAAACAAATCTCAACCAAAGCACAGATCTATCTACCAAACAAGCAAACACAGACGAGGAAAGATTTATAGTGGTTCCCCAACCTTGGGTACATCCGCTTTCCCTCACCGATCTAGCAATATACTAGACTCGACTACTCCACTATCTCGGATTGGAAAACAATCCTACCCTCGGAACAACGTTCCTACAAACTCGATCCACAACCGGATCTACACTCGAAAGGCAAAACTTCCTACAATCTCGAAGTTGAAAACTCATACACTTGGAGAAAACTTCTCCTACAATAATGCAATAAAGTTGTACAGAAATACAAATAGTAAATTCTCTGGTTCGGATCTGCAACAGAAAATCAGAAATTCCTTCTTCTAGGCGTGCGGCTTTATCGGAATATTGAAGAAGAATCTAGGTAATATCAGATCTAGAACTTCTCGACTTTACACGATCGAATGAGAAGATGAAGCGTTGAGCGGAGATCTCGATCTGTAGAGTCTTCTTGATCTGAATCCTCAAAAAGGTGAAACCCTAGCTGGTCGGAAATCTGCGTTGGCAGCGGCGGCAAGTTTCGTTCTCAGAGAGAGAGAGAGGAGATAGAAATCTTTTTGGAAAGTACGACTGCAAAAACTTTCTTAGAATAATTTTCTTTGAAAAAATTTAGGGTTTGTCAGATTTGACAAGACCTTTTATAGGAGACAAGAAGATTAGACTTAAATGATTCATAATGAGAAAGACACATGGACCAATCACGTTAGAGTTTAAGAATAAGACTGTTAGGTCTGGACTTAAAGAATTTCTGAAAAGTTCAAAGTAAATTACTCGAGTCAAGCAGAACTTCTCGAGTATATGCATCACTACTCGAGTAGGTAGAAGATGACTACTCGAGTACATGAGAAAAATTACTCGGGAGAAAAAGAAATTATTACTCGAGTACGTGGAGTCAATTACTCGAGTCAATAAGAATTCAAGGAATCAGCTACTCGAGTAACAAGAATGACTTACTCGAGTACTTAAGTACTTACATGAGAGGTGGAGTGTATTACTCGAGTACAAGAAGTACTACTCGAGTATATAAGATTGAACTACTCGAGTATATAAGAGACTACTCGAGACAAACACTTAGAAAATTTCTGGAACAGGAAAACAGAACTAATCAAGTATATTGCATGAACTACTCGAGACAGAATGAACTACTCGAGTATATAACATGAACTACTCGAGTAATTCACTTAGAGAAATTTTCTGGAATAGAATTCTGGATTACACGAGTAAAAGCATTGGACTACTCGAGTAGTAGATGAACTACTCGAGTATATGATTTAGTCTACTCGAGTAAGTGGGAACTACACGAGAGTTAGAGTCCAATTACTCGAGACACAAGATAGAACTACTCGAGTATATATAATACTACTCGAGTATTTCACATAGACACATTTGAGAAGAGAAAATTTTAAAACTCGAGAGATAAAAGGAAACTACTCGAGTATACAAGAAGAACTACTCGAGAGCCATAATTTGACTACCCGAGTATATCTTAACTACTCGAGTAAGTGAATTATTACTCGAGCATAACCTCAGTAACTTACTCAAGTAAATAAGGAACTACTCGAGTACTTTTACTTAGGAAAATATTTCTGACAGAATTTTTCTTCTTCTAAGGTGAAATCAGCATCAAGTCTTTTCTCATAGTCCTAGAGCTTGAATATGAAGTGTATCCCAATAGAGAGGCTACACATGAGTAAACACTTTGGAACACACAATGAGGGATTACATTGTATGGTCCTGTGTTTGGTGACCCGTTGTAGACTGACATTGGTCTACACTTCCCATAAGAATTCATGCACACACATAACTCAAACAAAGCATCAAATACAACTTAATTCATCTTAGTTCATGGGTGACTTCATCAAATCTGGGTTAGTGTGGATACAATACCCAACACCTTGTCCGGTTCCGGCTACACGTACTCACTTGAGAAAGGGGGAAATCACATACATCACAAAAGACATCTTGCTGCAACGGATTTCTAAAAAATCCCTAAGGCTCGCTATGCAACATCACCGAGTCGGACTAACGGTCGTGACTACAGCTTCACCCACAATGCCTAATCCACTAACGGAGCGGATCTCTAATGCAAAATCATGCCGGGGACGGACTCAATCAACCCGGAGGTTCCACTTGAACCATGACGACCAAAACCCCTCTCATTTGAGAGATTTGGTGCCCAAAAGCTTGAAAGAAAAAGTTTCTAAGCACGCATCTTAGAAACCAGGAGGAGAAGTGTCATTACCTTACGACCCTTCCTAGCCATGGGAACTTAGCCGGATGAAAACCACCACAATGGACTTGCCTCCGCGGATCTGGACTCGGCTCGCAATTTGGGGCTCCGAATCATCTCCGACAGCCGGATCTCTCCTTCACCTTCTTCCTTGCTCTCCCTTCTCTCTAAAACTTTAGAAAGAGAAAACTTGATGAGAAATGAGGGTTTCAAACCCTATTCCTGGAATTAACACAGCAAGGACAGCTCTGGACCATCAGATCCCATTAGAAGGAATCGGACGGCCACGATTCGCACTAAAAACCAAATTTCTGGGCCAAACACATCTTGTGACACGCCGTTGTCCAAGGCCGTGTGCCTCAATCGACGCTGAAACTGTCACACCCAGAACAGGACACGGGTTCTGGATACGCCCGTGTCAAACATGACATGCCCGTGTCACGTAGTACACTGCCGTGTTGCTGGGCGTGTTCCTCCATCGACATGGGACCAAACACAACCTGAAGAGAACATGGGTCCTCGAAACGCTCGTGTCAATGTTGACATGCCTGTGTCAGGCTGAACATGCCTGGGCTCTATGCTGTGTTCCTCCCCCGACATAACCCGGCTGACATCCCGAGCAGGACACGGCCTGGGACATGCCCATGTCTCAGGCCGTGTTCGTCTCCTCGATGATCGTCGACTGCATTTTCGTCGACCACATAGAAAATTCGTCGAACCCGAGTACGACACGGCCTTGGACACGTCTGTGTCCCAGGCCATGTTCACTGTCTCGACACTTTGTCGAGCGTAGTTCGTCGGCCACCCGTATTTTTCGTCGGCCACCCGTGTTTTTTGTCGAACCCGAGAACGACACGGCCTTGGACACGCACATGTCCCAGGCTGTGTGACCCTTACCAAGACCCAAACTTGGCTTTAAATGCTGTCCGTCCCTCTTTCGAGTTTTGGGGTGTTATACCTCTCTCCCCCTTAAATGAATTTCATCCTGAAATTACATAAAATGAAAGATACACAAAACATAAATGATACCTAAAAGGAATAACTCTTGATACTCCTCCAGCATGGTCTGTTCTTGCTCACACGAGAGCTCCTCATGACCACAGTTGTCCCATCAGACTTTTACGAGTTTGACCTCTTTGTTCCGCAACTGCCGAATTTCTGAATGCTCAATACTAACTGGACGAACTCGCATCCTCAAGTCCTTTTCTATCGGCACTGATGGCGATTAGATCACCATACTAGCCTCTAATAAGGCTTTCCTCAAGACGGAGACATGGAAGACGTCGTGTAATTCACTCAGCTCTGTGGACAATGTCAACCGGTACGCTGCTTCTCCCACCCGTTCTATAACCTCGAAAGGTCCCAAAAACCTCGAATTCAACTTCTTGAGTTGGCGAATCCGCAAAACACCTTTGAATGACTTGATCTTTAGATAGACCCAGTCGCCTACCGCGAACTCCAAATTCCTGTGGCGAGCATTAAAATATTTTGCTTAACAATCTTGAGCCACCTTCATGTGCTCTTCAATTGTTCGCACGAACTCACGTGCATCAGCTACCACTTCTTTTCCCAAAAGTTTGGTGTCTCCCGCCTCTATCCAAGACATCGGTGTTCGACACCGCCTCCCATACAAAACTTTGTATGGCGCCATCTTTATACTTGCTTGGAAACTATTGTCATAAGTGAACTCTACCATGAAGAGGTGACCCTCCCAATTCTTGCCGAATTTAAGAATACACATCCTCAACATATCCTCCATAGTACGGTTCGTCCTTTCGGTTTGCACGTCCGTTTGAGGATGGAAAACTGTACTGAACTTGAGCTTCATGCCCAGACTCTTCTAAACCAACATCCAGTCCTTGGACGTGAAATGTTCATCGCGATCACTAACTATACTTTTAGGAATCCCATGTAGTCGCACAATGTTTCGAACTTACAAATCTACCAGCTACTCCACGTTGTCCTCCTTTTGATTTGGGATGAAGTGAGCCACTTTGGTTAAGCGATCCACAATCACCCAAATCGCATCGTTACCCTACTACGATCTAGGTAACCCATGCACAAAGTCCATGGAGATGTCATCAAATTTCCACTCGGGAATAGGAATAGGATTCAGGAACACGCTCGGCTTCTAACATTCGGCATTCACTAAGGCACAAGTTTGGCAACGATTCACGTACAAAGATACATCCCGCTTCAGTCCAGGACACCAAAAGGATTTCTTCATATCCAAGCACATCTTTGTACTGCCCGTATGAATGGAGTACTTTATGAAGTGAGCCTCAAACATCAACTCCTCATGGAGTTTGCCGAACTGCAGTACACAAATCCTTTCGTCCTTCCTCAGAATCCCATCAATCAACTCCCAGACGCTGCTCTCGCTCGTTTGAGCTTCCACCACGTAAGGCTGAAACTCCACATCCAAACGAGTCACTTCCCGAGTACGATAAGACAAATCGTTCTACATTTCAATCCAGTTCAATTGATCCTTGCTTGACTCGCCCCTTGCTACGTACTCCAAGCCAAGGGACTCCCAGTCCAGCACCAACCGCTCATCATGAGCTTCGATCCAATTCCCAAGCCCAGAGTATTTTCTACTCAAGGCATCTGCCACCACATTGTCTTTGCCTGGCGTATACTAAATCGCCACCTCGTAGTCTCCAAGGAACTCGACCCACCTGCGCTGCCGCATATTTAAGTCCTTCTGATCTAGGAGATACTTCAGGCTTTTGTGATCCGTGAAGATCTCCACCTTCGCACCATAAACATAGTGCCTCCATAATTTCAACGCAAAGATTACCGCCGCGAATTCCAAGTCATGGACAGGGTAATTCCTCTCGTGAGGCTTCAGCTGCCTAGACTCAAAGTCTATCACACTGCCATGTTGCACCAAAACGCAGCCCAAATAGCATCCTGATGCGTCGATAAAAATTTGAAATCCTTCGGTCCCTTTCGTTAGACTTAGGATTGGATCCATCATCAGCCTTTCCTTTAGTGTCTTAAATGCCTGATTGCACTCCTGAGTCCACATAAACTTCTGATGCTTATGAGTTAGTGAAGTGAGGGGTAGAGCTATCAGCGAAAAGTTTTCTATGAACCTTCTATAGTTCCCGGCTAGCCCAAGAAAACTTCGGACTTCCGCCACGGTTCTCAAAATTGGTCAATCTCTGATGACTTCCACTTTTATTGGATCTATTGCCACCCCATCCCCACTAATCACATGGCCCAAAAATGTCATCTTCTCTAGCCAGAACTCGCACTTTGAGCACTTTGTATAAAGCTGGTTCTCTCCCAACACCTGCAAGACTACTCTCAAGTGAGTCTCATGCTCCAACTCTGATTTGGAGTAAACCAGAATGTCGTCAATAAAGACAACTACAAAAGAGTTCAAGTATTCACAAAATACTCGATTCATCAAATCCATGAATACTAATGGTGCGTTCGTCAGCCCGAACGGCATCACCGAGAACTCAAAGTGTACATACCTCGTACCAAACGCTGTCTTGGGTATGTCCTCGTCTCGAGTTCGCAACTGATAGTATCCTGACTTCAAGTCCAACTTTGAATACACCACCGACCCCACCAATTGGTCAAACAAGTCGTCTATCTGAGGTATCAGATACTTATTATTGACAGTCAATTTATTCAACTCTCGGTAGTCTATGCACAATGGCATACTACCATCTTTCTTCTTCACGAACAACACAGGCGCGCTCCACAACGAAGAACTGGGTCTGATATACCCCTGCTCCAACAGTTCCTACAATTGTACCTTGAGTTCGGGCAACTCCTTTGGTGCCATCCTAAACGTAGGACGTGACACCAGCCTAGCCTTTGGCACTAACTCAATCTCACATCGAGGAGGTGCTCCAGGAAGTTCATCAGGAAACACATCCTCGAACTCTGCCACCACGAGCACTTCCCCAAGTTATCTACAAGAGCTACTCCCCCTTGGTTAACTGCCTGCACCAACTGCATGGCCGATATCAGGGAAGATGCCCTTCCCTTCTTAGGGTCACCACCTTGGATAGGCAATCAATAATGGCACGCTGCTCTGCTAGCCAGTCCATTACCAATATCACATCAAACTCAAGCAACGGTAGGACCGCTGCTATTAACACGAAGTCAACTCCGCCTAACTTCCAACAAATGCACCCTTTTGACCCGGTGGTCACGGATGATCCATTGGGCATGCGCACCTTCAGCTCTGCGTCCGTCGAGAACGACTCAACTCCAATTCTTCGGATGAAGCTTTCGGTAAGAAAAGAGTGCGACGCTCCCGTATCAAACAATATCCTAACGGGGTATCCAAAAACTAACACAAAGCGTAAAACATAGACATCAAATATAACGGTCTTAAAGTATGAAGTACAAGGTTGAACTTAAACTTCCTCGTACCTGTCACCACATCGGGTTGTCGGATCGCTTCCTGCTTCCCAAGGTTATAAGCCCTTAGTTGCACCGGTTGGAACCGAGAAGCGCTAGACTCCCCCATCTTCCCTTTCTCTGCGGTACCGGGGATGGAGCGCACAGTCTGCTCCTACCTTGGCTCCTTCTCAGCACCTCCTTGAGTACAAAAACGAGCTATGTGCCCCACCTTGCCATAATTAAAGCATGTCGGTGGTCCCTTAGAGTGAGACCATCCGGACGTCCATTTGCTTTTCTCACCGGACTTGAATGGGTGAGGCTTTTTCTTCCATCTATTCCCTTCGAAATTTCCATGGGTTTAAGAAGGCTTCCCTTCCACTTGCTTGGGCGCGAAACCCTTACAATGTTGGGTTCGCTCTAGATCACTCTCCAACGTTCTGGCAGCCTCAACCAACTCATTGAAACCAGCTCTCTTCATGGCGATGAGGGGTTGTCTTAGATTCTCCCTTATCCCCTGGTAGAAGAGGTTATCCCTCTCCTCGTCGTCGGCCATTGTCGTTCCACATAACGACGCAACCGAGTGAACTCCTGTACATACTCGTCCACCGTCTTATCTCGTTGCACCAAGTACAGAAACTGCCTTTGGAGGGCCAACCTTGTCGAAACAGGAATGCAATTCTTTAGGAAAGCATTCCCAAACTCTTCCATGGACAGGGTGCATCTGGGAAACTGGTGGACGTTATGGCTCACCCACCACAACTTCGCGTCTCCTTCCAACATGAAGGCCGCAAACTCAGATTTCTTCTCCTCTGGCATCTCTGCCTCCCTCAGAAGCTCTTGCATCCCTGCCCACCAATCCTCCGCATCAGTCGGCGTACCGACTCCCTTGAACGTTGGACGATGGAAGCTCAGAAAATACTTCATCTACCGGTCTCCATGCCCGACAACCACCCTTTCGGCCAACGGCTCTGCTCGCCTGGCTTCTCCACCTGGCACGGCCGTCAGCGTATACGGGGTAGCAGGAGTTGTTACCTGATCAACAGGGGTTTCTACTTTAGTTATCGCTGCAGCATGGGTTTCCACCATTGCTTCTACAAGCATGCAACAAAAATCGGTCGGGTTTACACCCATGCCCAAAGGACCCTGAGCAGTAGCGCTGCCCGCTGAAAGCTCTTCTCTTGGTCTCGACATACGCGCCGCGTTGCATGCACTCTTAAGAAAATCAAGGTAACAAGGAATCATTCTCTTAATCACAAGACTCAAACATAAGGACACTCATGGTCCCGCATTACTCCTATGTGGATAACTTCTATACGCGATCCAATTATGTTAAATCGACCGCCATAACTGACTTTGGATGCAACCTGGCACTGATACCAAATTGTAACACCTCCCATGTAATGACCGTATAATATGGGCCCGGCCGGGGCCCCACAACATACAGACGCCACAACTTTAGCGTTAAAAGATGATATTAACTACCCAACTCAAAACTCAGTATAAAACAACATCGAAAATAGTAAACAAGACCCGAAGTTATCCACATACATAAGAGTATCAAAACGGCCTTAAGTCCTTACAATAATAGAGAGTCCAAACTCAAATGATAACAACAAACATCAATATGCATAAGCACCCGTAGATAACCTCAGTATGCAAGGCGGAAAACTTGAGCATCAAACATACAATGCCACAAAACAAAGCTAGAACAAAACTTGTAGCACTTCAAGAGGCTTAGGCCTTTTTGGCTGGCGAGCTAGCTCCTGCTTGCGATCATTGCCCTGAAAAATTTTGTGGTAATGTGGGTCAGCAAAGGCTGACCTCAAACTGTGTAAACAACACATCTCCTCCCGGCCGCCCCTAACGGACCCCAGGGTACCCCTCCAACCTGCAAGTCAGCACTTTGTATACCATATACATAAACATGTAAAGCTCTAAAAGAACAGGTCTGGATGTCTCAAACAACAAACACGTTTTCTATGTTGAGCATATCATAAAAAGTGGCCTACTATGCAGCATGTATGCAAAACCTGGGCTTCAGCCAAGGCACCCTATCGCGTATGCAACTAGCACATCATCAAAACATCTGGGTACTCCCAATTCCCACATTGGCGTTAAGACACAAACAAAAAGGGTACTACAATTCCCCTAACGGCATAGAAGCCGCCACACATAAATCTTGCCAAGGCCCCACCCTCTCGTGGGTCTTAGCCTCGGGCTTGCCTGCAAATTCTGACTTCTCGCGTCAGGATTCCATCTCACACACAAACCGATTCTAAGAATATTTGATGGACCCCACCCGCTCGTGGCTTCATTGCCCGCGCTTGTCTCATGCTTGGCGTTCTCGTCAGTCTCACAGAAGGGGACTAGTCTCGTCGGGACACTCTCCCCACATGACTTGCACGTCACGAGATAGCCAGCCGACCATCAGACAAGCCACGCCTTAGCACATCACAATCCATAAACATTCCCACTCTAATCCATCATTTGTACTGCAATGTCCCCGCGCTCCAAGGAAATCATCTACCGCTAATGTGGAGCTAACCTTGTCCACCATGGAAACCATCTACTGCCAATGCAGATCTAACCTTGTCCGGTTCCGGCTAGACGTACTCACTCGAGAAAGGGGGAAATCACATACATCACAAACGACATCTTGCCGCAACGGATTTCTACAAAATCCCTAAGACTCGCTATGCAACATCACCGAATCGTACTAACGGTCAGGACTACGGCTTCACCCTCAATGCCTAATCCACTAATGGAGTGGATCTCTAATGCAAAATCATGTCGCGGATGGACTCAATCAACCCGAAGGTTCCTCTTGAACCATGGTGACCCAAACCCCTCTCATTTGAGAGATTTGGTGCCCAAAAGCTTGAAAGAAAAAGATGCTAAGCACGCATCCTAGAAACTGTGAGAAGAAGTGTCGTTACCTTACGACATCTCTTCCTAGCCATGGGAACTTAGCCAGATGAAAACCACAGCAACGGACGTGCCTCCGTAGATCTGGACTCGGCTCACGATTTGGGGCCCCGAAGCTTCTCCGGCAGCCGGATCTCTCCTTCATCTTCTTCCTTGCTCTCCCTTCTCTCTAAAATTTTAGAAAGAGAAAACTTGATGAGGAATGAGGGTTTCAAACCCTATTCCCGGACTTAACACAACAAGGACAGCTCTGGACCATCAGATCCCATTAGAATTAATCAGACGTCCATGATTCGCACTGAAAACCAAATTCCTGGGCCGAACACGGCTTGTGACACGCCCGTGTCCAAGGCCATATGCCTCAATCGATGCCGAAACCATCGCACCCAGAATAGGACACGGGTTCTAGACACGCCCGTGTCAAACTTGACACGCCCGTGTCACTCAGAACACGGTCGTGTTGCTGGGCGTGTTCCTCCATCGACACGGGACCAAACACAACCTGAAGAGAACACGGGTCCTCGAAACGCCCGTGTCGATGTTGACACGCCCGTGTTAGGCTGAACACGCCTGGGCTCCATGTCATGTTCCTCCCCCGACACAGCCCGGCTGACATCTCGAGCAGGACACGGCCTGGGACACGCCTGTGTCTCAGGCTGTGTTCGTTGCCTTGACGATCGACGACTGTATTTTCGTCGACCACTCAGAAAATTCGTCGAACCCGAGCATGACACGGCCTTGGACACACTCGTGTCCCAGGCCGTGTTCACTGTCTCGACATTTTATCGAGCACAGTTCGTCGGCCACCCGGGTTCTTCGTCGATCCCGAGTACGACACGGCCTTGGACACGCCCGTGTCCCAGCCCGTGTGGCCCTTACCAAGACCCAAACTTGGCTCTAAACGCTGTATGTCCTTCTTTCGAGTTTCGGGGCGTTACACTCATGGTGCGTAGAAATAGTATAGATTTAATTTTTCATGATGCTCGTAGATTTATACTTTTCTGCATTTGTAAATATTGTTTGTACTACTCAAAACTGTTGAATCTTGAGTAATCGAACGGTAGTGTTGGAATGTGTGTAGCTGCCAGTAGCCTCGTATTGCTTGAGTCGGGAGGAAGGATCATCTTTCTCGGTGACTAAGAACTTTCCCCAAGCTACTCTCAAAGCATTGGTGCACGGTTAGTCTAGCATGAGCGTGATGTAGGCCATCTTTTTGGCCCGGTTGATCCTTGTACCTATCCTAACGATAATCCTTGCAAACTCATTTTGTGTCTACCCATCCTATTGAATTAGCCACACTACGTGATCATCAAGGACTTAAAGATTTACTCAGTTCCACACCCCTATTTCGCTGTAGTATTATGATACTTCTTCCATTGGTGTTGTGGTTGTGATGTTATTATGTGGTTGTGCGGTGAAGTTATTTTGAAAATTTAGCTGAATGTGCATTGTAAAAAAAATTAAAAATCTGGAAAAAAAATATATATGTGCTGATGATATGAAAGAAGAAAGTGATAATGCAGTGTTTGCTTATGGTATTGTTGTGGTGTTAGGCTGTGCGCATACCCGTATTGTCAAGTACAAGTCTGGTGGTGCGGTGCACTTCCGTGTTTGGTTGGCGAGGGGATTTATTTTGTATAAGCTCATGTGGGGATCTGGGTAGCCATCGTTCTTACCCCTTTTACATCCTTACCAACGTATATACTCAAGGCTCATTATTTTTCCTAAAGTCCTACGAATTCACTCTTGAGTCAAACTAGCGTTGTGAAGAGAGTGTGAACAGGAAAGCGTATGCTCCCCGACAT
This sequence comes from Platanthera guangdongensis, assembly GCA_039583875.1. NCBI lineage: Eukaryota > Viridiplantae > Streptophyta > Magnoliopsida > Asparagales > Orchidaceae > Platanthera > Platanthera guangdongensis. The sequence goes on from CM077157.1 coordinate 102,324,882, forward strand.
TGATGGATTTCTTTGGAGGTGATCCCGAGCCCCGGTCTATGGAAATGCTCAACCAAGTGGCTGCCTACTTTCTTCCTACGCATGACCGAATGATTCTCTGGTATTCTATTCTTGAGTAGTTACAATACTTATTTAGACTTGTCGAAATATATAAGTTTCGTAGCATAATTAAAAATTATATCTATTATATTTTTATGCCCATGATGTTTTTGATTTCTCGCATTACTGTATTTAGAAATAATTAAGCCAGCTACCTATTTTCTAGTTCACGGAGAGATGATTTGCTTGGGACAAGCAAATGTTTAAGTCTGGTGGTGTGATGAGTCTGATATTTATAGGGTTTTTCGGACTCATCTGGGCTTATTTTCTTGCATGTGCACTACCTTTTCAATTGGAAAAGTTATATTTTTGTTTAGATCTTCACTTGACCATTTTGTGCACTGTTTTGGCCCAATGGTGTGCATTTGCGCATTCTATTGTTGTGGGTAAGCACATGGTGCTCCCCATGGCTCTTTCCTGCTAATTTCTTTGCTGTATATTTGTTGTTGGGAGCTTGTGCTCCAGGTTTTGTTTTATTGTGCAGGTGGTGCATTTTCCCCAAGGCAGGAATTCTTTTTTAAGGAAAACGGATTACCATGCATTTTATTCACGCACGATTTGTGCCTGATCATGCATTTTGTTCAGCTGGAAGAACGTTGAGTTGAGCTCGATGTATTTCGTTGAGCTGAGTTCGACAATCCTCACGTACGGTTGACGCACGGTTTCATCATAAACGAGCGCGAAGGAAACACACGGTTTTCCTATAGCTTTCTAGTTTGTTCCTTTCTGTGGTTAATCATGCGCTTTGTTCATGCGCAGGTGGCAGTGCCCGTGCACGAGTAAAACGCACGGTTCCCTTATAGTGACCTGAATTCCTGCTCTGTCGCTACCCGTGCGATTTCCTTCTCGAATGGGCGGAAACATCCGTGCGCGAGTAAAATGCACGGGTCAATGCTTCTCCTTTCGCAGGCTTGTTCTGGAAGTTAATATAGCATGGTCGTGCGAAAAACCTTGCGTGCCTATTTTTCTGACCTGCTTCTATTTAAAGCGCAGATTTCTTCTTTGGGGGGAGTTCCGATCCAGTCCGACCCAGCCGCCCTTTGCTACTCCTTTGAGCGGGGAATCTTTGCTCCAACCACCATTTTCTCTCTCCTCCTTGGAGAGTTGATCTGACCACCATTTCTACTCCAAGAGCTAGCAAACTCTTCATCTTCGACCACCATTGTCATCTCCAAGCTCCAAGCTTCATGTCCAGCTCGAAGGTTGCTGCATCCATGAAGTTCTCAGGTTAAACCAGCCAGCGAATATTCACGAAGAAGACGGATATTCGAAGAAAGTGACAGCCCTTTTTGGTTCCCGGACATCTACCGAATATCGAGTTCGGACAAGGACCGACAACCCTTTAATCCGGCCACGAATCTCGGAGAGACTTCGTGTGTTTGGTTGATTCTCTCACCCTTCTATAGTAGTGTTTCCTTTTTCTGAATATTTGAAGAGTTTGAATGATGTGTATGAATATTATTAGCATGAATATTTCAGCATGTCTATGTGTTGATTTGTTTCAGTTCTTGATAGCTTGTTGAGCTCCATTTTATCTTGTGCTAGTTGTGATTGTGTCGTTCTAGCGATTGCTAGAAGCATGCATTGTGAAGTGGTGATTGCGACCCTCATTAGATCATCCATCTTCCCTATTACTCTCTTGAGTAGTCTTCCCAAGAGACGTGGTGGTGGCGACTCGCAATAGGATTTTTAGCAATAGATTTAGGAAAACCTCAAATCAAAACCCCCTTTGGTTACTTTCCCGCTTGCAATCCATTTTTCAAATAGCGAAATCACACTCCATACTTGCACTCCTCGAGAGATCGATATCCGGGGAATCAACTCCTCACATTATTACTTGACTACGATCGGTACACTTGCCGACACATCAATTAGTCTCCTCACAACAAACAAGCACACACTCAAGATTTTTTAAACAATCCTTAAACGAACTACGGAAGACCGAGAAGTCATCCATGAATACTTCCATCACTTTTCTACTAACTCGTCAAAAAATGTTGGCATACATCTTTGAAATATAGCCGGCGCATTGCATTACACAAATGGCATCCTTCTATACACGAAGGTACCAAAAGGACAATTGAAGGTGGTCTTTTCTTGGTCCTCAGGTGAAATTGGAATTTGGAAGTATCTTGAGAGACCATCTAGAAGACAGTAGAAAGAGTGACCGAACAGGCGTTCTAAGATTTGATCGATAAAAGGTAACGAAAAATGGTCTTTTCGGGTGACATAATTATGTTTTTGATAGTCGATGCACATCCTCCAACACGTAACAATACGGGTCTGATTTAATTCGTTGTTTTCATTTTTGACAAGTGTTACGCCGCCTTTCTTTGGCACAACTTGTACTGGGCTAACCCAAGTACTGTCGGAGATGGGATAGATGATTCCTGCATCTAGGAGTTTGATCACCTCAGCCTTCATGACTTCGTTCATATTAGGATTTATTCGGCATTAGGGCTGGACAGTACTGCGAGAATTATCTTGCAAGAAGATCTTATGGGTACAGAAGGAGGGGTTAATCCCCTTTATATCAGATAACTGACATGAAATTTCATGGCGATGATTTCTTAAAACTAGAGCCAACTCAGAAATTTTTGAGTCGCTCAAATCGGAAGAGATGATAACAGGAAGCTTAGAGTTGCTTTCTAAGAAGAGATATTTGAGATGAGGGGGGAGTTTCTTCAACTCTAAGGTGGGTGGTTCCTCGTAGGATGTTTTGATTTTTAGGGACTCGATGTGTAGTGGTTCAGGTGGTGTGGGGCGATAGACTTCTTCTAAGGAGAAGAGCTCGGTGATAATTGGTTCATTGTACGATGAAGATATTGACTCGGGTAGAGCAGATGATTCATTTTCGAAGCATTCCTACAGGTAAAAGAAGGAATCTTCATTAGCTAAGGTATTATGCATTGAGGGATTTATACTAAAAGTGATTTCATCGTCTCCAACCTGAAGGAGGAGCTTTCCATCACTAACGTCGATAATAGCGCAAGAGGTGGCAAGGAAGGGGCAGCCGAGTATAAGGGGTACTTCAGCATCCTCTTCGATATATAGGATAACAAAATCTACCGGGAAGATTAATTTGTCTACTTTAACGAGCACATCCTCTACTATCCCTACCAGATACTTAACGGTTCGATCAGCTAACTGGATACTCATTTTGGTGGGGTTCGAAGGTCCTAGACCTAGTTTTTTAAATGGATAAAATGGCATGAGGTTTATGCTTGCTCCTAGATCAGCTAGGGCGTATTTTACTAACAAACTACTGAAAAGGCACGGGATGGAAAACCTTCCCGGGTCATTTACTTTCTGCGGTAATTTGTTAAGTACAACAGCAGAGCATTCTACGTTAAGGGAAGTATGAGAATATCCCCAAGCTTTTTCTTATTAGAGAGCAGCTCCTTGAGATACTTAGCATATTTCAGCATTTGAGAGATAGCCTCACTGAAAGGAACATTAATATGAATTTATTTTAAAATTTCAAAAAAAAAATTCACAACTCTCCTCGTCGCGCTCATTTTTTAACTTAGCAGGATAAGGAATATTAGAACTAGAGGCATGCGACGTGAACGTAGCAGGTAAATTCGATGCTAAAATAGGAGGAGAAGAAGAAGGTACCATATGTTCGTCATTTTTAAGGCTACCTCATTTCTTCTGCGGAGGGTGATTGCATTCGCGCTTTCCCTTGGGTTTTGCTCGGTGTTTCCTGGCATAGTTCCTTGTTGTCGCTCAGAGAACATCTTAGCTAGCTGGCCCACCTGATTTTCCAAGCTTTTAAACCACCCGGTAATGTTACTGAGATTAGATTCCTTTGAGGCAATGTACTTGGCGAAGACCTCTTCAAGTGAAGAGGGCTTCGGCTGTTGCGGTGGAAAACTGGGTGGATTTAAATTAAGGGGGAAGCTAGATTATAAGAAGGATTTAGATTTCATGGGCCCTGCAAAACGACCCCTTGGTCTATCGGGGTAATCCCTATAAATCAATGGTTACTGATTACTATTTGTGCAGTTCTTACTTTCAATTCTTCATGCTTACCTTACTACTCTGCATTACCTTTATTGATTAACTCCTGCTGCACTTTTAATGTTATAACATACCTGTTAGGATAGTTGTCATCTGCTTGATTATGCCCTGCTATTTGGTCCTCCTTTTCACTTCCTTCTGCACAGTGCCTAGGAGCCACGGGTAGAGGGGTGGGGGATTGTTGACTGAGTCTAGTTTGACTGACGGTCGTTTGACCACCACATTTTAGGCACTCTGGATGGGAGACAGGGAGCTGCCGCAGGAGACGCAGCACCAGCGGAGTACGGTGCAGATGGAGACAGGCCAGTGTAGTTCGGGTGGACAGGCATCCAGATCCGTGAGTGGAGCTGAGTAGTAGTAGTTTTTTATAAGTGGCTTGTAGTGAGGTCTTTATGTACCGGGCATAAGTCCGTATATCATAGTGTGGACTCTATATTTGTCATGTGATTTCCTCTTTCTATATTGTGGACTTGATTGTTTTTACTTTTCCAATCATTAAACATTCTCTCTTGTTGATCGAAAAGGCTGGCAAAATCGGCTTTTTGTAGTGGCGGCCTTCCCGAGAGTCGGGGCCACAGCAAAACGTCGGTTCTGGTCATAAGACCACGGTGGATGTTGCAAAAAAATGGGGTCTTACACCCTCTCCTTCCAAATTCCAAATCCCTCCTTTTTGCAGATAGGAAGCTTCATGAAACTAAGCTCCTTATTGTTCTCTCTTGAACCCATCAGTATTCTCTGACTGCTACCCTTGGAGATTTACTCATACTGATAAGTCTTTCTTGTGCAACCTCTCTCTGATACCATGTGAAAGTCTTTGTTTTCAAGGGTAACAAAACTACCTGGAGGGGGGGGGGGTTGGTGAATAGGTTTCTAGGTCTTTTGTATATCTTTTAATTTTTGTAAGTGTAGGCTGTGAGTGGTGATTTACTTCCTATTTCTTTCAAGATATTTACCCAGATGACACAACAATTTATAGTTGTTCCCCAGATTATGGGTATGTCCATTGTCCCTCCCGCCTTTCTAACAGTGAGTTAGACAAGGCACTTCTCCAATATCTCGGCTCCTAAGAGCTTACAACAAGGTCCCGCAAGACCACTCAGTCTCCTACAAGACCTACAACTCGGGCACGAAGCCCTACAACTCAGTGATTAGAAGATCACCTAACTCAGGCCAAAGGCCCTACCACTCAGGCTGGGAGGACAGCCCTTCCTCAGATCCAAAGGATCCTACAAATCAGGCCAAGACCTACACTCACGTTCTTAACAGAATCCTACCACTCAAATTCACTCTTGAATCCTATCTTATATCTATAATAGATCCTACACTCGGCCTTTATAAATAGGCTTACAACTCAGATCTAAGAAGATATTACAGAAAGAAATAAGTTTGTTGGTGTTGATTACTAGACAATAGAGAAATGATCTCTGTGTCTTTATCCTTCTGTCCTGAGAAAGATCAATCCAGATTTCTTCTTCACGGCTCCAGAAAATAATCTTCATGATTTGCTCAGCTTGGGCTGTGAAGTGGTCGTAGCTAGAGTTAGCCCTTGCTGCTCCTTCTTTCTTGTTGTTGATGATGAAGATGACAACAGCTAATAGGAAGAACTTTCAGGTCGATCGATTTGAACTTCTTCTTCTCTCAGCAACAATGGTGAGGAAGACGATGAAGATCTGCTGCTTTTCAAAAAGACAATGGCCTAAAAGTTTTTCGATTACGCCGATCTCATTCCTTTTATCATTAGCTGGCTAATGGCTTTCTTGACCTGTCGGCCCAGCTTTAATTGCGGGTAAATAGCCTTTCTTTTACAGAATATATGAAACATCTGGCCGCCGACATCATTAGTGGAGGACTGCAACTTTCCCACAATGAATTTGAATTTTGTTGACTTTTATTGACATTCACTGACGTCTGCATCTTTAGATTTAGCAGAATTCTAAGTTGCATCCCAGGCGTTGACTGTGTTGAGTGAATAAGCTTCACTCAACGATTATGGACTTAGCCAATCTTCTGCTTCCTCAGGCATTGAGTGTGTTGAGTGAAGCCTTCGGCACTCAACACTTTTAGATGTGGCTCAAAATGTTGCATCTAGGCTTTGAGAGTGTTGAGTGAGCCTTCCTCACTCAATGCCTCTGGACTTAGACAAATTCTGACTTTCAGAGTCCAACACTCTCTGCATTATTAGGCGTTGAGTGGGTTGAGTAAACTGTTTTCACTCAACACCTCAGTACTTGGTCAATCTTTCTGCACTTGTTAGGCGTTGAGTGCGTTGAGTGAACTGGCTTCAATCAATACCTCTGGACTTAGTTAATTCTTCATCTATGTGAAGGCATTGAGTGAGCTAGCCTCACTCAATGCTTTCTGCCTTTGCTTGTCTTATTTATTAGGAGTTGAGTGAACTGGCTTAACACAATGCTTCTAAACTTAGTTGATTTCAGTCTTCTTTCTTCTTAGGCTTTGACTGCAGCATCAAGACTCAATGCTTCTTGGTCTTGGCATTGAGTGAGTTGACATCACTCAATGCATATAGTCTTAGATAAATTTTTCTATCTCTCTTCTTAAGCTTTGACTGTGTAAGCTTATCTAAATGCTTCTACTCAATTGGCAATGAGTGAACTAGCTTCACTCAACGCCTGTGGACTTAGCCGCAATATTATCTCTGTAACCTGCTGGGCTTTGACAGTCCTGTCTTTACTCAGCGATTTTGTTGTCTGGCGTTGACTGAACTGTCTTCACTCAATGCCTGTAGACTTAGCTGCTTTTCTGTCTTTATCAGCATTCGTCCTTGACATCTGGTGTTGAGTGAGCTTGCTTCATGCAGCGTCAGTGGACTTAGGAAAATTCCTGTCTTTCCAGACAGCTTCTTTGTGTCCACCTGTAATTTTCACTTGATCCACCTGTCCAATCAATGTGATAAAGAGCAACCTACATGCATTAACTTGAACATACATCAAATGCAACTATGTGTATACCATTGACTTGTTTGACTTCTTACAAATCTAGGAAATTGGGATCAATGGACCTAACAAAGAACAAAAGAGAAACTTGAAAGTTTAGTCAAACAACGCATATTCTACAAGAAGGAAGAACGCAACAACAACTCTGATCTATAGCTTTCCTTCATCATCACCTTTAGAGTTTTCTCATATGGAGTTTATATTCAGATTTTACATATTCTTGTCTTGTTTTTTTTTCTTTAACTGTTTGTATATGTAGAGAAATTCTCCCGGTGGTTGGTGACTAGGTCCGTGTGTGATAAAGAGAGAATTCATCATACTATTGGTGAATAGATTCGTGTGAGGCCTACGGATAAATTCTCCGTGAATGTTTATGATTAGATCTGGCAGACAGCTTGAGGCCTTATCTATAGAGAGATAGTCTAGAGTCAATTGTTCCTTAGGAGAATGGTCGGTATAGAAAATGAGAAAATCTAGCAATATTGATCTTATTACGGCAAGTGCACCAGTCGTTCAAGTAATATAAAATAAGCAGTATCTCCCAAAGTAACTGTCTCATGTGGAGTGAAGAATTGATTGTGTTGTATTATTAAGAAAATTAATTGTAAGGTTCTTTAATTAATGTTTTGATTTGGTGGTGGTGGTGAATGCTGAAAATGAGAAATGTGTGGTTGCCTTCACGACTTTTCCTTCTACTTCATAAAGCCAAGCTAAAAATCTCAATTGTTGTTTGTAAACGTTGCTTCGCTAGATGAATCTCAAATCTGGCTTCAACACTCTCAGATCTTCAGTTCATAATTTAAGTCAAGGTTGATTTGAGGCATGATAACAGCAACAACAACACTCAAGCATTTATCCCACTATAGTGGGGTCAGCTATATGGATCCTTTGTTGCCATTGTGCCCTATATTTTGTCATAATCTCACTAATGCCTAAGTACATCATGTCTTTCCTTACAGTTTAATTCCAAGTCTTTATTGGTCTACCATGTGAGACAAATACATTTTAATTGACATTTCGGTGTTGTATTTTGCATTGTTCAATTTAAGGAGGAAATACAGTGCCCGTACGATCTGTTCATGCACAATCAACATAGGAATTTTGAGAGGAAATTGCACGAGTGATGACAAATCGATGAAATTCAGCATGATCATAAATGATGAACACATATGAGTGAAAATGCCCGTGCGAGGAGGAAATCACACGCCTGTATGATTATGGCTAAATGCACATAACTATGTGATTTTGGCGACGCAAGTTGAACCCAATCGTGTGAGGAAAAATGCACGGGGAGCGGAAGATCACTAATTTTCAGCACTTTAAAGATTATGAGTGTGCACAGCTGGAATGAGCGTGAGTGAAGGACACATGCACGATCATGCGTATTCAACAGAATTGTATTCTAAATTAAGGATCTGCCCACGTGCATGCAATTTAATTTCTAAGGCGAATGGCCACCGACCTGTGCATTAATATATCCAAATTAAAATATAAAGATGACAGGGAAAGCAATGTGATCTCAAGCACACAATCTAAATGTTTGCTTTGTGCGTGTTTTGTGTGAGCTTTGTGTTTTAATGAAATATGAGCACTTTTGTACAAAATGTGAAGCAACTAAGCCTGAAAATGTGCCTAGATGAGTATGAAATATATTATATAAAATAGACTCATCAAATACATGTGGACTTGGTTGATTGTTAGTACCAAGTAAAAAATCATCTATATGTGTAAGAAAATTTAGTGCTAGCTAGAAAATGAATTAGTGGAGTAAAATGTGAAGTATCGTACACACGTGCAAATCTCAGCAGAAGGACCTTCTCCGCAAACAAATTATTTTATAAATTTCTGAAATCATTTTGATTTATTCTCCCTCTTCATATATAGAATCGATAGTAGATCCTAAAGACATGTATAAGGAGAAAGTTGCATGATAACTCAGAGCTTTATTACTTGACATCGTAGATTGGAGCAGCTATTGGGAAGCTTGCCCTTAATGTTCCTGATCTGAAAATGTCCTCAAGTCAATTTTAAATACATTTTCTAATTGTTGATCTGCTTTGTTATTAGTAGGACTAAAATTATATCATATTAATAACTTTTAAATAAGTCTGTGAATTGTAAAAGTTAAAGAAATACTCAACTGATTCACAAAAAATGTTATTTATAGTATCATCATGATTCGTCATAATTTCATTGAGACAAATCCTCACAACATTGTGAAGACACACAATCTTGGATAAATATCCATAACAAGGAATAGTGGTAATATCATCGTGATAATGCATAGCTCACGATAATATCGTCTTCACAAGGATCATTTATACAAATAACATAATGAATCCCTTCATTGAAGGAGAAATAGTTCAAAGTAAATATCATCATAAAGAGTTGAAGTTATCATCGGGAAAACATAAATCATTGACATACAGACAAGTATATCTAAGAAAAAGCTTTATCGTTATGATAATCTAACACTTTGACAAAAGTGTTCTCAAATTTAAAGAAAAACAAGTATCATCATGAAGATTTTAAGTGTTGTCGTGATAAGATGAAATATCATCGTGATGAGATGAAATATCATCGTGAAATTTCAGAATCACGGAATTTCAAATCGCAAACATCACCAAAAGTTCAAAATAAATCATTCTTTTCAGGAAAGTTATTTGACATGACTTTTCTAGTTCTCAACAATAAATTGGTCGGAGTCATTTATATTAAAAAGATGTGGAGGTAAACCCTAATCCTTGGATTCTGAAAATGAAACTAAAATTTGAGATGAAGACTACTTTCAAAAGTAGCTAATCATCATAAGAAAATCATCAAGTTCTCCTAGTATTGCTCAAGATTTTTCTTCTTCAAATCATTCAAGAGAAAAGAATTCTTCTAGCCCCAAGATTAGACACAATTCTGGTTTTCCAATGAACATCTAGTTAAGGACTTTTCGGATGTGGATCTAAGACTTTGTATAGATCTAGATCTTTTTCCCAATGATTTTGATTGCTATGAAATTCAAATTTTCTCAGCATGAACATGATCAACACTTTTGCATAAAAGAAACTTAGCCATCTTCAACATGATCTTTAATTATTTGAAAATTTGCAAGAGAAGAAACCGATTCCAAATGTAAGATTTAGATCTAGTAAAATATTTCCCCAATAAGAAGAAAACCGAAAGATTCAAATCACCTTTTAAAATCCGTAAAATAAAGAGGTTCTTTCACATAGGAATTACATGAGATAATTTCAATTTTTTCATAGATTACACCAATGCTCGCATCTTCATCGTCTGGTCCGGATCCGCGGATTTGCGTAGAGATAGATTCAATCACCGTCTTGTGTGCGTCCTCCACTCATTTTGTGGAAGGATATCTTTGGACTTGGGTAACGATTTCTAAATCATCTCTTGTGTGTTTTCTTCTATATTATTGTGAGAATTTGGTGGATTAGAAGGCTTGTAATTTGTCATGATTTATATTGAAATTAGTGCTTAATTAAATCTGAATTTTCAAACGTGTTTTCTTCCAAATATTTTTGTATATTTTGGATCGGGTAGATCTTGTGAATGCTTGTAGAAATTGAATTCATTTTCCTTGATTTCCCCTCGAGTTCAAGTGATTTGGTCTACCTCATCTTAAATTAATTTGGGATCGATTTTGGACTTCTTTTAAATCGCTATTTTAGTCTAGATCTTCTCGTGTTGGTTTTGTGAATGCTTGCGGGTAAATCTAATTTGAGTTGCTAATTGTCCGGATCGGGTAGGTCCTATTCGCTTGAGCGAACATTGGCACATAGCCTTTTGTTTAATCTCTAAAATTGTAACGACCCTTTGTTTTGTGTGTTGTTAAATTGGTTTAATCATCGGTATAATTTTAGAGAGATCCCGCATGCTTGGAATCTATTTTTTATTGTCGAACCCAAGCGCGTGTAGTTTAATCCGTTAGACTCATTGGCATGCATCAACCAAACTTTCATTCTTCCAATTTTATTAGCAAGAAGAAGACATAGAATAAGTTAACACCAAGAAAGGGAGATAGAAACAAGTTACCCCATGAATCTCACAAAGGGGATGTGGAGCATCACAATACCATGGTTCTGATCGGAGTCGTACCAGAGAGGGAGGGCACTCCACCAAAGGAGAGAAGACTTAAATATTCCTCTAAGAGTCAAAGAAGAGATAGCACACCCTAAGGAGGCTAAATTTGAAGTTTCTTCGTGAATTTTTCATTATGTGTTCATCTCTAAAAGGAGATATAAATAATGTTACAGCATTCTCTCATAATTGTTCATCATAACTATAAAATCTAGGCCATCCAATTCTTTGGCAAAATATAAAGTTAAGGAATTAAACTAAAATAAAATTAAAGCACAAACCAACATGAAACAATGATTTATGGTAGGGCTGATATAGAGTCGAGTTCGAGTGATTTTGGCTCGGCTCGAAATCTAAATTTTCGACTCGAACTCGGCTCGAAATCGAAATTGATTTCGACTCGAGTCGGCTCGACTCGAAATGACTCGATTCCAAGTCAGCTCGAAATCGAATCGAGTCAGCTCGAAATCGAATCGAGTCAGCTCGAAATCGAATCGAGTCAGCTCGAAATCGAATCGAGTCAGCTCGAAATCGAATCGGGTTGCCACGAAACCGAATCGAGTCAGCTCGAAATTGAGCAATTTTTTGTTTTATCCCTAGTTTGCTCAAAATTAAATTGGGCAACCTATAAATTTAGCAAATGAAGCACTTAAAGCGTTCATTCTTTTTATTTAGGTTTAAATTTTGTTATTTTTAAACTTATAATAAGAATATATTAATAAATAAATAATTTTTTTAATTAATTTGAGTTGATTCGAATCATATTTCGAGCGATTCAGGGCTGACTCGAAATCAACTCGAAATCAGATTCGAGTCAAATTAAATCGACTCAAATTGAGTCGATTCAATTTTAACCGATTCTGATTTGACTCAATTTTCGAATGATTTTCGAGCGACTTTTGACTTTCGAATAATATGCTCAGCCCTAATTTATGGCTTGTCGAAATTAGTTCAACCCAAATAAGATATTATCTTAACATAATAAGCAAGTGCAATGTTTTCAACTATTTAACCATTATGAAAATTAAAACTAATTAGTTTTTCAAGTCTGGGGGTGATTATTTTAGCTGTTTGAAACTTCAAACAAATCTGGTTAAACAAGTGGCACTAGCTAGGCTCCATCAATCCTCCCGGAATCAAAAGCATTCCTCATCAGTGAGTGGTCGATGTAGTATTGTTGTAGTAGAGCATCATCAAGCATTTCCAACTCTAGTGTTGTGATCCCTGAATCATCTGAGATGGGTCAATCTCTCCAAAAAAAACATGTTAGCGATGAATGCCACCATAAACAGTGTTAATAATTTCATCATCAAAAATCCCATCAGGGACAAAGTATGTTTTGGGAAGCCATGGAAATGCATTATTAATATATGAAATATCATGTACAATATGTCCATGTGTAATAACTGAAGGATCCATGGTAGAAGTATGCTCTAAAATAAACTCACATCCCACCATAAGAGATGTGGTTTCAGTAGAAGAAGAAAAAGGGGGACAAAGTAATTCTGGTGGGGGTTATAAATACGGTGTTAAATCCAATTCATTGAAAATAGGAGAAATTTCACAATCATCAAGCAATTTAAAAACATAAGTATTATCACCCATTTTTAAAAAAAAATTAAAGGGACATGCCCACTTTTTGACTAACTTCTTTATGTTGTCGAATACCATCCGTTAAAAGATTTAGCAAACTAAAACCCAATCTCCAACATTGAAAATATGAGCCTTTCTATACAAGTTAGCATTTAATTGATAAAGATCATATATAGAAGCTAACTTTATCTCAATGTCTTTATGTAAATAATGAATCTATTGATAAAAATATTATGCAAATTGACTTGCTTTTTATGATGGTGGTAGTGGAATCAAGTCAAGAGGCACAAGTTCTTTCTTTCCTTGAACAATTTCAATGGGAAAAAGACTAATAGGCCTTCTTTTTAATTATTATATAAAAGTTGGCCATGGGGAAGAAATAAATTTTAAGTACCCTTGTGGTCTCCTACCAGGCACTGCAAAAGGATGCCTAAACTTCTATTAACAACTTCGGTTTGCCTATCAATTTTAGGGTGGTAAGTCGCCTAGAATAGTAGTATAGTACTCTAACAATTTCCATGGTGTTTTTCGAAAATAACTTGTAAATTTAACATCCCTATCAAAAATTATTTTTTGGCACAACATAATGATGAACAATCTCATTAAAATACATTTTGTCAATGTGAGGTGCATAACTACTCTTTCTATATGGATTAAGAAAGTCATTTTAAGGAATTTGTCCACAACAACTAAGATAGAATCATGCTTTTGAATGTTTGGAGGAAGGCCTGGGATAAAATCCATACATACATATTCCTATGGAATGGACTGGGATAGGAAGAGGTGTCTATAAACCTGCTTTTGTCTTATTGTTTTTAGCAAGTTTGCACGTCGTAAAACTAGTAACAATTTTACCTACAAGATATTTCATTCCAGGCCTAATAACTTATCTTGTACTAAAAATATGATCATATCATGACCTAAGTGTCCACAAAGGCCACCACTATGGAATTCTTATATGAGAAAGTGTTGAAGAGAAGAACAGGGGATGTAAAGTTTGGAAACTTTGAATAGATACCCATCTTTTATGTAAAAATCTAAAATTAAATTGGGGAATTTACTTTTAACACTCAAATAGATTTCTTTAAAATCTGGGCATTCCGCATATTTATTTTTAATTCTCTTAAATCCAATAACTTTGACTTGTATTGTGGTCAATAATAATGATATATGGCTGCGAGTGTCAACAATACGATTGTGAAAACCCTTTTAGCATGTCAAGGGCTAACCTTATGTTGAGAATTGGTAAACTTAAGTGTTTCATGACTAGATAAGAGTACAAATTTATTAGGAAGGAGATAATATCTCCATTAACAAAGTCTTTGAAGTAAAACATAAAAATTCCTACCGTAATTTGAGTAATTAAGCTTGGGACTTGTAAGTTTCTCACTTAAGTACCAAATTCAATGCCCATCTTGGCTTAAACCCCACAACTATCGGTCCATGAAACATTACATAACATTTCAAAAACTTTATTAAAATTTGGCAACCGAAAGACAAGAGCTTCAGTCATCTTATTTTTTATAGTTTGGAATGCATGAGAAGCAGATTTACTCCAAACAAAATCATCTGTTTTCATGTGCTTCATCATAATAGCCATGATGCTACTAAAAGCATAAATAAAATGTTTTAAAAGGGTTCATATCAATGGAAACTCCGTACATCTCTAGTGTTATTAGACTCATTCCATTCCTTAATGACTAGCTTTTTCAGGGTTAACTTGCATGCCTTCGGAGCTCAAAATATATCCGAAAAATACTACATAATTCACTAAAAAGGTGCACTTTTTGATATTAACAAACAATTTCTCTTTATAAAGATAGTAAAAAACATTTTCGAATGAGAGATGTGGTAAGAAATAGAGGTGTTGTATACCAAAACATCATCAAAGTAAATCACAATAATTTTACCCATAAAAGGTTGGAAGATAAGAGTCATTATATGAGAAAATGTGTTTGGGGAATTAGAAAGCCCAAATGGCATTAATAGACATTTATATAAGCCATTTTTTGAATTGAATGTAGTTTTCCACTCATCCCTTCTTGAATTCAAATTTCCTTATAACCACTCTGAAGGTCTAGTTTTGAAAAATAGTGGCGCCTATAAGCACATCCAATTAATCATCTAAAAGAGTGATTAGGATGTAATATTTTATCGTAATTTAATTAATGGCATGACTATCAACACACATCTTCCAAGTGCCATTTCTTTGATGGATGTAAGGCAGGGAATGCACACAGACTCATATAATGTCTAATGAACATTTTATTCAAGAGATGATCGGAAATTTGTCTTTGTAATCTTTGATGTGCAGTAGGGTTCAATTTGTTGTGTGTCAGATTGGGCAAAGAATATCCATGAATGAGATCTATGCGATATTGGATATTCCTAAATGGAGGTAAATTAGAAGGTAACTCATCAGGATAAATATCTTGATACTCTTCTAGCAATTCTTTAAATTTCAGTGGAAAAATATCAATATTTTCTAAAACACACTACACGATATCATGCATATGGTAGGGCTCAAAACGCTACTGTTGTTGAAAAAACCGCTATGGTGGGACAACGGCAGTGGTAACGCGTGTGTTGCATCCATTGTCGTGGTAGCATGGTATATTATCGGTTACCCAATGTATTGTAGCGTTCTTGCAACTACTGCTATAGGTACATCTATTGTAGCTATTATGGTTTTCAATGGTAGCGATTATTCCATTTTACAACAACGGTTACAATACTCTATGGTAGCGTTTATGCTTGTATTTGGCAACATTTATGATTTTCTATGGTAGCTCTTATCCTCATATATAGCAGTTTTATTCTCAATGACAACGATTTTGATGATCAATACCAGCAGACCGGGAATGGAGCCAAAATTCAATAATATTCAATTTGGAGGCAAGAGTGGACCTAAAATTCATTTACAAATGGGAAATAAAAAAAACTTCATATGTGCCTTATCATTGCCAAGCTATGAGTTAAAATTTTCAATGAAAAATAATCCAATTAACTATATAATATCATCAACTAGATGACAAAAAAATTTAAACTTTCTGCAACCCATACATCTCGAACACTCAAATTGGTAACAAAATTAACGGACTAAGAAATTTACTGCTCCTCCATCAATTTTTCGACAAAGTTTATGGTCGAAGACCTCAAAGTGACACCTCCAAGTTCTTCTTTTGAATACTTCTGGTAGATCATGGTCAGCTTGTCATCTCACACAGTAGAATTAAATCCCACCATAAGCTCAGTGCACTCCATACACCATAATCAGGATTGTCAATTACAAACATGTCGCCTTACCACCAAAAAAATTCAACAAAAAATATCACCAAACACAAGAGTTTCATACCTCAATTGCGGCTCCTAAAAACCATAATCATGATTTTCAATTTCACATCCTCATATGTTCATGTTAAAAAAACAATATTGTAAATTCATTAATTAATGAACTGATCAATAAATACAACATATGATTATTCAAGTTAATCCATATGTATACATGCAATAATGCAAAACCAAAATATGGGAGAGACAATCCATCTAGGCTCCATTTAGCGCGGCGTTTTGATCTGGTTTGTTTAGATAAAAAACACCACAATTAAGAATGTATGTTTGGCATGACAATGGTTATGGCCTCCACTAAAAAAAAACTTGGTTCGAAGAAATAGTCTGATACAAAACATTGCTTCGAAGAAATAGCATTCATGACAGCACCTTCTTAAACATTATCTATATTTTTCATAATTGTAATCACAACCACCAACGCTCACCTGTGACTCCCAAAAGGAGTATAAAAGTGTAACACTTCAACCTGTAGTTGGAAGAAACATAGGGCACTTTACAACAAGATGAAACGTGCTAGATGTTTACTAGAAAGAAAGCACTCGAACACTGGTGCATAGTTTTTCTATTTCCTATGCATAACCTGAGAATCTGATAATTTAAAGGTCCCATTAACACCACTCCCTTTCCTTTACAGGAATGCAAACATAAGGAAAATATCAAAAAAGCTTCTTTAATGATTCAAAACAAAACCAAATTCATTATCTTCAATATAAAAAAGGAAAAGTATCCTATAAAACCAACTTGCAAATTGTACCAAGGAGTATGAGAAGAGGGATACGAATTAAATAAATTTTCACTTTATTTCTAATTGATTAAATGATAGCAGTCAGTGGCAAAAGTAAAATAAAATATCTTGAAAGCTTGATCTTTTAAATTGCCAAAACCTCTCTTAGGACTTTGTTTGGCGCGACGGTGAAAGTCATGAATGCGGTGGTTATGAACAGTCGTGCGTGAACGCTCAACCTACCTAAGGAATTTCATCCATTTTATTTTCAAATCTAGTTCAATGACGGGGGTGTTTTTGTTCAAACTCATCGGAGCAAAAAAAGCTGCACCAAACGAAGCCTAAGTTTATCTTGTTTACGTATGCAAAAAAATTCCTATAAGGTCTATGCATTTTTTGGTACAGGTAACTTAGAGGGGATGTGTTGGTAATTTTGAAGGATAGAGTGGATGTCCCTGTAATTATGCAAAATTAGAAGAATATATATAGTTAAAAGGTAATTAAATATGGATTGAGCAATCCGGTGCAATGTGATACAAAAAAGGTACATAAAACATATAATACAACATTAAGGAGTCTGATAAGAGCGAGCACCAACATGAATCAATAGAATAATCAAGTTTAGGGTTTACCAATTACCGGATAGCAGGTAAAATCGGTCTATCGGGCAAGCACTAGCGGGAACAACTGCACAAGTTTATTTGGGCATCAGGAACACCTTGATTCCTAAGCCCACGTAGTGGCAAACACTATGTTGATGAAGGAAGTGGAGCTCACAGCTTGCATTCTGATAGCAGAAGCAGGAGGTAAAAGAGAAAGAATAGCCCCTGTATCACCTACATCACTGCCCATCATCCAATTGCCATTTTAGAGAAGCGGCAGCTGGCTCTACGCCTCGCGAAAGGGCCGTTCGTGGGGTGTTTGTGCGACGGGGGATCGACAGAGCTCCGACGTGCGAGGAGGGTTTTGACGGGCGGCGTGCTTAGCGAGTAGCGGGGTGCGACGCAACGAGGGTTTTGACAAAGCATCGGTGCACATGAGAGGGTTTTAGGTTTAACCTAATAACTACGCGGAGCACATGAATATTTGGGGATGTTAATTAATACAAGTTAATTACTACTAATTAATACATGTTTAGCTGGTTTAAGATTAATATTTGTGGCATGTTAATTAAAGAAGAATGAATCCATAAGCTTCTTGCTTTTTAAAATTTTATTATTACTTTTTATTATCATTATTATGACTATTAATTATGTTAATATATTTATCAGTGCGCAACACAAACGTGACCTGAAAAACCTTAAATATTTGGGGCAGATTCGCAACACTTATTTAAAACAAGGCACAAATTTTGGCTACATTTTTAATGACGAACACTATTTTTATTTCTCCACATGGATTGATTTTCATATCCCTCCTAGCCAAAAAACTGAAAGAAATTTAGGCGCACAGAAAATATGTTAATAAAAAGAATGTGTAACTGGCCTCTAAAATGATCATAAAGTAACAAATTTTTAATGTAAAATAATGAACTCATAGGTCGCTAAATAACTCAGAATCACACAGAGATAATAGTTTTATCATGGAAATTTTGGGGAAATTTTTGGAGAAGTGTGGGAGAAAATTTTGGGAAAAAATAAGGGTGTGGTAGCATTTATATTATATAGTAGCGGTTGTAAACATAACCATAAATTTCCATTGGTAGTGTTTTTGTAAACGCGGCAAAATATCTGATATTGTAGGTATGATATGTTATAGTAGTGTATATTTATAAAGAGTTGCGGTTATAAATGCTACCATAAATATCTTTAGTAGCGTTTATATAACCGCTACAAATTAAGCTCTATCATATACATGATATGGTGTAGTGACACATGAAGATTATGACGCAAAATCTACCGCGGTACTTTAGAGTACCCGCGTCATCGATCGAAAAGTCAGGCAGCTCCCCCTTCTCAGTTCTATTATGAAGGTGCAGTAGATCAGGATCGTCCTTTTGATGAAGCCTCGTAAGAGAAATCCATGAAGGCTCAGACACTTTCAAACTGCTTGGCGAGTCACATCTACCAACTGAAATATCCATTAAAAGGAACTCTTCTACTAACAACTCAGTGGAGAGATTGAAAATTTTCCCTGTCTTCCTGCTTAAGGCGTCGGCTACCACGTTAGCCTTACCCGGATGGTATAAGATCTCCACTTCATAATCAGCCGCATACTCTAACCATCTGCGCTGGCGCAAGTTCAACTCCTTTTGAGTGAAAACGTACTTCAAACTCTTATGATCTGTATAAATCTTGCACTGCGCGCCATACAACAAGTGTCTCCATAATTTCAATGCATAAATAACTGCTGCGAATTCTAAGTCATGCGTAGGGTAGTTCCTTTCATGAATCTTAAGTTGTCTTGACCCATACGCAATCACTTTTCCTTCTTGCATCAACACACAACTAAGAACCACGTGGGATGCGTCCACGTAAACGGCATAGTCTAATCCTTCCGTAGGCAATGTCAATATCGGAGCAGTGCACAGTCTATTCTTTAGCTCTTGGAACGCTTCTTCGCACTTATCGCTCCACACAAATGCTGCATTCTTCTGCGTCAGCTTAGTCAATGACGCAGATAACGTAGAGAAACCTTCTACAAATCTCCTATAATAGCCAGCCAACCCTAGGAAGCTTCTAATTTCTTTGGGTGTGGCAGGCCTCGTCCATTCCATAACTGCGGCTATCTTTTCTGGGTCGACAGAGATTCCGTCCTTGTTAACCACATGACCCAGGAAAGAAACCTGAGGCAACCAGAACTCGCATTTACTTAGCTTGGCGAACAACTTATGGTCCCTCAAGGCAGACAAAACTAGACGCAAATGTTGGTCATGCTCCTCAACATTGCGTGAATATACCAACACATCGTCTATAAATACGACCACAAACTTGTCCAGAAAGTCCTTGAAGACCCTGTTCATCATGTCCATGAAAGCAGAAGGTGCGTTGGTCAAACCGAACGACATCACCAAAAATTCAAAATGTCCATGTCGGGAACGGAAGGCAGTCCGCGGTATATCTGATTCACGGATCCTTAACTGGTGGTAGCCCGAACGAAGGTCAATCTTAGAGAACACGGCGCTGCCTCGTAGTTGATCAAACAAATCGTCTATCCTCGGCAACGGATACCTATTCTTGATCGTTACCTTATTTAGCTCTCTATAATCGATGCACAACCTCATCGATCCATCCTTTTTCTTGACGAACAAAACGGGAGCACCCCAAGGCGAAGAACTCGGCCTTATAAATCCGTTCTCAAGCAACTCGTCTAACTGGATACGCAACTCCTCCAGTTCGCGTGGGGCCATCCGGTAAGGCGCCTTGGCAATGGGACGCGTACCCGGCTCCAAATCTATAACAAACTCCACGTCTCGATCAGGCGGGAGACCAGGAAGATTAGCTGGAAAGACATCAGGATAATCACGAACCACCGGGATCTCCTCCAAACACGGCAAACTAACCTTGGTTTCTAAAACCGAAACCAAACAAGCAAAACATCCGGAATCTACAAGCTTCCGAGCACATACCGCCGATATAGTCGGAGAATCCTGGCGCGGATAACCGTAAACACTCCCGGGCTGGCCGTTGTCCATCCTGAAGTCCAAGCGTTTACCCTTGCATTGGATCACAGCATCATATCTGGACAACCAGTCCATACCTAGGATCACATCGAAGTCTTCCAGATCTAACAGCTTCAAATCAGCAAACGCGAGGAAATCGCCTAACAAAATTGGACAACTCTGGATACCCTGGTCCGAAACTACAGATTCGCCTGAAGGAAACTTGACACAGAACGCATCACCAACACGATCGAGATCCAACCGGTAACGCTCTACGAAGGCCCTAGCCACGAATGAGTGGGTAGCGCCGGAATCGAACAGAACACGCGCCCAGCGGTTCTTTACCTTAAATCGTCCTGATATCACTTGCGTGGACGTCTGAGCTTCCTCCATAGAGACCACGTTCAACTTTCCTTTCCCCTTGTCCACCGCTGCGGCGGCGGCAAGGCCTGAAGAGGAACTGGCTGCAGAGTAAGCTGAGCTTGCGGGCACTGATACTTGAGATGACCCACTTGACCGCACAAGAAACAACTTCTAGTCTTCTTCCAGCAATGGGCATCATCGTGCCCCGGCTTCCTGCATACCGAACAAAGCAAATCTTTCTTTTGGACACCTTGGATCGCATGAATCTGCTCTTTCTTTGAGCTCCTAACCTTTGATAGCATCTTTCCAATGGATGGCCCGGTCGGCCACAGAAACTGCATACCTCCTTGTTTCTCTTCCTCGGAGCAGCGTCAGGGACCTGAGCACTCTTACCCTCATCAGACTTTCTTTTATCCTTCCTCAATGTTGACCTCGATTCTTGGCATTATCAATTGCCTCTACCTTTAAGGCAGCTTCCACCATACCAGCATAACTTGAGGTCGCATAGGCACTTGCTAATTGCTGGACGTCACTCCTTAGCCCAGCCAGAAATCGCTTGCTTCTATTTTCGTCGGAACTCACCAAGTCTGGGGCAAATCGGCTTAGCTTACTAAACTCGATTTCGTACTCGCTAACCGTGAGCTGCCTCTGCTTTAAGTGCAGGAAATCATTCATCAGACGTTCTCTCTCGACCGATGGCAGAAACTTGCTCAGAAGTAGCTCCTTAAAGGACTCCCAGGAACACCCGTCCTTCAGACCTTCTTTCTCCCTCAGCCACCAGCCCTTCGCCAACCCC